>CM035409.1:65045453-65047953 GCA_020310875.1 Ceratopteris richardii
CCAATGAATACACACTTCTCTGCCTTGGGATCCAATTTCCCTCTTACTTGAGAAGGAATGTGAGCATAGGCTAAGCATCCAAAGATTTTACAATGCTCTAGACTAGGTCTTCTTCCATTCCACACTTCATATGGAGTGGTTCCATCTAGTGACTTAGATGGAAGTCTATTTATGAGATATGTGGCTGTCGACACAGCCTCTGCCCATAGGTAGTTCGGCAATCCCTTTTCATTGAGCATGGACCTTGCAGCTTCGACGATAGCTCTATTCCTCCTCTCTGCTACACCATTGAGTTCAGGTGTATACCTTGTAGTGACTTCCCTTTTAATGCCTCTTTCATGCAAGAAGGCATCAAATTCAGAAGAGAAGTATTCTCCTCCACCATCTGATCTGAGTCTTTTCAAAGTCCTACCTGTTTGATTTTCAACAAGAGCAATATACTTCTTAAAGCAATTAAACACTTCATCCTTGTGCTTCATGAAAAACAGAATGGTCCACCTGCTACAATCATCTATGAAAGACACATAATATCTTGAGCCTGATATAGATGGCTCCTTACTTGGACCCCACACATCCGTGTGCACTAGATCCAAAGGATTTTGATACATATATCCTTTCTTATTGAAAGGTTGTCTATGAGCCTTGCCGAGTTGACAAGCTTCACACTTATAAATCATATGTTGCCTTGTGATATTAGGCAAACCAAGTACACTTTGGTCCCTGCAAATCTGTTTGAGTGTCCTCTCACCAATGTGAGCAAGCCTTTTGTGCCATATCTCCAACTCTGTTAGAGTTTGAGATCCATAGCTAAACAAAGCTATGTTCTTTGTATCTTCCACTTCAAAAGTGAAAAGCCTTCCTGTCTTTTCTCCTTTGGCAATCCTTCGAAAGCCTTGCCTTGGGTCTTCAACATATGCTCCAAATCGATTGAATCTAACCTGCAATCCTTTTTCAACAATCTGTCCAACACTTATTAAATTTTTGGTAATTGTAGGGACATACAAGACTTTGCTTAAGAGGTTCATATTCCCATCTGATGTCTTCACATTACCTATCTTCTCCACTGAGTGCTTTGTGTCATCTCCTGTTTGCACTTCATGCTTGTTATGAGGATCTTCCAAATCAGAAAGTAAAGCCACATTTCCTGCTACATGGTTCGAGCATCCCGAATCAATGTAAAATATGTGATCATCATCCTTACCCTTCTTCGTTGATAGATTCATAATCAATAATGAATCTTCTTGACTTTGGTCCTCTGCATAGTTATTGTAATCTCTTCTTCCTCTATGGCCACTTTGATAGTTGTTGTTGTTGTTGTAATTGTTGTTGTAGTAGTTGTTGTTGTAGCCTCCATTGTACCTGCCTCTATTTGATCCATAGCCACCTCTATTGAATCCTCTTCCTCTTGAGTTCCTCGGGTTCCTGAAACATTCTTCAGTAGTATGGTTAGATAAGCCACATATGTTGCAAGGTTGAGATGATTGGAATCTCCCCCTGCCTTGCTTTCCACTTCTGCCTCTTCCTCTAGCTCGTCCTCTACCTGCAAAGTTTGCTTGGAAAGAGCTTCCTTCATCTTCATTCTTTCTATTCTTTGACTTGTCCTTGACCTTAGCTTTATCAGAATATAAGGCAGAAGTTTGATTACCTCTTGAGGACTCACCACCTTTGCTCATCTTTGCTTCATGAGTGAAGAGTTGGCCCATGAGTGTGTTGAGGTCGGGTACATGCATATCCATGTATAAATCCATGGCTGTTGTGAATGACTCCCACTTGTCGTCTGCTTTGATTCCATTCATGATTTGTCTTATGATTTGCTCCTCTTCAATTACCTCTCCAATGCTTCCAAGTTGGTCGGAAATCTCCTTCATCTTTGTGACATAATCAGTCACATTTTGCTTCGGGCTTTTCTTCATTGTTGTGAACTCCATCCACAATTGGTTCTTCCTTGCTCGAGTGTTGGAAGAGAAGAAAGAAGCAAGTGCATTCCAGGTTTCTCTTGATGTCTTGCATCCCTTGACATGAGGTAAAAGAAAATCAGAGATTGAGTTTAGAATATAGGACCTTGCAAGTGCATCCTTCGAACACCAATTCGAAAGTCCTTCCACTTCTTCATGTGATGGTTGCCCTTTGTTCCTCATGGTTGGCATTGCTTCATCTCCGGATATGAATCCATATAGATTCCTCCCTTGAAGGTAAGCCTCCATCCTTAGAGACCATGCCGGATAGTTGTTTCGATCCAATTTGTCAATTGTTGATGGAAATCCATCTCCCATGTTGCTTGACTATGCTCTGATACCACTGTGAAGAGAGATGGTGGATGCAATCCAAAGATGAGTAGGTGCCGCTACAACCAGCTTCACACCAGCCAACTGAGACTTCAGAGTTGATTAGTAGACCCTTTGAGCTTCCTAAATCCACCAAAATATCAGCCAAGTACTTTGGAACATGTATCCCAAAAGTTTAAGTCAAGACAGGCTAGTTGCGAAATGACTAGCTCCCA
>CM035409.1:65055453-65142953 GCA_020310875.1 Ceratopteris richardii
CATCTTAAAGATAACTAGGGGCATATGTAAAGGAAGCATCCATGTAATCAGAGTGGTCGATAAACGCAGAGCCAGGTAGATATATCGGTTGAAACGTCAAGAAACACAGACCCGTCCTCCTGACAAAGCTCTCCAACATGGAATATAGCTTTGACTCTCTTCTGTATTTATACCGAAGATATTGGAGATAATTCTCTCATTGTAGCAGTGTTGAAGTGTAGTTGAGGAATAATTGAGCATTCAAGAAGAATAGAAATCTCAACTTCCTATAGTTTCTCAATATCAAAAGAAATCTCGTAACAAAACTAAGAGTTTAACTTGGAGAAGCGACTAATGCAAAGAATTTTGTCATGATAAAAAAAAAAAGACAAGTGATTTGGTTCACCTTGAGGATCTCAACCCATCATTCATGAAATGATGTGAGGGATGGATGGGGGGGGGTCCCATGGGCACTATGCCCATTCACTTGTACATTTGTTTTCTCAATTAATTCAAGCAAAGGGAGATTACGCTTCGGCCAAACTTGCTCTTCAAAAAAATATTTCAAAAAAAAAAGAAAGTGAACAACAAATCCCTACTCAAGAGAAGGTGGAAGCCATAATAATCTATAATATGGAAGGAATTAAAGTTCACGGGTCGTTGACATCCATTTACCAAAAACAAGAATTGGTGATATTCGTATGGAATATTATCTATGTTGGAATGTGGAAGGCATAATAATCTATAGTATGATGGGAACTAAAGTTTGAAGTCATTAGCACCCATTGATGCAAAATAAAAGGTTGATTCTCGTATGGACTACCATCTATGATGGCCTCTTAACAAACATTAGAATTGCTAAACTCTTGTATGGAGTACCATGTCAGGATACAAAGAAAATCATCGTGAACCTCAAATTCCATGGGATTTTCTATATCTCATTATCAGTTCATAATTTGGAGAACTAATGCTTCCATCGTCTCGTGAACCTATCAAAACCCTAAGATTGAATGTCTACTTGCTTGATTCTGACATCCAAAGGTCCTATTACAGATTGCTGATAACATCAATGACATCATCAATTCGTAACCACCCTTGAACATGACCCTTGAACATCTGTGTAAGGAGGGCTTTACCACATACATCTTGAGTCTTTCCAATGCCAGTCTTGGTGTGTCGTGATCATCAAGTAAAAAGTTCTAGTTCCAGCTCTTTTCATGTTCTTTGTTCTAGTCCTAACTAGTCTAGCTTTCAAACATGTAGTCTTGTCCTCTTGTAACTCGTGGTATGAGATATTATCAAGTTATTTCCTATACCTAGTTCATTTCCCTCAAAGTAGTTCTTGTAATTTAGATATCATGTTTCATACCTACAATCCCCTGTTTTGGGATCTTTTGTATCCCCTCTAGTCGAGTTATCCATACATATTAGTCCCTGGTTGTGGGACTTTTTGTATTAGTTGCATATTCTTGTATGATTTTCCCTACATGGATGATCTTATAATGAGAAGTATAATTCCAAAACCTTGTCTAGTCTAGTCAAAGGGAACAATCTAGTGCTTCCCTAACATTTTGGCAAGACTACCTTCTATCCAAGAACATGCATCATGGAGAAAACACTTGAACAAATTGGAGCATCACTTCAAAGTCTCTAGCAATGAGTCGAGGACCTAAATCATCGATAGACACAAGTCGACATGGGACATCCCATACATGTAGGCACACTCATGCAAGAATTACAACAACAAATCAAAAAACTTTAAGCAAATCAAGGAAGCATTCGTGTAAATCGGCGCCCTATTTCATCCTTCATGAAGGAACCAAAGATTTGCATGCCAGAAAAGCTCAATGGTGATCGCACAAAGTTCTATGGATTCCTGTAGCAAGTTAAACAATACATCCATATGTAGCCTGTGAAAGATCCCAATTAGCTACCTTCCACTCTCCTCCCAACCTCAAATAGCCCTTGCCCTTTGCACATCTAGAGTCTTCTCTAAGGTCCAAACACTCCTCATATGGCAACTCTGTGGAGATGGAATAACCTTGAGTCTCCTGCTAGAGCTTTGGCTCCCTCGAGCTTTGGTCCTTGATATGGCTAGGGTCCTTGGCCAAATGCAGGTAGATCATGGAGGTCTAACACTCTCTCCCCCTTCTAGAGATCATTGTTGTTGCGAAAAAAAGGAGCACAGAAAAGGAGCCTCCAAAAATTTTCAATTATGGGCATCATTTTTCTTCTTCAAATGTCTATGAAAACCTCATGAAGTCATGTAAATGCACTAGAGGAGTCCTCTAGATGCATAAATCCCAAATATTGTATCATAATCCTTGTAAAATAGTAGGAATTTAGGCTTTCTATAATAAAGTGTTGGTCTCTTGTGTGAAAGGACCATTTTTAGGGCACATGTATATAAGTCATTTGTGACACTTTGTAAAGACTTTTTGCCATTGTGAGTAAAGGAGAACTCAGATTTTTGAAGTTGCCTCTTCTTCCTCTTGTATCTCCTTGCTTGTGAGCTTGCATGTGTGATTGTAGCTTGAGTTAAGTGCATGGAAGTGTTTCTATCAATTTCATTGCTTTTCTAAAGTGTGTAATGTGCATGTGAAGCTTGAGGAGGTGTGTGGTGAAACTAGGTGAGTTGCCCCAGCTCAGTTTTTTGCCCATGAGTTGAAGCAAGTTTGTTAGAATCAGTATCGTTATTGGATGCATCTCATCAAGAGCTTTGAAACAAACCCACTATTGACCATATTCCGAGTTCAAAGCTGAGAGAAAGTTCGTTTTTGTGCTTACTGCTATTTCATGTATCATGACACCATTTCCACCTGTGTGAGTGATGAATGTGAGAGATAGCACTCATCTGCATGCAATGGTAGCTATTTCACTTCATTGACCATTGTGTAAGTTCAAGTCTCCATACACTCGGTTAGGTTCAAGATACTTCTCCAATTGATAATTTAAATGCGTGATCCCCACTATATGTACTTGTTGGTGATAGAGGAATAGTCTCTTTCATCATAAGTCCCTAAGTTGTCACTTAGGTACACAATTGTCCTTAGCGATAAAGGAAGGAAAGTATTTGCAAATAAATCCAACACTCTCTCCCCCTTCTAGAGATCATTGTCCTCAATGATCAAAGAACGAAAGTTTTTGCGAATCAGAGCTTTTGATTCCCAAGTAGCACCTGTCAATGGATGGTTAGTCCATGCTACTAAATATTTTAGTATAGAGCAATTCCGCAACGACCACTCCCTCATATCAAGAACTCGAGACAGAATATATGGTAGAGATGTTGTATCTCCTAAAGCAACTATACCATCCACATAGTTCTCATCTCGAGAAATGTATGATCTCAACTTGCTGACATGCAAAATTGGGTGAACTTTACAATCATCTAGCAATTGTAGTTTGTATGCAATATCACTAATCTTCTTGATTATTGTCAAAGGTCCACAAAATCTAGGGGCTAACTTGGGTTTTTGACCTACTATTAGTGACCAATGAAGTGGAACCTTTAAGAACACACGATCTCTTTTTTGAAACCTTTGTGGTGTGTGATGTCAATCTATAAATGTTTTGATCCTCTCATAGCTTGTTGAAGATTAGATTGAACTATCTTTAAGTTAGCTTGCATGTCTGTAAAGGAATTGTGAAGCACTCAGAGATTTCATGGGCAACCCAATGGTAGTTGGATTGTGGGGAATAAACCCATAAATCACCTCAAAAGGTGCTAGCTTAGTAGTCTTGTGCTTGCAACTATTATAAGAAAACTCAACTAATGGGAGAAAACTACCCGAATTTCTTTGTTTCTCTAAAATATATGCATGTATCATATCTTCAATTAACTCTTAGGTTCTCACCACCTGTTTGTGGATGCTCTCCACTACTCATCTTGAGTTGAACTTGAAGTTTATTAAACAGGTGTTTCCAAAAGTTTCATGTAAACATGGGATCCCTATCTGAAACTATGGATTTAGGTAAACCATCTAGTTTAAAAACATTCTAAATGAATAGTTATGCAACTTGTAGAGCTTCCACTAATTCCGTAGTAAGAATAAAGTGTGTCATTTCGCTCAAACAATCAACCACCACAAGAATAGCATTCTTCTATCATGGTGGCCTACATAAACCCATTATGAAGTCCATGGAAATACTATCACAATAGTAATGTAGTATTTACAATGGTTGTGGGTGATATAGAGCACTTATCCTCTCTAATTTATTCACTTAACATTTAAAACACTTACATGATTGTTTACATCTCTTACCATGTATGACCACTCAAAATTGCATATAATCAGCTATAAATTTTTCTCAATATACATCATGGTTCTTGAAGATAATTTCTTTTTTGAACTTCCCTTTGGGAATTAAGCACATAAATCTTTCATTTTCTTTCGAGCAAACCTTGCTCAACTTGAAATTAGAGAATGCCTTATCCTCATTATTTTTTGATAACTTGCTAATTATGTACTAACAATAGTCATCATCAATCTGTGAATCTTTAATCTCTTGAATTAAATCATTATGTAGAGCCGTGAAGCTAATCTGATGCAAAATATGAGATAATGCATATGCAACTATATTGCTCATGCCTTTTCTATATAGAATTTCCATGTGAAATTCTTGCATCAACTCAACCCATCTAGGTTGTCTCCCCCAAAGATCATGCTAGGAACAAAAATATTTCAATATGTGATGATCTATGTATACTTTAAAACTTGCCCCATACAAATAGTGCCTAGAAATCTTTAAAACATGAATTATTGTGTAAAGTTCATGCTCATGGACAAGCCAGTTTCTCTGAGATAAAGAAATTTTCTTACTATAAAAGACAATTGTTCTGTCATCCTAAATCAAAATTGCACCAACTACGATGCCACTAGCATCAGATTCCAACTCAAAAGGTTTTTATGGATCCACCACTAATCAAACTAGGGCACTTGAGATTCCTTGTTTCAATGCATCAAAAGCTTGTTGTTGCACACTAGCCCACATAAACTTTTGATCAATTCGCAAAAAAATTATCAATGGTGCAGCTATGTATGAATAACTGGCAATGAATTCTGATAGAAGCTCGATAATCTAAAGAATGATCGCAATTGGTGCTCATTTTGAGGAATCCACCAATTGAGGATCACAAAAACTTTCCATAGATCCATTCTAATTCCATCTCTAGAAATTATATGTCCTAAGCACTCAACCTCAGATAAACATAGTAGTGTCTTCTTTGGGTTGACATCCAAAGTATTCCCATCCAACATCTCAAAAATTGTATGTAAATGACATTCATGTTCTTTGAAACTCTTATTGTAAAAACGAAAAGGTCATCCACAAAATCAACTACAAACTAACCAATAAAAGTGCAAGAGAACAAGGATTACGACCACCACGTGCTAGAGAGATGAATGTCCTCCCAACATTATGCCTGAATATATAGCTGCTCGAACCAACGAGGACCACAAATGTAACTAGAGATCCACAAGTGCATGTGCACTCTCCTCCACTCCTTTGATATCTTCCACTAGAGTCTACTAGTGGTTGGAGTGATCTCGACCATTGCTTTAGTACCTTCCACTAGAGTCCACTAGTGGTTGGTGTACTCGCCTCTCGAGTTAAGTCCACTGAACTCAAGTTAACTCACCTTAACTTGAGTTAGAAGGCTCTAGAGCTCTTGGGCAAAACTCTCTCCCCATGCTCCCCATGGGGATTGAACCCAAGACCTCTTCCTTCACAACCATGAGACTTAACCACTAGGCTAAGTGGATCACTTGAATTTGAGAGCACATGAACTTATACTTGAGTCTATTCTTGGGATCTTTGGCCATATACAGGAGTGACCAAACGATGTCTGATTTAAGATCTGTCTGAAGCAGTCGGATCCCTAGACCATATACTTACTTTATTACAAAAAGGATGAGAAATATCATCCACGAGCATCATAAAGGTAGTTGCAGCATTTATTAAACCAAAAAGCATTACAAGATACTCATAATGAACAACTATAGTACAAAAAGCTATTTTATGTATGTCATCATCCTTAAGTCTGATATGATGATAACCACTTTTTAAGTATATCTTATGATATACAATAGCACCTCCTAGTGCATCTAGAATATCATGTGAGGCATCAGATCTCTCTGCTTTATTGTAACTTTATTTAATGCTCTAAAGTCTATACACATCCTCAATGGTCCATTCTTTTTCCAAACCAAAAGCATTGGGGCCAAAAAAGGTGAATAACTCGATCTAATAAGTCCTTTGTCGAGATACCCCTCGATCATACAACATACTTCTGCCTCTTCTTGCATACTCATTTGATATGACTTCTTGGCTAGTGGATGAGCTCTTTGTACTAGCTCAATCTACTTAAATGCAATTCCCAAATAAACAAGTGTTGAAATTCAGTTTTAATTCTAGAAGCTAGGTAGGCTTCCAAAATAGTTTGAATATGTAAAGTTAATAGATCTTTATGTTCAAAATACAAGAAAATAAAGATACTTACACTCCTAGACATCCCTCTACATTTCTGAACATCAGGGTCTCCACAAATGGTGATGCAACAACCATTATGATAAAACTAATACACAAATGAGTTTGAAAATCTATAATTGGATTCTTGCTTGCATGTCACTCTTTGCTGAGAACGATATCAAATCTAGACAAGCTAGTGATCATGAAATCTAGTTCATCTTTATAAATTTGAATCTGGTTTGGTAATCTGATATTTTTTTGATCCTAGGTCTCAGATCCCTTCCCATTTTCTAACTCTACTTTGTAGGTGTACTCATATGGATTAGTCTTTAAGTTTAATCTCTTTGCCAAACAAGAGTTAACAACATTGTGTGTAGATCCTATGTGAAACAATATTTTAACAAGATGAACTTTAACCTCCCCTCATGACAATTAGCTCAGTGTCAGACTGATACCCTTTTTGTGCAAGTAGGGACAATACCACATCTCGCATAGTAGTCACCTTCTTGGTGATTGTTATATTCAAGATATGTTTTTTGTTCTTAGATGGAGGATCCATCTCAGTGTCTGTAGCTAGAAGGTCAAAATATGAAGGAGATGATGTGGATGATAAAGATTGCTACCTCTCTACCACCATCATTGCACATGTCTTCTTCTTTTTCTTGGGACACAACTTATAAGCATGCCTACCTAGGCATTCATAACAAAGGCCCTCACAATGAGCCTTTTGGTTTTGTTGTTGTGTCAAACTAGATCGTTGAAATGCTCTTTCAACCATAGATGAAGTAGCTTTTCTCTTCCCATGACCCGAATTTTAAATGACATTCATCTTTTTGCTAGGTACTAGAACTAAAGCTATGGACTTCCCAAATCTCATCAAAAGTATTCTTTTGTCTTGAAGGTTGAGGTCGAGAGCGTCACCCATCCTCCAACACCAAGGCCAATTCTAGGTGTGCTAGTGCTCCTTACACATAAGCAAACACAATGTCTCCCTAAGCCCAAGCACAAACTTAAGTACCTAAAGAAAATTAGACACCTGATCTAGTATCTTCAATAAGATCTCTCTGTACTTATCTACAATCCTTGCACTTGGAGTTTTCTCTACTACAAAAAGAACTAGACATCTAAAGCCTTGGTACTCTCGTCTAGAAGAACAAACTTTTTATAAAATATGATCTTTATTTCCACCCAAGTGGTGGCTTCTATCTTTTCCTTTTCCATTTTCCTCCACCATTGATGGGCAACATCCATTGAGCTGCATGTGGTATGCTGAATCTTTTGTTTTTTATCAATAATATTACAAAGTAGAAAGCATTTCTCCCACGTATTGATCCATTGTTCTACAACATCCTTCATCCTAGCACTAACCTGTTTGTGATACTTTAGTGGATTTGAATCTTTCACCTACCACTTAACATCTCTACTACCAGATTTTCCCACATCTGTAAGTGGTATCTGTGAAGGAGAAGGCTTAGTAGATGGAGCTTCCATTTGTGTTGAAGTATCAATTGTGGTAGCTCTAGTTTTTTTTTATCACTTTGAGGATCATCCGAAGATTATACTCCATGCCTATAACTTTGGCATTTAGAGCCATGATCTCCTTAGTGTATGAATGCTCAAGCTTGGCCTCAATAATGGGAGATACAGTCTTGTCGTGATTCATTCTGATTGTTGTGTGTGCCACTAACTAAAGCCCACCCTTTTTTGGATGACTTCCTCTTCAATCTCTACATGCCTCCCAAGGCACTAACTCCATGTGCTCAACCCCTTTTTTCTCAAAGAATACTCAACACAAGCTACTCGAAATCTCATAAATCCTTTCCTCCCAAAAGCACTCAAGAGGTTGATGATTTGGCTTCTTCTCAGTGACTTTCCCTCTCTCTCTCTCTCTCTACTCTAATACCAAATGAAAGGTCCCAATTAGCTACTTGCCACTCTCCTCCCAACCTTAAATAGCCCTTGCCCTTGGCACATCTAAAGTCTTCTTTAAGGCCCAAACACTCCTCATATGGCCACTCTAAGGAGATGGAATAACCTTGAAGTCTCGTGCTACAGCCTTGGCTCCCCTGATCTCTGGTCCTTGACCTAGATAGGGTCCTTGACCAAATGTAGGTAGATCGATGGTAGACCATGGAGGTCTAAATAAATCGTACAACCTCATAGATACCCTAATGAGGCATCCAAAATCTGTTTTATTGGAACCCTGCTCTATGGTCAAGCATTATCATGGTTCATCCATATATTCGAGAAGAACATGGTAGTACTTCATGACTATGGGGGTTTCTCCTAGAGCTCACGACCATGTTTGGAGATGCAGACATGAGTTAAGTGGCAAAAAAAAAAAACTTTGAAAGGTACATCAAGGTAACCACCCTACCGCTACCTATGCATCAGAATTTAGGCAATCGATATGTGATCTCACTTGGCATAAGGATTATTTTATAAACCAATTTAGATGGGGTTTAAGGGATGAGGTGAAGGACCTTCTACTCATGATGCTAGAGGTTGAGACATTGAATGAATACATCACCCAATCCATTGAATGTGATAACTACCTTTTCGAAAGGAAATAAGAAAGACAAATAGAAGGAGCACTTTGCCAATGAAAACTCTTCCAACCCACTCTTAGATAAGAGCCTATCCATGAACCTATGTAGATAGATGTAACTAGGTTCCAACCACTAGCCCCATAGGAAAAAAAAGGAGGATTAACAATTTATGCATCTACCTATGGGAATTGAACTTATGACATATCGGCTAGGAGTATGATGGGCTAACCACTTGCCCTAAAAGCCATGGTTGATGATTACTTCCTAATCCTCCCTCTTCGGGTATGGTTCAACCATCTCCCACCTCTAATTTCTTGAGTCTACCGCTCTCTTCCTCTTCTAGAGATCATTGTCCTCAATGATCAATCCTTGATCTCCCCTTGAATTGATGTCCTCCCCTTTGCATAATCTCTTGAACCTTCTTGTTCTCAACCTTGGTCTCTTGAACCTTGCCTTTCTGCTTCTTGGCTACTTGCCTATGGATTTGCCTTGCTCTGGACCTTGATGTCTTGAGCCTTGCCTTTCTGCCTCTTGGCTACTCGCCTACAGACGTGCCTTGCTCTCAACCTAGGTATCTTGAACCTTGCCTTTCCACTTCTTGACTACTAGCCCATGTACCTGCCTTGCTCTCAACCTTGGCCACTTGAACTTGGTTCTCACCCATGGAAGGTATCTAGGATCCTCAATCTAGTGCATTGGAAAGGTCATTTTCAGAGCTTTCCAATGGTATCTTAGATGCCTAAATCTGACCTACAAATAGGGAGATACACTCTATTATTTGATAGGCTCATCTTTGAAAGTGACGTGCGCACCTTCCATCTACCTTGCCAAAGCTTACTTCCTAAGCTCTGATACCAATCGTGGGAATTGAACTCATGATCTACCGGCTAAGAGCATGATGGGCTAAACACTTGCCCCAAAAGCCATGGTTCAAGATTACTTCCCAATCCTCCCCCTTAGGGTGGGGTTGAACCATCTCTTGCCTGTCATTTCTTGAGTATAAAACTACTTTGAAAACCCTATCCATATCGTAGTTAATTGTCTTAATAAGAGAACAAACTCCACAGTCACGGTCACCCTCATAGAGCACAAAAATGAGAAATTCAAGTTGTACAAGAGACTATATAGTCAAACCATGATATAAGAAAGGGTCTCATAGTTCCAACAACACCCAGAGAAACATGTCTTGCCCCTGTAAAGTTGATCATGCCGAAGAAGAACCTTTCTCTTATATATATGCCTATAGCCCTAACGGGTTACTTATCTTTGTACATTCTAGTGGTAATACATTTAGTATTGTGTGTTGTGCTTCAAGCTTCTTCTTCTTCCTTGTGTTGTTCGCATGCTTTCGCAGACATCTAACTCCACTTTTTTCCCTCTTTAGGAGGTTTTTTCCCCCAGCTTGTATATATGCCTATAGCCCCGATGGGTTACTTATCTTTGTACATTCTACTGGTAATACATTCAGTATTGTGTGTTGTGCTCGAAGCTTCTTCTTCTTCCTTATGCTATTCGCATGCTTCCGTAGACATCTAACTCCAACAATTGGTATCAGAGAAGGTCATCGCTTCATATAAGGCATCGTCGACACAGTTTCAAAATCACACGAAATTTGGTGAGCATACTCAGGGTAATTAGGAGATCAAAAGTAACTTCGTTTTATGGTGCCGAAATCATGATATGGGCTCATTTCGACCTCCAAAAGCACCATCGCAATGTTTGTGCAGTTTATTTTGTCTTTTTGTGCCAAAGATATATACAAGTTTTGGTTCACCAATATAAGCATCTCGAAGTCTACTACAGGTCTAGTGGAACTTGTCAAGGTAGTTCTATTCAACTTTTTTAGATATAATCATTTTTCTACATTAGGATATTTTAGTCAGTGGCCATGGCTGAAAGCAATGAGTATTCCATATGTTGGCTGTTGAGGATACATTGGATGGTACCAATTACCAATTGTGGGCTTATGTGATGCGACATGTATTGGTTGCAAAAGGATTCTGGAACATTATGCAAGGTGTTGAAAAATGTCCTATTACACCTACAAATATAGGTATTGAAGCTCATGCAGTTGGCATTGAAGATGTTGATATTCTTCAAATTCCTGTTTGCGCTGCGATTTTTGTTGCACCTACTGTAGCCAAATTTGTTGGGATACTAGAGATGCTCATGCACATGCATTGATAGCCTTGTCTGTCACATGTGCCATTATTCCTCACATTTGCTCTTGCAGAAGAGCTAAGGATGCTTGGGATATGCTTACACATTGTACCAAGCTAGGAATGAGGCTCGTGTTGCTTACCTCTGAAAATAGTTGGAGAGTGAGCATATGAATGAAGGTGATTCTATGGACAATTTTCTAATAAAGATCAAGGATTTGAAGGAACAATTGAAAGAGTTTTGCTGAATGTTCATTTGCTGATGAAAGGCAATCCAAATGCCTTGTCATTTAAAGAGTCACTTTCTGTTATGTTGCAGGAAGATCAGTCTAGGTAGAACATGTCCATTATGCATGTTGTAGATCAAGCTTTCTTGGCTATTCAAAAGGGCAAAGGTAAATGGAGCTCATCTACTAGTAAGCAGAAATATGCAAATGCTGCACATTCGAAGAAGGAAGACAAAGATGAGAAGAAATCAGAAAAGCAGAAATTATTTTGCAAATACTGTAAAGCAAATGATCATGTCATTAAGACCTGTCCAAGACTGGCTGCTAAAGAGACAAAGAAGAAAGAGGCCAGAATGGTTGTTGCAGAGGTGTCTACACCAAAAACAGAGTCTGTTAATCTTGTGCAGAATGAAGAATGGGCCTTTACTACTGTTTGTAGTTTTGAACAATCTTCTCATGGGCAGTGTATGTCTGTAGTAGACTCAGATGTAGTTTCTTCACTTCACTTGAGCCTGCCCCTACAGGGAATACTGTCACATGTGCTAACAACTCATCTTATCCTATCATAGGAGTTGGTAAGATCATTCTGACTACTGCTGATGGTTGTTCTTTCACCTTGTCAGATGCTTTATTTCTGCCAAGGATCAAGAAAAATTTGTTATGAGTTTTAGCATTAGCCAAGATTGGCTTGGTTGTGAAATTTGTTAATGATCAATGTATAGTTCATGATCTGTCAAATGACGACATGATTATTGCTTCTTGCATTTTATGTCGTGGGATGTTTAAGCTCATAGACTATGAAAAATCTATGAATGATTCAGCATGTGCAATACATGATTCTCAAGCTATGTCAGATGCAAAGCTTTGGCATGCACGCTTTGGTCATCTAAATTTTGCTAGTTTGCTACACCTACAGAAATCTGAAATGGTGTCCTCTTTGCCCAAACTTGAGGCACCTAGAAAACATGTTTGTGAAGGCTGTATTTTGGGAAAAATGCAACGTTCTTCCTTTTCAAAAGATGGTTTAGTTAGGGTTACTTAGAAAATGTAGCTTATACATAGTGATGTTTGTGGTCCTATGTAGACACCTTCTTTTGGAAACTATCTTTACTTCATGAATTTCATTGATGATTTTTCCAGGCATGCATGGGTATATCCACTCAAAGCAAAGTCCAAGGTGTTTATGTGCTTCAAATAGTCTTTGATTTTTGTAGAAAATCTATCAGCATGTAAAATGGGCACCATCCGTTCTAATCAAGAGGGGAATATATTTCTTCTAACTTAAATGCATTTCTGGCTAAATGTGGGATAAAACATCAATGTACAATGCCATATACACCTCAACAGAATGGAGTTGCTGAACGGAAGAACAGGTCACTCATGGAGATGGCGAGGTGTATGGTCAAGAGTCAGGCTTCACCACATAGTTTCTGGCTTGAGGCTATCATGTGTGCAACATATGTACTTAACAAGTGCCCCACTTAAGCAATGTAGTCTATCACTCCATATGAGGCTTGGCATGGTTGCAAGCCATCTGGTGCTCATCTGAGTGTTTTTGGTTGTCTGGCATATGCATTAGTACCTGAAAAACATCGTAGGAAATTGGATGATAAAGCAGTAAAATGTATGTTTGTTGGGTACATTTCTAAAAGCAAAGGTTATCGTCTATATCGTCCATAGAATAAACACATTTTGGTTAGCCATGATGTTGTTTTTGGGGAAGATGCTATTCAGCCTTTATTTTCATGTACAAAGGAGTCATCTGTTAGCTCCAAAGACATGTATGATACCTTGGTGCCTCTTTTTATAGGTGGATAGCTTAGTGTTTGTCCTAATGAGACAACTTCTCAACCTTTATAGGTTTCATATAATGATGCAGATCATTCTATTTCTGATGCAGATTTACATGATGCACTTATTGATGAGAGAGCTGATATTGAGGAGGCATAAAACTATGCCAAAATAGCTGGTGTAGACTTTGCATGATAACAAATTAGATGCAGCTCTATCATACCATACTCATTCAGGCTCTCTTAGTGCCTCTTTTGCATCAGATTGCTATGTTATGGCTGCATCTAGTCTATGATGAGATTGAGCCTATTCCGTTTGATGAAGCACAAAATTTTGAACATTGGATGGTTGCAATGCAATTTGAATGATGCTATCATGAAAAATGGTACATGGTCTTTATGTGAATTGCCTCCTCACAAGAAGGCCATTGGCACTAAGTAGCTATACAAGCTGAAGCGTAAACCTGATGGAACAGTTGATAGTTATAAAGCTAGGCTTATTGCAGAGGGTTATGCTCTGGAAAGAGGCATTGATTTTGATGAAACCTTTGCTCCTACTTGCCAAATTACTAATGTTCGTAGAATCTGTGCACTTACATCTCATCATGGTTGGAATGTACATCAATTGGACATTAAAATAGCATTTTTGAATGGTGACTTGCATGAAGAAGTGTATGTTTTTCAGCCCAATGGCTTTGTGCAGAAAGGGCATGAAAACCAGGTGTGCAGGTTAAAGAAGCCATTATATAGTTTAAAGCAAGCACCACATGCTTGGTATGAAAAGATACATGCCTATCTGATTGCATGGTTTTGAGAATAGAGCAACTGAAAGCAACTTATATGTTAAGTGTTCTAATGATGTGTTTCTGATCATTGTGGTGTATGTTGATGACATGCTGCTCACTAGTCCTCATGAGAAGCATATTGTTGATTTGAAGATTGATTTACATGCCTTATTTGAGATGTCTGATTTGGGGCATTTGCATCATTATTTGGGCATTCAGTTTATGCAGGTTGATGATGGAATGGATTTGTGTCAAAGGAAATATATTGACACATTATTGTAGCATTTTGGCCTTGAAGACTATAAACCTATTGCCACTCCTATGGAGATAGGTTTACGATTGAGTCTTCATGATGCTGGAGATGCATTTGATGCTGTTCTCTATCAGCAGGTTGTTGGATGCTTGATTTACTTATGCATTACTCAACCAGATATTCAATTTGTTGTCTCACAGATGAGCAGGTTTATGCATTGCCCATGCGTGAAGCAATGGAAGGTAGTTAAGCGTGCCTTTCACTACTTGAGTGGTACTCAGCTACTTGGGTTGTTTTATCCCAAGGGGGGATCACTACTGCTAGATTTGCATGCTTTTTCTGACTCTGAATGGGCTGGTTGCTATGACACTCGTATGTGCACTAGTAGTTTTTGCTTCATGCATGGTAGCTCATGCATATCTCGGCTGAGCAAGAAGCAGCCTACTATGGCCACTTCTAGTTGTGAGGCTGAGTATAGGGCAGCTTTTGGGTGTTGATCAATCTTCTGCCACCACCATCTTGAATGTTTCCCAATGCTTCTTCTAGAATTAAACATATATCTGCTCACAACTGCCACTGCAAATGCAATGTCTGATTTCATAGCTACCATAGCATACATGATACTACCAACAATAGATTGATAAGGAATTTTGGTAATGCATTACTTTTCCTCATCTAATTTGGGGCAATCATCCTTGCTCAATTTCACATATGTGGGTAAAGATGTACTCAATGCCTTTCCACCCTGCATATTGAACTTGTGAAGTACTTTGGATATGTACTCACTTTGAGACAAGTATATGCATCTTTTACTCCTCTCATAAGTAATGTGCCTGCCAAAAATATGTTTTGAATCCCCCAAATCCTTCTTATCAAATGTCTCACTCAACTTATTTTTTCGAAATTCCAACTCATAAGAAGACTTTCTAACAATCAACATATCATTGACATAAAGTATCAAGCATCTTTGCCTGTCATCTGCCCATCTCTTTGTGTAGAGACAATGATCCTCATTGCCTTGAGAATAGCATTAACACTTCATAAAAGCATCAAACTTTTGGTACCATTGTCCAGGGAACTATTTAAGCCCATATAAGCTCTTCTTTAGATTAAAAACTAGACTTTCTTTGCTAGGAACTACATAACCCTCTCGTTGTTGCATATAGATCTCATCTATAAGATCTCCATGCAAGAAAGCAATTTTTACATCCATTTGGACTAGTTCTAAGTCCCCCATTGGAATGAATCCAAGCAACATGTGCAATGTAGTCATCTTGACTTCTGGCGAGAAGATTTCCTTGAAATCAATGCCATGTTGTTGCTTAAAACCCTTTGCAACAAGTCATGCTTTATACTTTGGAGAAGCACTATCTGATGTGAATTTCAGCTTATATACCCATTTACATGGTAAAGCTTTTATATCCTTTGGCAAAGGTACTAAATCCCAAGTACCATTCTTATGAATAGAATCCAATTCACTCCTCATGGCATGCTCCCACTTGACATGATCATCTATTTGCATAGCCTCTATAGCAAGAAGGCTCACGAGCATCTGATAACATAAAAATATCCAACCTAGAACATATCTATCAGGTGAATGTGAGGCACATGTAGAGCATCTCAATGGTTGCTGAACATGAACATTTGTAGACTGATCTGATTTGTCATTCTCTTGAATATCCCTATGTGTAACATTTTTATGCATGCTAAATGGGGGAATAGTATCCTCAAAGACCACTCTTCTCACTTCAACCTCCTTAGTTGTTTTTTTATGCATCTTAGGATCATTGAAAATGACATCACTACTTCTAATCACTGATCGTGTTTCAGGATCCCATAAACGATATTCAAGTTGGCCTTCTTGACCATATCGAAGAAAAATGCATTTCTTTGACTTATGGTCCAACTTTGTCTAAGATTCTTGGCTATATGAACATACACTTCACACCCAAAAACTCAAAGATGACCATAATATGGTGGCATCCCTATCCATAACTCTTGTGCCACTTTCAGACCTTTGGTAGTACTAGGTGAAAGGTCAATCATGTGAACTATAGTCAATATTGCTTCTGCCCAAAAGCCTTGTGAAAGCTTTGCATGATGTAGCATAGAAACTAATCCATGCTAAATAGTTCTATTCATCCTTTCAGCTACATCATTATGTACTGGGATGTAAGGAGATGTAAACTCTCTATGAATTCCTCTAGACTAATAGAAAAGGCTGAATTCATGTGAGATATACTCACCCACATTATCATTTGGTTTGATAGGAGATACCTAGAATTTTCTAGTAACATCATCTATGAAAATGACAACGTAAAGAGAACTGCCTAATGACCTTGTGGGCATAGGACCAAACAATGAACGAGATCTAAAGGTTGAATTGAAGAGTCAATGTGCATCCTATGCACATTCCTAGTTTTCTTTCCATATTGATAATGCTCACAAAGTGAAAAATTAGAGAAGGTTAACACAGGTAAGTGGCGAGAACGAGAAAGATTTTCCATTCCACTACGAGATATGTGGCCAAAATGGCCATTCCAAATACAAGCCATAGGATGTTTAGTAACAAGTAACAAGTGTTACTTAGCATAGAAAACCATCTTGTAACCAAGGTCATCAAGTTGACCAACTAACATCAAAATACGTGATAATTGAGGTACATGACATACATTATGTATAGTAAATTTTGAACCGTCAATGAACTGTACAACCACATCTCCAATCCCCACAATGTCATAGTGGTAAGAGCCACCAAGTCTCATGGTACCAAGAGACTTTGCTTCATAATTAGAGAACCATTCTCTATGTGGTGTCACATGGAAAGAAGCACCAAAATCTACTAGCCACGTGTGGGAAAGAGAATCAACCTTAAGAGCCTCATTGGGCACAATACTATCAAGTGTCGACACATCAACATCATCAGAAATAACATTAATTTCTTCAATCTTCACAAGCAAAGCAGATGGTGTAGGTAGTAGTTTAACATGCCCATCAACATTTTGTCCTTTACCTTTAGCATTATTTAATGCATAGAAATCTTTCTTCGTGTGTCCTTTCTTATGACAATAATGGCATTGGATATCCCTCTTCCTTGATTTACTACTACTCTTATTCTATTGATCATTCTTTTCCATGTTCTTGCTCTTGCCACGTTGATGATTCTTTCCTTGCTAAGAATCATGATCATTATATGCATCTCCACTCTGAGTGTAAACCATAGATTTTCTACAAATTTCCTCGCTCAAGAGAGCTCCACATATATAATCATAGAACATTTTACCACTAAGTGCACTATTGCTCATAGCTGTGCAAAACATATCCCATGATGATGGCAAGGTGCATAACAACAAGACTGCTTTCATTTCATTATCCATGTTCATTTTTTGAGCCTGTAACTAAGAGAATATACCATCAAAATCATTTAGATGGGCAGCAACACTATTTGTGTCCATGCGAAGGTCATATAACTTTCTCATCAGATACACTTTATTTGATGTTGTTTCTTTTTCACATGTATTGCATAACTTCTTCCAAATCTCCTCTGCACTTTTAAAGTCCAATACTATAAAATAAACATTATGCTAGGTGCAATCAAATGGTAGACCTAGCCATTTCATCCAAATAATCCCAATCATCTTCATCCATGTCAACAAGCTTCTTTGAGATTCCATTTACTAGCTTCCATTGCATCCACTGTATCAGCACGTCTTCAATATGATTCTTGAATAGAGCAAAGTTTCTATCATCAAATTTTTAGATCTCAAAATGGTCTTTGCATTGCAAGTTGCAGCTCCTCCTCAAAACACTAGCACTAGACCCTGATCCACCAGATGTGTCTGAGATCTCTAATGCCATGATGATAGAGAACTGACTAGAATGACAATGGAGCTAGAAGAGTCCAAACACCACTGAGGCTCAAAAAGGATGACCAAGTGTCAAATTATGGGAAAAATTCAATAGAGTCTCCCCATAAAAATGGATTAATGAACAATAATGACTAACCAAAAGGATTATGTGATAATAAATGTGTTCACACCAATAGGTGTATCAAGAAGTAAATCGACCACTGTATAGTTGACAAAACCAAAAGATCTGAAAAAAATTTGCAAGAGTCTCCTCTCCAAAATGAGCATATGAACAGTGCCAAAATCTCATAAAATTGCAAATATTGACATTTAAACCTACATAGTGAATCACTGACTCCATTGGATATAATGAGTTGATTGAAAGAAGCCAACTAGGCTTATCGACCACCTATGAACAACTAACATACATGTGTAAGTCTTCCACCTGTGTCATCCAAGAGATCCTCACATTTGGGTGTCTCCCAATTAAGAAAACATCACCATGACCCTCTTTATCAACATCAAAGAATTTATGCAAAAACATAATTGCTATATCAATGTACATAAGTGGCATCCACATAAGCATACATAGTGTGTATGTGCTCAATATATGCAGTAAAATGGCACAAAAAGGTTGGATTCACAACCCAAACACTAACCAAAAACACATGCAAGTGTCTGTCAACTCTGTTCTTTAGGTTCAAAAACCTGCAAAAACTTGCAGTGGTTGCTCCCACCACAACTAAAAACCTTTCAAAAAATGTGGAGATTTACTAGCGTGGCTCAAAACACAGCCCCAAAGCTGAATATTAGTTGTTGGAGAAGTACAAAGAACACTCTTCTTGATGTTCTTGAACTTGTGCAAAGAGAAATATGTGTGAAAGTACTTCAAAATGCCTCCAAGGATCACCCCAAAAATACTTCAAAATAGGCTTTGAGAGCAAAGAATGAAGCTTTGAGGGCCTTAAACATGTTCAAGGTTATGTGAACCTTAGTCTTTCCCCTTCCTCAAGCATCACAAGAGTGTAGCTTAGTGGCAAGATATTTCCAGTTAAGCAAGCTCCGAGCGGAACAAATTGGGATGGGTAACTTCTCAGGAAGTACCAAGACCCTTCATCTTCCTTGATCGTTAAGGTCCTCCCTTGCGCACATCTAGCGATGCCAATGGTGAGGTGACTCAGATGATAAGGTATTCCAAGGTCTATGCCTTGGTTTCCACCTTATTCATAAGCCTTGGGGAAAGCCTTGGGTGGGCGGGTGGGAGACCTTCGAGAGAACCTTATAGGGAACATGAACACAAATTTCTCAGGTCTTAGAAAATGCGATCGAACTTATAGTCTATGGCTGACAATAGAAGCCTATAAAGGTAGAATTCAAGATGGACCAAATCCTACAGATCATGTGTTAGTTTATCCAATGCGAGATATAGAGGATGAGAGAATGCAAAGGTGTAAACAAATCATACAGGAAGCAAAAAACAAGTTTGAAGAGATGGACAATCATAAAAAAACGATTGAAGAGTCAGATGCAACAAAAATCAAGGAGCATTTAGTTCAGGAAGAAAACTCACAAATAACCTTCCAAATCAATTTAGACAAACACTATACAATTCTATATCAAACCACAATGGAAGAGTTAGTAAAACAAAATCCTCATTTACAACATAATATGAAGAATCGGGAAACAAAGTCACATTGCATAGATTCACAGCCACAGGAAACGGAAGAACTGTTGTACATACCTATTGATAAGATAGGAGGATACTGTGAGGGAGAAGAAGGGAACTCAGCTTTGAGAATATAATTTGGTAATAATCATGCCAAGGCAATATTAGATAGTGGATCTGGAGTAGCAATAATGACTAAACAAACTTGGGAGAAATGGGGAGGGAATGAGCTAATACCTACCAAAATGAGATTAAAAATCGCAGATGGACACATAGAGACACCTCTAGGAATTTGGGAGAAAGTCATTGTGAAAATATGTGGAATAGAGATAGAGCATACTTTTGCCATAGTTGAATTTCCACAACCTACCTCCTATGAAATCATCCTAGGCAGGCCATTTATGAGACAAATGCAAATTGTACAAGATTGGGGTAGAGATTGCCTAGATCTCCAAAGCCAAGGAAGAGTAACTAAAGTAAATTTAAGAAATGGGCAGTATTGTGATATGTCCCCTCAGGAATGGCTTAAAGTTCATGAAAATCAAGAATCAAATGAAGAATTTGGAAGCGAAGATCAGAATGAAAAAGAATTATCAATTTGGAAGTGTAATGTGATAAGGAATCAGGTGCATAAAAGAAAATTACTAAGGAAAGAGGATTGTCGAGAAGAAAGGAAGTTACAAGATGAAAATTACATTCCACAGAAGTTTGATAATGAGGAATTTGAGCCTTATCGATGGAATCAGATTTTGTCTATAATGGATTTGGCCAATGATGAATATGTGGGAGTCAAATTTCAAGATGAAGAAGGGTATGATATTTTTCATATATGAGTACAAATGATAAGAGTGTCAAAATCAGAGGAGAATTTGAAGGAAAAGGTACTCTTAAATACTGGCAAATCACATTTTTTAGAAGAAGTGGAGGCTCGAGATGCTATAAAAGACAAAATCTCAAGGACTTATAGAAAATGTATACACAAAGAGGTGGAAGAAGAGAAAAAAACTGAAGTGAATAAAAAGATTAAGGAAGAGGAGCAACAGTTTGATGTACCTTCAAATTTCAAGACTTATGAAGTAGAAGACAGATTACTTTTAAAGAAGAAACCAAAAAGGGATAAGAAAAAGGGGGAATCATATGACAATGAGGAACAAAATAAGAAGGTGGTGATTACTCAGGAGGAGGGGGAAGATAGGCACATTGTCATAGCTGATGACATGTCAAATCAAGAAGAGGAAACATTCATAAATCTGGCCAAAACTTATAGGGATGTGTTTGCCGACAGTTATAAAGATTTGAAAGGAGTTGATCCTAAAATTTGTGAACATAAAATCCCTATTACTCCTGATGCAAAACCTAGCAAACAAAGACACTATACATTTAATGACAAATACTCTGCTAAAATCAAGGAGGAGATTGACAAATTGCTGGCTGCCAAATTTATCTATGAAATTGAGTACATTGAGTGGATATCTCCTATAGTTGTTGTACCTAAGAAGAATGGAAAACTCAGGGTGTGTATTAATTTGAAAAAAGTTAATGCAGCAACTATAAGAGATAGTTATCCATTACCAATAATTGACCATCTCTTAGAAAGGGTTGCAAGAAAGGAGGTCTATAGTTTTTTGGATGGTTTTTCAGGATATAATCAGGTACCTATGGCTTTGGAAGACCAACATAAGACTGCCTTTTCCACTGAATGGGGAATATATGCATTCACGGTTATGCGTTTTGATTTAACCAATGCTCCAACAACCTTTCAAAGGTTGATGTGTCATGTATTCAAGGAATTTCTTAGAAACATGATGGAAACTCATGTTGATGATCTTTGTACTTTTTCATTAAAAAGACAAGATCATTTGAAAGATCTGGAGAATATATTCAAGAAATGCAAAACTTACAGAGTATGTCTAAATCCTGAGAAATGTGTGTATGTGTGTTCTTTGTGAGGCAAGGGAGAATGTTAGGTCACATAGCTTCTAGAAATGGAATTTCAACTGATGAGAGGAAAATGGCCATAATGGATCTACCAAAACCAAGTAATGTAAAAGAACTTCAAACTTTTATGGGACATTGTGGATATTATAGGAAATTTGTGCACAAGTTTGCAGATATTGCAAAACCTATGTATGCATTAATTACAAAATTTGAGTGGACCACAGAATGTGATCAAGACTTCGAGACTTTAAAAACTTTTTTGGTGACAAAACCTATTTTAAAAACCCCACAGTGGAATCAAATTTTTCATGTTCATGTTGATGCTTCAAATTTTGCCTTGGGATGTGTTTTGGCACAACCAATAGAAGGAAGCAAATTAGATTTTCCAATTGCTTATGCTAGTAGGCAATTGAATTTAGCTGAAAGAAATTATACAACCACTGAAATGGAAGGACTGGGAATGATATTTGCTGTAAAGAAGTACAAACATTATCTTTTAGCCAATAAGTTTAAATTCTTTGAGGATCACCAAGCCCTGCTTTACTTAGTGAACAAACCATGTCACACTAGTAGGATAGTCAGATGGTTCCTACTATTAATGGAATTTGAGTTTGAAGTAGTAGTAAGACAAGGGAAGACTCATTTAAGAGCGTATCATTTGTCCAAGATACAAACCAAAGAGCCAAACTCACCTTTAGATGATGATTTACCAGATGCATATTTGTTCAAAATAGAAAGTATTCCTGATTGGGCAATGACTTTGGTGCCTTTGTTAACCATTGGACCTTGTAAAACACACAAAAACAACACATATATGGTATTACAAAGTAGAAACTTTGTGTTACTTGCTGGACACTTGTATCATATAAATCACATTGGTATTGTTAGCCCACAAAATGGTTGATTTTTATGCACTAATGTGGTTTTATTTGGCAGGAAAATTTGTTTGATTGCAGGTACTTGAAGAATTGTTCAAATGGTTGATATGAAGTATTTGGGAATTACATGGCGCTTCCTTGGTCGAAGAGGAAGGCTATCAACATTTGGATTTTGACTGTGAAAGATCTAAGCATGTTCAAGATGCCATCACTTGTTTTGAGTGGATGTAGCTTTTCGAAAATGTGTGAGAGTCCATCTTATTAAGAATGGAAAGAAGATCGCTGCTTTTGTACCGAATGATGGTTGCTTGAACTATATCGAGGAGAATGATGAAGTGATGATTGTTGGATTTGGTCGGAAGGGTCATGCAGTTGGTGATATTCCTGGTGTTCGATTCAAAGTTGTGAGGTTTTCCGGAGTCTCTTTTCTTGCTCTCTTCAAGGAAAAAAAAAAAAAAAAAAAAAAACCAAGGTCTTAGAGTGGATTGGAGGCTTAAGAAGAAGGGGACTCAAGGGGATAAGGCGATCCTTCTGTGTGGTGAAGAACACCGAGAGTTGAAGGGAAAGTCGGCTGCCAAGAAGCGAAGGGGGCTCTGGAGGCACGAAAAAAGAGGGGTGGGCTTATCGCGCAGTTTTTTTGGCCGAACAGTAGCTATTGTTCTTCTTGCAGATGCATTATTTTTGGGTGCTCAACAACTTAGCCTCGCTGGTATCGGTGGTATCTCTGAATTCCTTGGTTGGACAGATCAGCAAAGAATTGCAGGAGCATAGCAGGAGAGAAGCCAAGAAGAAGAGTCGAGCGCGCATCGAAGGAGAGAGGATTTTTTGCATTATTCAGGAGAAGACAAGAGCTTCATACACTACGGGAGAGTACGAGGAAGAGGGGGAGGGAAGGATCTGACGCGGAAGAGTGTGTGTAGATGCGCATGCTGAATAGAGGCCATTTGTGCTCAATCATCGGAGGACGCGAATACATATAGAGCAATCATCTATGGTCGTTGTGGAAGATAAGGAGAGGAAGCAATTATCAGATGTACGGGCAGACAACGTTGAAGAACTGAGGAGGGGCATTCCGGATTTCATCATGCGTTATTGCACAGTTTGAATTTCGGGTGCCATGTGACCACACGTGTCTTACAGATATCGTTGTTACAGTTCTGATGCAATCAAGTTTTCCAACTTAGCTGTGTATTGAATATCCATCTTGGATGAGGATCTAAAGTGATTTTTCTGAGAGAGCCGTGGCAAAATGGATGATGGAAAAGACAGGACTTTACCCGAAATGGGTTGAATAACCCCAGTTCTCCGTAGTGTTTCTTCCCAGGGGTGGTGGACGATCTGTGTCAAGACCGATGTTCAGGTCACATTGATGTTGATGTGTGTCGTGGGAAAGGGCAGTCCGGAAAGGTCAAAGAGTGAGGATCTTAATGTGAAAGTTCAAAAGAACTATTTTGTACGGGTGATGAACACCAAGGAAGCTTTGTGTGGGGAGAGAGCAACATGCCTGTCTACTGAGGTCATTTTGTTATAAATAAACGAAAAGCAGGAGGAGAAGTGGTTGCCGTTGGTGAGGGTAGAATTATTGGTGACAAAAAGATTGAAGTAGGAGTACAGACTGGGAAGAACATAGTGTACTCGAAGTATGCAGGAACTGAAATAGATTTTAATGGAGTGAGCCATTTACTCCCCAAGGAGGATGACATAGTTGGGATTCTAGAAACAGATGATATCAAGGATTTGCAACCATTGAATGACAGAATTTTAATCAAGGTAGCTGAAGCTGAAGGAAAAACAGCCGGTGGTGTCTTGCTCACTGATAGCGCAAAGGAGAAGCATGTGATCGGAACAGTATCAGCAGTTGGGCCTGGTACACTTGGCGAGGATGGGACTAGAAAAACTCTGGATATTGCAGTTGGTAACACTGTCATGTATTCCAAGTACGCTGGAAGTGAATTCAAATCTGCCGATGGTACCCAGTATATTGTTGTAAAGGCTTCGTCATGTTTGTGTGTACATCGGGTGCGCTCTGTCGGCTGGAAAGGGAGTCGAGGAAGAAGCAAAAAATAATCCGGAAGAAGGAATATGGATTGGGTTGGCTGTTACTGGAGGAGGGATCATTGTGTTTTGGATTCATAGGTCTATGCGCCTCCCCCTCCGAAGATATGTGGATCTGCAAATGGACCACCTATTACTGCCCTTCGTGTGAAGAAGGAGGATTGGAGCTAGGTGGCCATTGTGAATGAGATTATGTTATGCTATTCGTAGTATTAAGCATCTCCTGCTACACTATTGGTAGAGTCAATGTGTGAAAAAGATGTCGATTGTAAGCTACGAAGAGGGAATTGGAGCTCTGTTAGAACGCTGGCATATTGATGCAGATGAATCGACTTGGCGCTATATATTCCAACTCGATTTGATGAAATGAAGGGAAGCAGTCAGTGCATTGAAGGAGAATCATAAAAAGTGTAGATACTACTGTGTTATGTTCTGCTTCAGAAAATATGGTAGCATACAGATGCAGTTAATCGAGGTTACCACGGAAGTGCTCCAACAATAGCTCCAGCAAGACAGTTTATACAGAAATGATGTCAGAGATAAGGGCTTCACTACGAGTTTCAGTATTAGTTTGTTTGAGACTGTAGCAGCTATTCGAAGATCATAGAGGATCGTTTTGGCGTCTGCTATCTCGATTATTCCTCAATACGCATGGATGGAATATACACCTGCGGAATCCTTCATTTTTATGGGTTTTGAGTAGGCGGAATGAAGACACAACTGCAGCTCAAGCAAGGAGAGGTAAAGATATTCAGGGTATTCCGTGGGACAGACTACGATTTACCAGAGAGGAATACCGAGAAAACAGACTACAACATTATAAGAACTATGAGAATCTTAATGTTCCACATGAATACCTTGAGAAGGAGTGCTTGCAAGTTACAACAGGAGGAAAATATTATGCATTTAGACACAACACAAAGGCAATAAGCTCTACAGTAGTGCATTTTCAGCTTAGAAATCTCATTTGGGCAACCTCCAAACATGATGTATATGGTATGCATGAATCAGTGGTTTGGCATTGGTCTTCACTGGATCAAAGGAAGACAGATATTCTGAATGCTACAAGGCCTTTTGTACCTGTTCCTGAGGCACGACGAAGTACATGGGCTTTACAGTCTGTTGTAAGACAGATGCAGATTAGTACTATGTGTGTGAAAAATAATCTACTTGTGGCTGGTGGTTTTCATGGCGAGATGGCTTGCAAATTTCTTGATCGGACAGGAGTATCATATTGCACGAAGAGTGTTTGATGTGGAGAAGTTTGAGGTCCTTCAGAAGTTCACCATACATCTGTGAGCCCGATTCACGACACATGGTATCATGAGCAGCATGATGAGTTGGGCAAGTGGTGAGGTGTCAGTTCGAAAAAATAATCCCTCCCTTCGGAGCCTCATAGAGGAAGGCAGAAGAAGACTCTACGTGATCAATTTTGGGAAGGCATTGCTGAAGCTCTCCGCTGCCATCAGCACGAGCTGTAGTGTTTGGGTTCCATGATCGAGTTTTTACATTCAAACCGAAGGTATAATCTTTCATTTAGGTTCTATTGCTTAGTAAGAAGACAGTGTGCTAACTTCATATATGCTGCCAAGAATATGTGCAGCAGAAACCTTCAAGTAAGTGCGGGGACTTCTTAGCATGGTTCACTGTACTGCTCTTTCATAACGATCATCATTTTCTAGGCTTATTAAAGTGTGTTCCTCCTGTGAGTGCTTTTCATATGCCATTCAGGCAAAAGTCATTGGGAGGCTTATTGTGAAGCCATTGTCCACATTTCCAGAAAAGAATTTATTTGAAAAGTTGCTTGACAATGAACATACACCTAAATTTGCTTCTGTTTGATTTTCTAAGGCAGAAACTTCTTATGACCCTGAGACATTAGAAGAAGGGCCATCATTACATCTGAATGCGGAGAGTTCGGTTGAGGTTGTAAGTTCAACATTACGGAAGTGAAAAAAAGAAAACAAACGTGTCTTGTAATGCATATTCTTGTGTATTTTCATAGTCTGGGACTTCAAGTTCATGAACTGGTCAGTAATCATGTTGTTCTTATGCTTGTAGAATGTGATGGCATTTTACATTCTTTCTCAATCTTCCGTGAAGTGTCATATCAGAATGAGTACCCCTGGACATCTCCTACACAGGGATATATCAATCTAAGCGAACTACAAACTGCTGTTGAACTCTTCAAAAGATGCACTGCAGCTCTTTTGTGTCAAGCATGTTTACACTCAGTCATTTGACAAAGCATGTGCAAGACTAGAGTGCATTGAAGCTGCCAGACAAATCCACATCATCATTATTCTAGAGGATCATGAAACTGTGTGTGAGTGGAGGAGGGTTGTGGGAAGGTGAGTGTGTAAGAGTGGGTGCATGAGAGAAAAAGGACTCGAGAGAACGATAGTGTGTACGTACAAGTGTGTGTTAGACAGTGAAATTGAAGGTACGTTAGGGGCTCAAGCAATGCAAGTCAATTAGTTTGAGATGATTTGAGCACACCATAAGCATAAGTAGGCACTTGTCCTTGGGCTCAAGACCTAAACATTTTGGTGCGTCTGCCGGGAACATATGAGTTAGTGCATAGCCATAAGAAGAATCCAGTGCCAGATAATTGTGGGCTCTAGGTAATCCAAGTAGACCGATTCCGAGGGATTTAAACCGAATAAAGTCTCGTAAAACCACTTTTTCCTACGGCATTAGGAGCCTATCAGGTATACTAGAATATTGCACTCCAAAAGATGACAACAGGGATATCTTAGGAAAGCACATTGTTGGAATCCATGTACTCATGCTTCCGTGGTTGTCACTTTAAACAATCTCAATAGAGTGGGTGTACATTGGCCTACAAAGATTCAAGATGTGGAGAAATATGTTTCCAATTGTCTTAAATGCCAATCTTTACAAAATTCAGATATTATAACTTTGTATTGGCTTCAGAAAAATCTAGATTGGAGTAACCACATAATTGAGGAGTTAAGAAGAAATCAATCACTAGAGCCAGGAAAAGTTAGTGCAGATTCTAGAAATTTACAGATAATCTCCGAGGAGTATCAAATGATAGGAGACCAATTGTACAAGAAAGGAATGGATGGTATCTAAGAATATGTGTCCCTGAAGATAAGTATATGGAAATGTTAGAGATGGCACATTCAAGAGTAGCAGGAGGACATTTTTCAAGTGAAAGGACTGCTAAACTCATTCTATTCTGGATTTTGGTGGCCAACTCTCTTTCCTGATGCAAGGACATATGTGAAGAGGTGTGATATTTGTCAAAAAACAAATCAACCTAATAAAAGAGATGATATGCCATTGGTGCCACTTATATCAACCAGAGCATTTAGCAAGTGGGGATTGGATTTCATTGGACCTATCAATCCTCTTGCAAGACATTCTCATGTTGAATATATACTTGTAGCTACAGATTATCTGACCAAATGGGCAGAGGCTAAGGCTACAAAAAGAAATGATGCTCAAACCACTACACGATTTCTTTATGAGAATATTATTATCAGATTTGGTTTACCAATTGAATCGGTAAGTGATAGGGGGACTCATTTTATAAACCAAGTAATTGAAAATATAACTGAGTACTTCATGATTAGTCATAGAAAGTCAGACCCTTATCATCCACAGGCAAATGGATTAGCAGAAAGCACTAGTAAAGTGTTTTGCACTATCTTGTCAAAATTGGTAAATACAAATATGAATGATTAGGATTTACAACTTAATCATGTCCTATGGGCATATAGAGTGGCATACAAAACTGCTATTGGTACAACACCATTTAATTTGGCCTACGGACAAAATGCAGTCTTGCCATTAGAATTTCTCATACCAACATTGAAGGTGGGGAATCAATTCGAATGGACTGGACATGAATTATCTGCAAGAGTGGTGGAATTAGAAAAACTTGGAGCATCAAGACTTCAAGCAATTATGAGCATATATGCAGATAAAAGGAGGCAAAAAGCATCATGATGTTCATATTAAAGATAAGGATTTGCAAGTGGGGGATTTAGTTTTGTCATATACCCTGAAAGAACATTAGAAAAAACTTCAGAAGAAAGGACATGGGCCTTACATTATCAATCAAATCAGCAACAGTGGAGCTGTTCAATTAGCTAATATAGATGGAGAAGTCATGCCCAATTTCATAAGTGGGTGTAGAATAAAAAGGTATGATCTTCCATTCACAGCTCTAGAATGGAGAAGAATAAAAGAAGAGGAAAAAATCATATATGAAGCTCAACAAGAAGCAAGAGAAAGAATTAGAAAATCTAAAAAGATTAGAGAAGTTTTCATATGTGAGAGACCTTTAGGGGTGGTGAGAGAGCATTTGCGTGTCATAACAATGAATTTTCATAATGAGCAAATCAAGGTCTTGTTAGATTCAGGCGCACAAGTGAATTTGATAAGTTCAGGTTTGTTAAACAAATTAAAGGTCAAGAGGAATATAAGCAAAACACTTATCAAAACACTTATCAAAACACTTATCAAAACACTAGATGGACAGGTAGTACAAAGTTTGTCTTCACAATCTGTTGTAGTTAAGTTCAATGAAGAAAATATGGAAATAGATTGTGAAGAATGTCCTGATCATATGATGACTGAAAAAATGATTTTAGGGCAACCTTGGATGAAGCAAGGTAAAGTAATTTTGAATTTTGAAAAGATGAAGCTTAAATTGAAAGTAAATGACAAAAAGTTTTCAATGTTTTTGTTGAGTAATGAAGAACAGGGAGTTCAACAAGAAAACTATGACTCAGAATTGGAAAGATTTATTTTTCCAATAGAAGATACAAAGGACTCATAGGAAGAACTTATCCATGACCAAACCAAATTCATAGAAAAACAGAAAGAAGTTGAAGAAACAAAATCTAGTGGAAAGACAGTCGGAAGGTGGAGACCAACAAATGTTCAGAAAAATCTTAACATAAGGACAAAATGGATGTGGAGACCTAAGACAATTAAGTACTGCTCATCAAAAGAAGTTTGTTCAACTCCAAAGACAGAACCATTAAATATAAAGTATTGCTGGGTGAAAAAATCAGATCTGCTTCAATTGATAGTTCACAAGGACAAAGACATTGTAACATTACAAAGGCATGAAGAACCACAGAAGAAAGAAAGTGCAACTTCATCACCAGATAACTACTTTGGTTTTTTACCTAAGACCTCGGAAATACATATTGTTCAACCTTGAACCTCCAGAGAATATAGTAATAAAGTAATATCAAAATACTGTGGATTCACTACATACTTGGAATTATTTCCATGTACTTTGCCTCAGTCTTTTTCTAAGAAAAAGAATAGGAGAGGAAGGGAGTTTCTGTTAAAGAAATTGTCTATGAAGGCAAAAGTTCCAGGAAAATGAATATGGAAAATCATGAAAAATATATATATATATTAATAAAAAAAGAGAGAGAGAAAAAAATATATATATAGAGAGAGAGAAGTCCTTCAAACCTAAATCCATCTTTGTTAATTGTTCTTTTATTCGATTTCTTTTCATATAATTTATAAGCACCAGCAAGACATATGGGAAGAGCTGTTGAGTTATTGTTCAGTTTCTTTCCCTTTGACATTTTTGTATATATACTCGATTTTTTTATTTGCATTTATTACTTCCTTTTTTATCAATGCTAAAAATTAGGTATCTTGCTACACATGTGATGATCACTCTATTATGTTACACCTGTGATGAAATTAGAAAGAGATCGTTTTCTTTACTTATTTATTTTCTCAAGGAAGTATTTTTCTTTTCTTTTCCTTCTGTATGTTTCCTATGTCTTATGTGCTGGAAGTTTTGGTGTGGTGTGTTTTACTTTTTCCAGGATGCTGAATGCAAAAGAACTACCTATTCATGATTTCAAAGCTGATTCAGTATCATTGTCAAGAGGACATTGGTTCCTAGATAGTGAGACAATGGTGGAAGATGTGGTGTTAGAATCTAATGAAGAACAAGACCTTCTGGAAGCTGAACAGATAATTAAGGAGCTGAAGGAAACAATCGATATTATTGGTCATCACATCTTTACAGTGAGCGTAGGAGGCTACAAATACACTATGTTATGCCAAGAGTTCTATAAATTTCAAAAAGTGACTGCTAATTACAAGAGGTTGAAGGCAGTTGGACTACATATACTATTGGATGAACCTCTCTTTTTTATAGATTTTGAGAGATTTTCACAAGTCATGTCTAGTCTGATTGAATTTGGCAAAGGTAATGATGCATACTTCAGGTGTTCAGTTAAGGACAATGAAAACAAAGAGGTGCAGATAACCATTAAAGTAGAGCACATCAGGGCAGCTCTTCAATTTTATCCTATGGGAACCAAATTGGATGGCAGCTTTGTCAAGAAGAATGCAGCAACATATGCTGGATATTCCAAATTCGTGGATTTGAAGGGAAAAGAGAATGAAGAATTTTCCACAAGGATGTTTCTTCAATACTTATGTTTTCCAAAATTGCCAAGATACACAATGCCACACAAACCAGTTACACTGGTCATGTTCAATAACAAGGATAGGACTAAACCCTTTGGAGTAATGGATGTGACTCCTTATATTCATGAACAATTAAAGGAAGCAGCAAAACACTGGCAGCAGAGAAGTTCATGAATGGAGCCCAATTTTTGACAAGAATTATATATCATATTCTAAATATGGAAGATTAGTTGAAGTTGGCTCTAGAAGCTCATTACTTTAGGAGTCTGATGGTAGGAATTAAGAGCCCTTCAAAATTGATGTCAATTAGAGAAACATAAGTCCAAACAAGCATGAGAGGGTCATGGAGGAAAAGGAAAGTTACATGAGAGGAAGTAGTTCCGGCCCAGAAGAGAAGACTGGATCCTAGGAAAGTAGCACTGGAGCAGGAAGAAGTTACAAAATAGGAGTATGAAGGAGCTCAAAAGGAAGTTCAATCCTCAAAGGAACCTCATCCACCCCAAACAAGCAAAGAGCAACTTTATTCATACTTGACTCAAGGCAATGATAAGAGGGCAATTTATGAAGCTCAGTATCAAAAGATGTTGGAAAATTATTCATGTAAAGCAACTGAATGGATACAAGAGGAGATGGAACATTATGAGGAACTACATGACCAGATGATGGCAGCAAAACTAAGTATTTGTTAGAAAAGAAGTGGAGTTATTGGCCTATTTTAAAGAATTACAAGGACCTCCAGAAGCCAGAACTACAGTGGAGGTGAAAAGGAAAATCCAGAAAAAGTCTGCTCAGATAAAGAAACCAATCAAGAAGGATAAGGGTAAGGTTGTTGAGCATGAGATTGTTGAAGAGATAGTAAAGACACCATCAGCAGAAAAGAATCAGAAGGAATTAGTGGAAAAGGAAGAACAAAGTGAGGATACAAAAGGAGAATTTGGAATAAGTGCTTCTTCAAAATTCTCATCTGATTCAGAGAGTGATATTGAGAATTTTCTCTTGAAGAGTTTAAACCTCTCCGTACCAAGTACACCAGTTAAAATGGTACAAGCATCAGAAAAAAACAAAACATCAGAAGAATTGAGCCAAAATTCAAAGGGAATACAAATTTGTGAAGAGTCACCAAAACAAATTAGTCCTGGAGAAGAAAAAAGGAGGTTAAAAGGTAAAGGAGCAATGCTGAAGGAAGATGATGTAGAAATGGAAGGATTCAGTGGTGGATTGGTAGACACATGGCTTAAAATCATATGGACTAAACCTTCACAACAACCTTATTGTCAACCATATGAGGAAAAGAGAAATGTCATACAACTAGTTGCGTAGCAAAGGGGATAAAGGCAAAGGTGAGGAAGAGGCTGAAGTACAAAAGGAGACAGAATTCAAGAAGCACAATGAGGGAAATACAACAGAAGTAAATCAAAGAATAGAGGAGGTACTCCTTGATTTGGGTCATAAAGAAGATCACATAGATACAAATAATCAGGAAAGGGAAGTGGAAACAGATCTTATGGATATAGATGAACAAGTAATGGAAGGGAAGGAGCAACACTTGAATGATCAAATAGGAAATCAGATGGATTGGAAAAGGGAATCAATGATATTACAGGAAAAAGAGTCCAAGAAGGGGAGTTACAAGTTATTTAGCAGAGATAAAAGGAAATTGATGTAAAGGAGGTAGAAACAATAGAAGAAGAAACAGATGCTGGAAAGGAAAAGAATCAGACAACATGTTATGAGGAGGTGGATACAGAGGAGGATGAATTGAAGGACGAAAAACAAATAGAAGTAAAGCAATTGGAATTGGAAACTGGTCTTGAAAGAATACCTAAGGACATAAAATCTTCTTGTAAAATCATTATGAACAACATAGAGCAATTTAGACCTTCTAGCAAGAATATGATCATATTAGGGATGGTTGCTGAATCAGAATTTGTTAAAGGTAGTAGAATTATTACTGAGCAGAACAAAGAAAGGGAGCAACTAGAGGATTAGATAAGAGTAGTACAGGAGAAGAATGAAATTTTGACCAAAAGATTGTTTTCATTAGAAGCACAGGAAGTTCAGAATCAGAATAAAATTCAGTTTCTTGGAAACAAATGTACTAAACAGTTGGAGCGTAGCAATAAGATAGAAATGGAATTGAAGAAATTAGAAGGCAGGTTTAGAACACTCTAGAGCTCATATCAGATAATGGTCAAATCCAATGAGGACATAAATAGGTTATTGATGGAGGAAGGACAAATGAAAGGATAAAGTCAGATTGCACAAATGGATCAGAAGGAAGTAGAAACAATGAATAAAGAAATTCAAAGGTTGCAGGAAGAACTTAAAGAAGCCAAGGAAATGGAAAAACAAGCTAGTGTGCATGCTGCTAGTGTCATGAGGGGGTATAATAAATTACATCTGGATACAGAAAAAGAAAGGAGTGAATGGAGATCAGAGAGAGAATTGCTGGTATCTCAGAATGGCAGGGAGTATGTACAAGTACACAGATCAAGGAATATTATCTTGTTGTGTGGAAGAGGATGAGTACGCGAAATGGTTGCAATTAGCACATGTTGGTGCATTAGAGCAACACTACTCGAGGCAAAGAACTTTATAGACATTGAGGAGGCTCAGAGTACACTGGCCAACTATGGAAGTAGATGTCCATAGGATGTGCAAGGAATGCCCAACCTACCATACTAAACCACCAGTGGAACACGCCACTCTTTATCAAGTGTCTTTAGTGCCAGATTGGAGCGAGCCACTAGTGGCCTTCTTGAAGACGAGAACCTTTCCCCAAGATATGAGATTGGCTAGACAAAGGAGCTTAGAACAAGAAGCTTTAGATTACTCTCATTGGAGATAATCTATACAAACAAGGAAAAGATGGGTATCTTAGATTGTGTGTCCATGAGAGTGAATATCTAAAGATCTTGGAAACTGCTCACCAAGGTGTATCAGGAGGACACTTTGGACCAGATCGGGTGATCAAAGCAATACTATTTGCAGGTCTTTGGTGGCCAACCCTTCACATGGATGCACATACCTATGTGAAGAGGTGTGATGTTTGTCAACAAACTTAGTATCCTATACACAAAGATGAGATGCCATTGAAACATATGATGGGTGGACGTGCATTCTCTAAGTGGAGAATAGACTTTGTCGGTCCTATTAATCCCCCAACTAAGTGTTGCCATGCTGAATACATTATTGTGGCCACTGACTATCTAACCAAATGGGTAGAAGTAAAAGCTACAACGAAGAACGATGCCCAAATGATAGCTAAGTTCTTATTCGAGAATCTGTTCACCAGATACGGATTGCCAATAGAGCTAGTAAGTGATAGAGGCACGCGCTTCTTTAATGAAGTCATAGAAAACCTTCTCCAAGAATTCTTGGTGATACATAAGAAGTCTGCCCCCTATCATCCACAAGCTAATGGAGAGGCTGAGAGCACAAATAAGATTCTAGGCAATGTATTGACAAAATTGGTTAATAATAAACACTCTCATTGGGACAAACAACTACACCATGTTGTTTGGGCATACATAGTTGCCTATAAAATGGTACTCCAAGCCACACCCTTTTAGATGGTGTTTCGCCAAAATGCAGTGCTACCATTAGACTTCTTGATACCTACATTGAAAGTAGCACAAGAGCACAATTGGACAGGCCATGAGCTTTCCTCTAGAATCTTCGATCTTGAACTACTAGGTGAAACACGGTTGAGAGCAGCAGCAAGAATTTATGCAGCCAAGAAAAGACAAAAGGCATATTTTGACACACATGTGAAGGATAAGGGCTTGAAAGCAGGAGTCCTAGTCTTAGTCTACACTTTGAAGCAACATGCTCGGAAATTAGAGAAGAGAGGCTATGGACCAATGATTATCAATAGGATCTCCACAAGTGGAGCAATTCAATTAGCCACTCAAGAAGGTGACATCCTACCAAGTTACATCAGTGGATGCAGAGTTTAAGTTATATCAAGAACCCCTCACCAAGGAGATGTTAAATCGACTCAGTACTACTAAGAAACGCAAGGAAGAAGAAAGACAAATTCGAGAAGAAGCAGAGGTGGAAGCTTTAGAACACATTTGACGAATGAAATTGCGGAGGCAAGGTAGAGATCAGCCTATGCCTGACACTCAAGAAGATTTAAGTTATCACATGGCCATGTGTGAAGCATCAGGTGAACGCTCCCATACGATAGTTGATCGATGACCTTTTGTGATCCTAGAGGCAAGAGGAGGAGAGAGTGCAAGGATTGTAAGGGCTTTGATTGACTTAGGAGTAGCCACTAGTGCTGTCAGGCTTTCTTACTACCACGAATTGGAATTGAGGATCAATCCTATCAAGGCATATCTCATAGGATTGGGAGGTGTGGAAACCCCTTGCTTGGGTGAGGTGGAACTTCCCCTCTACATTCAAGAGGTTCTAATGACAATCAAAGTGCTAGTATGTGAAGATGAGGATCTTACCGAACCTCTTGTCTTGGGCCAAGACTGGACCTATAATCATGCAGTCAACCTCAACCTAAGAAGTGGACTTCTTCAGGCTTGGGTGGGCCAAAACCGCATCACGATTGAATTAGAGAATCAATCACTCAGGCCACTAGAAAAGGCACCAAATCTTGGTCCCTCTAGGAACCCACATGAAGATAATGATGCTATTCTTGAACAAAGTTCTATGGTGCAGCAGATTGTCACTCATGACGAAGGTGTAGAAGGCAATGAGGAGTTCCCTTCTTTTCCAAAAAGGATCCGAGGAAAGCAAGCAGGACAACACACGACACAGAAGAAGCAGATAATCAGGAAGCATGATCAACGACTGGTGCAAAATAAAGTACCTCAGGGCATGATCTTGATATGTAAGGGTTAATAACCCTCTGCTTTGGAGACAAGATCCCAAAGATGCACCAAACGAGCTACAGTGTTGAGGATTACGATGTATCCTAGGCATCAATCTAGACAAACCATTTCTATTTGGGTTCCAAAGTGATCAATGAAGGCTATCCCCAATGCTAGACAAATTTGGGTGCCCAAGGCCTGTTTACGAGCTCAAATAGCTTCACCTCCATTCACAAGATTGAATCAACACTCACAAGCACCCTTGGCACAAATCCTAGGGCAAACATGTACACTCCACATTACTACATCTTTGGTCAAACCTAGGAATGTTGGGAGATGGGTACCCAAAAAGGTCCCAAATCCAACACAATCCAGTCCACAAACCTTCACATGTCATCACCACTAAAAGCTACGATTCCAAAATCCAAGTTTGGAGACTTAAACCTCATATCAAACCACGTGATGCACCTTTGTAAATCAATCCACTTTGTTGTAGGTGCATTCTGAGTACACTGCACATCCAAAAGTATGCATCTAGGGTGAACTCTAACCTACTAACCAACATTCACACACATCACAAACACTTCACCCACTAACCCCTAACCACTTGCAATGTCATCTTAGTATTGTGGAGGGAACACCATAACATCCTATTTCCTATGCAATGCTAATGTGCCTCTCTTCTTCTAGCAGATAAGCATCAACAGCTACAAGCAGTCTCATGGCAGAAGCAGCAGGCCCAAGCTCACAGGCAGGAGTAAGTACTGCAGGGATTAATGTGGAGAGTCTACCTACTGAAGTGCCACCAATTGAACGACCTATAGAGCTACAACACCTCCAGCAAATACCTATACCAGACCCTCCCACAGGAATAACAGAGAGAGTCCATGCAAACTCTCATTGGTTCAATGGCATGCCAGGGCCCTTAGGAGAGGCCAAGTATATTTGGGAGTCCAAGTGTGAGTATGACAAATCATGGATCCGATTCCAATTCTTTTCCAAGGATTTTGAGACTCTCCAGAACACACAAGATCTTTAGACCATATGGCAGCGTGCAGGGCTAGCGGAGTACTTTGCAACACCCTTACCCAAACTAGATCTCCTACGATGTTACTACTTGGTCTCAACATTACAGGCGAATGAAGAAAAACATAAACCATGAATATTTGTCCTTCTTTGTTGGGCAACCATGAGTTGAAAAGGTTCGAACTTACATTGGAATTGGTGATCTGTGCTTTGAATATGCACAATACACATGTACCTTCTGAGAAGGATGCTCTCATTCCCACTAACATGAAGAACCAGAAACTACTAAAACTGAAAGATATGGCAACACTCACACCAAACGTGTCTATCCCTCTCCGTATGTGCATGCAACATTTTACATTTCCTAGTCAAGATCAATTCACACAACCCCACAAAAGAATATGGTTCGCTCTTTACTTGGCAGAGACAGGGGCACTTCTGATTAAGCTTCCTGTATGGATTATGGAACAACTATATGAAGCAAATAAAAGGTCATCTAGGAAGCTAGTGGTGAATGGTTGTTGTGCAATCATGCGCATCATCTACAAGTGTGTAGCATATGATGTACCCATTGAATGCACTTTAACATGGTCTCAACTACAGATGTTTAAAAGACACAAAACTGCCTCACATCAATCCAAGCGTATGAGAGGCTCAATTCCTTGTGTCCAGACATGTGAAGTTCTGACGAATCCAGAAGTCTCGCCACAAGGGGGAACCAATTCTTTGTACTTACAACGCCTAGGAGTAACCACAAAAGTGAACCTCATAGACTATTCATATAGGGATGTACCACCTTTGCAATGGAATACGGTATATAGGAACAAAGAGGAAAGGGAATCGGTGCACTCCTTAACATCAGATCCATCATGGTTGTATGAGGATACACACCTGTGGATGTGTTAAATCGCAGCCAAGGAAGAGGAGCGAGCTACAACAAGGACGTCAGGAGTAGGACACACTTCTAGACCCATTGAGGATCCAGCATATGTCTCGGTAGTATTTCCAGATGAGGAATTCGAACCCCATGGCTAGGTAGAGATTCTAGCGACTATGGATGTTGCAATTAATGAGGAACAATGGATCCCCCATTGTGACGAAGACAATTATGATATTCCATCTTCACTGTAGGCCTAGTAAGAGAAGAAACATAAGAGGATAATCTTAAAGAAAAAATCCCACAATGTAGTAAGCTAGTGAACGACAAGGAATGGGAAGTAGATTTGGACATACCTGAATGTTCATCGGAAGAGGAATTTCTAGGCTAGGTAGAAGCCATGTCCCCAGGTTTCACCACCCCTAGGAAGGAAAGGAGAATTCAAGTTCCAATCAAAGAGATCAAAAGGTGAGGAAGGAAAAGAGTGTGAAAACTGAGGAAGAAGAACCATTGATGGAAGTGCTAGAAAACTTTAGGAAATATGTGGTGGAAGACCGAAAAATCATGATCAGAATGCCCAAAAGAGACAAAAGTCTGGGAGAAGCCTATGACAATAAAGAAACCACAAAGAAAGTCGTAGTGGCAATCGAGGAAGGAGAAGAATGATGCACGTACATAGTGCATGATTTGACTGATGAGGAGGAAAAAAGTTTGATTGCTCTATTGAAGAGGTATAGGGATGTGTTTGCATGGAGTTACAAATATTTTAAAGGGGTAGATCCTGACATATGTTCCCATAGGATACCCATGACCACTGAGGCAAGATACACTAAGCAAAAGCCCTATATGTTACAATTATGCATTGAAAATCAAGGAGGAGATAGACAAACTCATAGAAGCCGGATTCATTTACGAAATAGAACACACTGAATGGGTCTCACCCATTGTAGTCCTGCCTAAGAAGACCGGTAAGCTGTGAGTGTACGTTAACTTAAAGAAGTTCGATGCTGCCACCATTAGGGATAGTTACCCTCTACCCATTACAGAACACCTGTTGGAAAGAGTCATAGACAAGGAAGTGTACAGCTTCCTTGACGGATTCTCAGACTATAACCAAGTTGCTATTGCCCCCGAGGACCAGCACAAGATGGCATTTGCCACTGAGTGGGGTATCTTTGCATTTCACGTAATGACTTTTAGGCTAACAAATGCATGTGCAAATTTCCAAAGGTTGATGTGCCATGTGTTCAAAGAGTTTTTAAGAAAGAACCTAGAAGTGTATGTGGATGACCTGTGTGCTCACTCAATGCTTAGACCATAGCATATCCTTGAGCTCAAATGCATCTTCAAAAAATATAGGGAATATCAAGTCTTTTTAAACCCAGAGAAGTGTGTTTTTATGGTCAGACAAGGCAAGATACTCGGTCATATAGTTTCAAAAAATGGAATCTCCACAGATGAAGATAAGGTACCAGTAATCAATGAATTACCCACACCAAAGAACATCAAAGAAGTACAAGCATTTATGGGCCATTGCAATTATTACCGACGATTCATACATATGTATGCAATCATCACTAAACCACTCTACAACCTACTAACCAACTTTGAGTGGATATAAGAATGCAAGAGTTCCTTTAGTGAGCTTAAACAATGATTGTGTTCTACACCTATTCTAGTGGTGCATGATTGGAACAAACCTTTTCACATACACGTAGATGCTTCTAATCATGCCATAGGATGTGTGTTGGCACAACCCACAAAGGAGGCAATATAGATTTACCAATTGCATATACCAACAGGAAATTGAACACCACAGAGAGAAACTATACTACCACTGAGCGAGAGGGACTAGGAATGGTCTATGCGATGAAAAAGTTTCACCATTACCTATTGGCAAATAAGTTTAAATTTTTTACTGACCACCAAGCTCTTTTGTATTTGGTCAACAAACCATGCAAAACTGGTAGATTAATACGTTGGTTTTTACTCTTGATGGAGTATGATTTTGAAGTTGTAGTAAAAAAGGGGAAAACACACTTAAGAGCAGACCACCTCTCTAGGATAACTTCAGGAGAAGCAACTATCACGGTAGCAGATGAGCTACCAGATGCTTATCTCTTAAATGTTTAGGTTGTCCCTGAATGGGCCAAATCATTAGTTCTAGTACTGACATTTGAACCTAAGAACCCTCAAGTAAGAACCCAAGAGAAAGAGGTAGTGAGAGCATAGAGATATCAACTTCTCGTAAGAAGTGTCTATAGGCAAGACCATCACAATATCCTTGCCTATCGTGTAGAAGAACAAGAGTATAACAATTGGTTGCAATTAGCACATGTAGGTGCATTGGAGCAACACCATTCTAGACAAGTGACACTATCACACTTAAAGAGGTTAGGTGTATATTGGCCATAAATGGAAAAGGATGTCTGACGACTGTGTGATAAATGTCCTAAGTGTGGTACTAGATCCCCAATAGAACACACTACTTTATACCAGGTGAACCTAACACCAGACTAGAGTGAACCTTTAGTTACTTACCTAAGCATAAAGACATTTCCAGAGGACATGACGGTAGCACGTAGACATAGCCTAGAACAAGAAGCCTTAGAATACAAGCTCATTGGTGATAGTTTGTATAAGCGAGGATGAGATGATTATCTAAGGATATGTGTGCACGAAAGCGAATATCTTAACCTATTGGAAGCTGCACACCAGGGTGCAGCAGGAGGCCATTTTGGACCCGATCGCATTATCAAGGCCATACTATTTTCAGGATTATGGTGGCCCACTCTGCATATGGATGCCCACACCTACGTAAAATGATGTGATGTATGTCAAAGGACTCAGTATCCCATATGCACGGATGAGATGCCCCTAGGACCCATGATGGGAGGGCACGCATTCTCAAAGTGGCGAATAGATTTTGTAGGACCTATTAATCCCCCTGCAAGGAATTCGCATGCTGAGTACATCATAGTTTCCACTAGAAGCTAAGATCACCAGGAAAAATGATGTAACTGCTAAGTTCTTGTTCGAGAATGTCTTCACAAGATATGGACTTCCTGTTGAGCTTGTAAGTGATAGGGGTACTCACTTCTTAAACGAGGTTATTGAATATCTATTACAAGACTTTATGGTTGTACACAAGAAATCGGGATCGTATCATCCACAAGCTAATGGACAGGCTGAGAGTACTAATATGATTTTGTGCAACATTCTCACCAAAATTGTGAACAATCAACGTTTGGATTGGGATCAACAATTACACCACGCCTTATGGGCTTATCACGTAGCCTATAGAACAGTGCTTAATGCTACACCATTCCAAATGGTGTTTGGTTAGAATGTTGTGTTGCCTTTAGACTTTTTGATACCCACACTCAAGATCGCTTAGGAGTACGAATGGACTGGTCATGAGCTTTCCTCAAGAATACTTGACTTAGAACGATTAGAAGAGACAAGACTGCGAGCAATAGTAGGAATTTATGTCGCTAAGAAGAGACAAAAAGCCTACTTTGATGCTCATATTAAGGACAAAGGATTACGAGTAAGAGATCTGGTACTAGTTTTCACCTTGAAACAACATGCCCACAAGTTAGAGAAACGAGGTTACGAACCCATGATCATCAATAGGATATCGACTAGCGGTGCGTTTCAGCTAGCAACTCTTGAAGGTGAAGTATTGCCTATTTACATTAGCAGATGCCGAGTTAAGATATATCAAGAACCCTTAACTGCATACATGCTTCAACGACTAACTCTTGCAAAGAAGTGAAAGGAATAAGAGGAACCAATCAGAGTTGAAGCACAAGTAGAAGCGTTGGAATGCATTAAGGGAATGAGATTATGAAGGAGCGGACTAAGTAGAGAACCTCAATCGGTGGATGCCCCACAATATCCTATAGCTATGTGCCAACTTGGAAGAAGAGATATTCCCAGTATTATTGATAGGAGATCATTCATTAATATCACTCTAGGACATGATCCCATATGCACATAATGTAAGACTTTAATCAATTTTGGTGCAACAACGAATGCAATTCGACTCTCTCTTTGTAGGGAGTCTAAAATTAAGCCTCTCAAAGCCTATCTCATAGGACTAGGCGGCCTAGAAACCCCTTGCATAGGTGAAGTTGAGCTATCAATCTCCATAGAGAATGTGACCTTGCCAATAAAACTGTTGGTTTTCCATGATGATGATCTTATAGAACCTATGATCCCAGGCCAGGAATGGTTATACCATTACTCAGTGAATTTAAATCTTCGCAGAAGTGTGCTTCAGATGGAACTTGCAGGACAGTATCATGAACTACCCCTCCAAAGTCGACATAGAGAGGTGTTGGATGTGACAGAAGTCCCCCCAACGTTGTGCAAGACAGCACACCCTACTAAACACACACATGAATTACCACTCATCCGAGAGAGGAAATTGGGTAGATAGACAGAAATCTGACAAGTATGGCAGTGTAAGGCTCAATCTTCATACGAATGTAAACAGTCACCATTTCTGGGCAAGATTGCAGTGGATCTGCCTTCTTTGCCAAAACAGCATGTGGATATGATATCTCACCCTCGCCAAGCCGCATGGTCACATCATCCACATACTCATCGGTGCAACACATCAGAGTGGTTCGTTAGACAGTCCACTCAGGCATTCCCTCAACCAAGGTGGATATGTCAGGCGACCGTACCGAGTGAGTCAAACACTACACATCTTTGGTAGCCCTCTCAATTTCAATCGAGGCAATGAATTTGGCAAATTTGGGTGCCCAAGTCCTTGGTGACAGCTCAGTCCAAGTCTCGCTAGCTCTAGGTACCTAAAAAGTGCTTAGTTTATGCTTCAACCTTAGTCAGTTCCAAGAAGACCTTGTCTGAGACTACTAGGAAACCCTACACACCTTCTTTTGTAAATTCCACTTCATCTCTTCTAACCCCCCTTGTGATACAAAAATGGATCCCCAAGCCTTCAGTAATCATGACTACTCTCAACCAAACTCACCCTGACCATCGACTTCGTGAAACTAAAACTCTTATTAACCACTACATGCAGACCTAGTTCGACAACTTCATATCACCACTGTCCTTGTAACATACACTAGATCTGTAGGTAGTACTCATTCAAAATCAATAGTAAAGCCACACACCTCACACACTCCCACTCACAATCAAAGCATGCACCTCTCACAATTCACTTCTCACATCGTTAAAATCACACACTGCATAGGAAGCATGTTGCTGGTGGAAAGGAATGGAGGTCTCATCTTCTTGGGATCTTAATTATTTTCCATGGCTAATGTGTTTTCCTGTTCGCTTCAGCTTAGGTCCACCACACTAGCTTTCCATCATGCAAGCGAAAGGTTCTACCAGTGCAACGCTCGGGTGGCCTATCGTGAATTTCTCGGCTCTTCCATTTGAGAGCCTACCCAAGGCTATCCCGGTGGAGTTCCAAGGTTTCATGGGACCTATGCCCATTGAAGACCCTCCTCAAGGACAGATAGAAAGAGCTAGCAGCAAGGCACACTGGTTCTAAGGGCTTGCAGGACCCTTGGGAGATGCAAAGTTCATATATGAAGCTAATCTAACTTACAACGCAAATGTGTGGAGACGCTACCATTTCTTCTCACATTCGAGAACCTCCAGAATAGTGAAGATCTTCAACCTATATGGCAGAGGGCAAGATTTGCAACTTACTTCAATGCACCCCTCCCAAAACCAAATTTTTATCAGTGTTACTATTTAGTGGCTTCTATTAGAGAGCAGGAGCGCAAGGAATTGGACCTTGTTTTTGTATTACCATCCTTGTTGAATGGCCCACCTTTCAAGAAGTTTACATTGCCTCTAGAATTAATTAGGACTACGCTTAAGATTCATGGCAACCATACACCCATAGAGAAGGAGAATCTCATCCCAGATCGATGAAGTGAAGCGATGTTGATAAATGGCCAGCCATCTCTGCCATCACCCCTTAGTTGACCACTCCACTAAGAATATGTCTACAACACTTTGCCTTCCATGCACAGGAGCGATTTACGATCCCACACAAGCGTCCTTGGTTTGGTTTGTATCTTGCCACCATAGGGCCTTAGACAATTGATATTGTTACTTACATTCAGGATCAGCTTTTATTGGTGGGACATCGATAAGAGAAGAAAAATGTTGTTCATGGATGTTGTGCCCTTACATGCATCATATACATGTGTCTGACCTATGATATTGCTATAGAGAGAGCCCTCCCAAATGTGCAAATACAACAATATAAAGGCTCCAAGAAGACCACAAGACCCCCAACACCTGCCAACTCAAGTGCATGTGTGGCACCATCCCATGCATACAAGTACCGGCATCACCATCACCTCAGCCCACACCTGGAACGTCTCCTCAACGCTCTCCAGTTCAACCACAACCAACGATTCCCCCTCTCTGTGTTCACCTGAACTGATCCACCACACTCCATGAGGCTTCATAGGCAGAGACCACCATGTCTGCCACCATCATGACTATTGCCACCACGACTGTAGAAGCTCCTACAACAACTTCTAGATTTGTCTCTGATTCCTTTACCTTCCCAGTTACAAGCTTGGGCACTGAGGATATCAATACTACATTTGATTTTGAGATCCCCGAGGTATTGTCTAGTGATTTTTAATTTTCAGATACCCATGTTGTCTCTCAAGAATTTGAATGCCCTTTGTACCCCACTACACCCTCAAAGGGCAAGAATGCCAACTTTGAAGAAGAAGAGGATGATTGTACGATAACAAATGAAGGCAATGCTGATACTGAAGCTAGCGAGCAAGAGGCACAACAATCAGAAGCACATGTTGAAGTTTCAGGTGAAGCTAGCACATATGAAGAAGAAATGGTAGAAGTGGAAGCTTACACCATCACCATCCAATGGCTCCACAATAATATGAATAAAGTTTGGGCACAAACCAGATTAACGGAAGAACAAAGCAAAGCCATCTTGTAACAGGATCTGGTCAGCAGCGGCTTCGAAGAAACTTTTATCTTTGCTATGCATGAGTTGGTTAAATCTGTTGGCGTGCTGGAAGCATTACGATATTTGCTCAGGAAGCCCTTACCCAAGTTTGACCCTCCTCAAGTTCGTATTCTCAAATGCAAAGGTACATACATTCACATCCCTTTTGGTCCCATCACATCAGTACCCCCTGTGGGTTCCTCCACGATCGACTTGACTGCGAAACAGACTTCCTATGTATATACCCTTACCGAAACTCTCCCCTCTCACCCTGTACCAACCCTATCCTCCCTTGATATCATAGATAGCCCCAATGTTCATATTCCCTCCCCTGTTTCTATCTGGCCCCCTCTCTCCAGCCCAATTTTGATGACTACTCCCATTGTTAAAAATAAAGAAGTAAGGTTGTATATATTTTTGCAAAAATGATTTTTTTCAAGTAGAAGGAAAATACAAAAATGAAAAATGGAAGCATTTACTTCAGGAAGTAGTGGAGGCCAAAAGAGAATCAATCAAAACAGAATCAAATCCAAAAACTGAACTATAAGAGGAGTGGTTGTCCAAAGTAGTGGAGAAGTTATGGAGAAGAGCTCTCAAACTCATCATGAGATTTTTTGGTCACTTGGCTATAAAAGAGGCAAGGGAGGACACTCAAGAACAGAGGAAGAAGGCATGGAAGTCCCCTTGTAGCTAGTTCATTTGGTTTGAGTCATCTTGTTCACTTCACTCATAGACTATGTCCAGCCGCATACCCATTTTTGGGTAGTCTGCTTGTGAGAGTCATATCTCTCAATATATGTATTCAATTTTAGAGTTTAAACATTCATTGGAAATATTATCTTGAGTACTTCCTCTATCCAGAACTGTTTTATCAAATTCTTTATGCTCTGTGAGTTATTCAAGTTTTAGTGAAGTCCAGTTTTCAGCTTAACTGAGTGGACAGGTAGCCTGTTTTGAAGCAAAGAATTGCCAACCCAAATCTACTCCAAATTGACTGTTTAATAGCTCATTTGAAAGTTGTGGGTGTCTAGTTTGAGTGACCAAAGTTTCAAGTTCATTGAATTTTTTAGTTGGTACCAGTTTTCATTTGAAGGTTCAGCTATTCGTAAAGTCTTGATCCTGAGAAGGTCTTCTACACTTTTCGCAACGAATAGGAGAGGAATTCTCCAACAATTGGTATCAGAGCATTGGATTTTGAAGATTCAAAGTATTGGAGCTTAAGTAAAGCAAAGGAGAAGCTACAAATCAAGGGGGAGCTTCGTGAAGTCAAGAAAGAGCACCACAACATACTTGAGGTAAACTTCAATCTTGGAAGTTTTCAATGGCTGATTTAGGACAACAAGTTGAGAAGTTAGACAAATATAATTTTCAGTCTTGGAGGTATAGAATGAAAAATTACCTTAAAGGTAAAGGTTTATGAAGTCTAGTTAGTGGAGATGATCCACAACCGGTGGACCTTGAAGATCACAACATTACTCCGGCACAAAGGAGACAATTTGCTGATTGGGAAGAGAGGAATCGAAGGGTGATGTTCCTCATCTCACAAGTTATTTTTAACACCATGATTGGTTATGTGTAGAGCTTAGCAACAACCAAGGAAGGTTGGGAAGCATTGGAGAAGGTGTATACTACGCCAACAAGGCCTCAGAGGATGCAACTCAAGAACGAGCTCAAGAACATGAAGAAAAGCTCAAACCAAAGCATTAGTGAGTATACATTGAGGATCAAGGAGCTTTGAGATTAGCTGGCATCAATTGGATGCAAGATAGAAGAGAAAGACATCGTCCAAACAGCCCTCAATGGCTTGAGGGGTGAAGAAAAGTGGAAGCCTCTCATCACAAACATTCTTTACAGAGATCCTCTCCCAACATTCGACGAGATTATACCAAATCTTGTGGCTGAAGAGGTTGCTCAACAAGGAGAAGGCAACAAAGGTGAGGAGAGTTGTTGGGTTGTAGGGTATGCACATACCCACAATTGTGCATGGGAACCCTCCCTAGAACAAAATAATATCCTTTTTTTGTATTTACTTAGGAAGTCACATAAAAACCCCTTCTTAGACTTTAGTGCACTTCTTTTTATAAAAACCTTCCTTTTGGGTATTCATAAAATGGGAGCACATTTTGTATACGTGCGCAAACTTCCCTCCCTCTCTCTCTAGGTTGTTACCTTTTTGAAATCCCACAATCATATGAAGATCCTCTTTTTGATTTAGCACATGTGGTCTTTTGACCACATGTTTTATTCACATATGCCTCTCTTCTTCTCTATATAAAGAAGAGCCTCATTTGTAAAAAAGGAGGTCCCTTGGCCATGGCCTTGGCCTCCATTTTGTTAATGGAAGAAGGTGTCATTTGTTACTCTCTTGCCTCCTTGTGTGCAATGGTGTTGGTCTTGGTGTATGGATTTGCATGTGTGTGTGCATGGTTGGGAGGATGTTTCCCTTTGCTCCTTGTGACGTTGGCCATTGTTGCCATTGCTCCATAAGCGTGGGTGAACCTCTCCTCTCATTCTTTGCCCCAACTTGGAGAAACTTCTCACTTCCATGTGAGGCAGTTAGGGTTTGTTGTTCCCCTTTTCTCAACAATTTGGCGCCGTTGCCGAGGACGTCGGCCTTTAGCCGTTGGTTTTTCCAAGTTTGCGTGTCCATACTTCGTGAGACGCACCTTGACACTTGGAGGAGGATGAATACGTGTGGCCTTCGGTTGGCCTTGGGTACCTCTCTTCTTTTAATTTTTGAGTCGTTTTAGTCAATCTTTTTTGTTTGTTGCACAAAAACAACCCCCTAACCTCCTTCTCTCTCTCACTTCCACACACATACACATTCTCACACATTCACTTTGGCATCACTTTCACCTCTGCCACCTCTTTTTCAGTGATGGTTTTGAATGGAGGGATGGGGTACATTCTCTCTTTGCCTCTTCCCTCTCTTCCCTTGAATATTTCAAAAAAAAAAAAAATTATGTGCGTTGCAACTTTCGGAGAGGAGGATGATATCTTTTGTGGATAATGGGACAAGTGGTATTAAAATTCTTTTCCTCCCATTTCCCTCCCGCTTTCACTTAAAAAAAATGGGGAGCGTAGAAAATGTATGAAAAATGGCTCTTTGTATGAAAATGCCTTATTTCTTGAGCCCCACGCATTCATGCCGGCTGAAAATGGTTGGGTATTGGGCAACTTGCCATGTGCATTCAATTCACTCATGCGGGACACTGTGCACGTACAGGGAAAGCTCCCTCTTAGTTATTGAGGGGTCAAGCACGATCCGTTCTCCCCTCTCTCTTGTTAATGCGCCAATGCCAGTTGAGGGTTTCTCTTTTCGATCTGTGAGAGAATGGGGTGAAGCCATGGCTACCCTTCTACCTACCATGGTAGACAGGTTGAGTCTCGTTCTCGACGGTGCCTCCTACTGCATTCCCTCAAGGTAACTTGAGAACTTCCCCACATCTCAGTCTCACAATGGAAACTCTCGGCATTTTTCTGTTTGCTCCTCCTACACAACCTTCTGATCATACTTGTGAACTACAATGTGCCGAACCTATACAGTAGTTGTTTCTCAATCTTGCATGCTCTGTGCCATGAGCAAGCTCACCAAAGACCCTACCTCTTTCTCATTCTGAGGTTGTGCGAGTTCTTTCCTCCTCCCTCTATTGCGCAAGGACTTCTCCTCTACTACTTGAGCCCAACTTGGTGGGCTTCACTGCTCGGTCATTTGCGCCTTGGTATGGACCTGCTCAGCATTAATGGGATCGGCGCATCCCTCACTTCCCCAGGCAAGTTTTCGAGACTAACCATCATCAGAGAAGAACTCGTGCACACTGCACCCGATTGGTCAATAGCTCAGTGTTGAGAATTCACGAAGGCATTTGAGACACCTTGAAGAAGACAGAATGCTACTTGGTGGAGGCTCGAAGAATGCTTCTAATGGAGTTTGGAGCTCGTCTCTTATATCACGATACTGCATACTGAAAGTAATACCTTCAGTACATCAAGACATTTTGAAGCCATAGACAATGTGATGATGTGTGCCTTCACTTCATGGCTTATGAGAAGCTAGGTGCTTTCATACCTCAAATAACCTAAGTCTTTTGTAACTCACGAACCTACCTGCTCCAATGTTCTTCTTTGTGTCATAGGGTAGTTGGTATGGTCATTCTACACTATGAAAAATTCATCGAAATTTGGATCCTCCAATATGGAGATACTAGTGTCGCATTTCTTGAAGGGTCTTAGAAAATAGGAGTTCGATTGTCTCTAAGGTGTAGGGTTGTATGGTGTTGAAAGCTACCGTACGAACACTGAACGTAGATAAAACCTTCTGGAATTTTTTGTTGCCTTCAGGATCTTTCGAAAGGACAATTTGAAAAAAGAAAAAAAACCTATCATGATTTCACTACGTTGCAGTAGTGTTTCTTGTAGATGATCGATGCATGAATGTTTGGCTTATTTTTTTTAAGCAATCAGTGTTTCTTTATTCAAGAGAATGGTCACATGTTAAAAGATTTGTGCGTTGTGGTTCTTTATGAATGATTCTTGAGGAGATTATCTAAAAGCTGCCTACAATAGCGGTCGAGTATGGTTCATATTTCTTAATCTTTTTGATAGGTTCTCGAATTAAGTTGTTTCAAGACCTAGAAAAGAATGTTCATAAATGAGCTTTGTAAATGGTTACTTGCCCTCAAGATAACCTTATGCTTTCTAAGCCTTTTGCAGGAATGACAATTCTGAAGCGTGAAGTAATTTTGACGCGAGGACCGGAGATGGTCAATCTATAAATACTAATGCAAGAATAGTGCTATTCAAGTGACATGTTTGTCTCAGCCACACTTCCATCAAGGTGCAGGAAGGAAATGAAATAGGTCTTCTAAAATACCATGGTGCCATCTTAAGCATGGATAGAGCATTTGCTGTTCGTTAGGATTTTATGGGAGGAGTATAGATGGAACCATTTATGCCCTGGCTCTCTGAACCACTGATAGACTCTCACAACATTACTCAGACATGAGTTTTCAAATTGTGGGATGTATTTCCCTCTAGGACTTGGCAGATATGTAGGTTGTACGTGACTCCTCATATCTCCATCTCTGTCACGAGGTGGGTAGTTTGTGTCTTATATTCTCTAGGAACCTTGCATTTGGTCCTTTTCATAATCTGCATCTCTACCGTCACACCACTCGAGGGTGGCTTTAGGTTGGCCATGAAAGGCTAAGAAAAGAAAGTCGTGGACTACTCAAAGATCTCTGACAAATAGTGTTTGTTTCCCTCGAAAAGATAGAGCCAATACAAGAGTTTCACATGGGTTCTATTCACCTTATGCTCTTTATTTTCCAGTGATTTTTCTTGTATGGCTTCAAGTTCTGAGTGGTAATGTGTAACAAAGGATGGCAAAGGGATTATTTTGGTACTTGATTTATCTTCCACGCATGAGTGTCAAAACATTGACAGACTTGTGGCACCATTCCCAACTTAGTTCTTGACATAATCAATCGAATTCTTGTTTGCCATTTTGCTCTATATGCTTTGTTGTGATCATGTGTTCACCTATGGAAAAGAAACTTGTGGCATCATATGATTGAAGCGGTACCCCTCTAGTTAAGGACCCAACTTGCCTGCAGACATACTAATGTGAATTGCATTGACTTCGTGATTAATAACTGAACTTTCTATATTTTTGGAGGCATGAATTAGGAAATTTTATTCAAACTGCATGATGTTGCATGACCAACCCTGGGCTAACATATAAAACATGGTGAATGACCTTTGGAATTCATACTGTTGCAGAAGCTGCTTTCTCATAATGGATGTGTTTTGAGTTACTTGCAGGATTGATATCTTGGTTCCATAGGTACCGAGAGTGAACTCGTATTGTCTGCCTTCGAATGTGGCTATAAAAGTTTCATAAGATGCACATTTTAATTGATGATTGTATGAGTTTTTACCTGACATTTATGGAATTGAGCACTACAGGTATTCACGAGGTTGTTGGAAAGGAGTGCTATACTTGGGTTCTTATGTTCAAGAACGGAGGATTATTGCTTTCAAGGCTGTATTTATTTGTTGTTCCACACACTGCTAGGACCATTGGTAGTCTCACAGTATTAATTACTCACGCAGGTGTTCTCCATGGATATGGCTGTGGCATCTTTGCACTTTTTGCCAGATTTGCAACCAGGAAGTATGGAATGTTCGACTCGAATTGATCCAGAAATTTAGGATTTTGCCAATCTGACTACTAAAGGAATTGGGATTCTTAGGAGATATACTTGGCTTGAGGGAAGGCTCTTCTCCTCAAACCTGGAGTCTTACCATTGCTATACTGCAATGACTCTACCAGTCTATATATAGCATGATTGAAGGACTCTGTTGATTGCTGGCTTTGAATAGGGCTTCTTTGTAGTACACCCTCACGACTTATGAAAAAGGCAGGAAATTGCTCCTGGGGGTATTTGGGCTGATAGGAGGTGGTGCACTAAATTGGGGATGATGGCCAAAACTACATCTAGAAGGAACCTCTTGAATGTCATAATTGTTTGGGCTACTACCTTTTGCTCCACACACTGACTGCTCCAAATTTTAGGTAAAGAATCTAAAGAAGTTGTTGCTTAATTATTGAAACTCACCAAGGTCTGAGTACTTGTTTTTTTCCAAGGAAGAAAAATCTTTGGTTTTACAATACTCACTTAATCCTTGTTTTCATTATGCATTGCATGCTTACTCACACAAAACTTCAGCATTGATCCTCTGAAAATATTGTATAATAACTCTCAATACTTTGTTTAAAATTTCATAAATGCTTGAAGAATAATAAGAGTACTGGATACGGTACATCTCTTATATACAGTCCTTATACTTGAATGATATTGTGCTTACTCACTTGTTAAGTGGTCACACCATTTTGGGGGCCTCTACTTGCAGGAAATTGCTCACCCAGAAAACTTGCTAGCACTTTTGGGAATCCTATTGGACTATTCTTGAGATCTTCTAATGTGTGATTTGCACATAGCAGCTTCTTGTTACTCTATTTTCTTGTCGCATACCAGATCGACAGAACCTGGTTACTCTTTCTGAATCATCACAATTGTTGAAACACCACCCTGGATAAAGCCATTAAGAAACCTAGATGGTCTTTGGGATCCTGTGAAGTAACTCTTCATTTGGCCATTTAAAGTTCTAAATCTGTCGTGTCTTGGTATTCTACAGGTTTGAAGGTGAAAGTGTAATAGCTAATCAAAGACCTATATATGCTAGCTACTACAACAAGTTTCTTTTCAGGAAATAGCCACTTTTTGTACTTCATGCTTTGATGGAAGACATTGAAGGATATTGTGTCGGCTTCAAAGGAGGAATGATGGTCTTTAGGGCTTCATGTTGACAACAATACAACACGGAAATTGATAAATTGCTTGCTTTATTCGTATATATTTTTTCAATGTTCTTGTAATTTTGAGAGGATCTGTATGCTGAGAAACCTTTAGCTGGCCTCAATGATTTTCCATAGTTACATGCATACTGGCCTTTGAATGGTAGTCACCTGTGACACACCTTTGCACTAAATTGGATAGGCCTGTAAGAAAACACACTCACAAAGAAGACTAGAAGACACCAAACATCAAAGAGGAATAATAAAATTTTCACACAGACTTCTCTCTACATGAGCAAGTCTTCAGTAATAGATGTTCCCAGTTGAACTAAATGTTATATTCTCTTTTTCAGAAACAGTCTACTTGTGTTTTGTATGTTTTAATTTCAGGTTCTTGGGTGAGGCTCTATCAGTCTAACATGGGGCTACACAATAGGATGCATGCTGGGCTGACTGCCCCCCAAGGGGATTGTGTCGCCCAACTGTAAAGACTGAAGATTTGCAGACCGAAGGATGGACTGAGGGCTTGCAGTATTGCAGATCTAAAAGATTGAAGACTGGTGTGTTCGAAGATCAATGAAGAGTATGGAGACCTGAAGACTGTAAACTACAGAATGGAAGATTTGCAGACTTGGAGCTTCTCAGAATTGAAGACTCAAGCTTGATCCAATTCAGTTGTGTATGATCCTTTCCTCTTAGCTTTGTCGAGGACGACAAAGTCTAGGGGGGGGAGAGTGTTGGGTTGTAGGGTATGCACATACCCACAATTGTGCATGGGAACCCTCCCTAGAACAAAATAATATCCTTTTTTTGTATTTACTTAGGGAGTCACATAAAAACCCCTTCTTAGACTTTAGTGCACTTCTTTTTATAAAAACCTTCCTTTTGGGTATTCATAAAATGGGAGCACATTTTGTATACGTGCGCAAACTTCCCTCCCTCTCTCTCTAGGTTGTTACCTTTTTGAAATCCCACAATCATATGAAGATCCTCTTTTTGATTTAGCACATGTGGTCTTTTGACCACATGTTTTATTCACATATGCCTCTCTTCTTCTCTATATAAAGAAGAGCCTCATTGGTAAAAAGGGAGGTCCCTTGGCATGGCCTTGACCTCCATTTTGTTAATGGAAGAAGGTGTCATTTGTTACTCTCTTGCCTCCTTGTGTCCAATGGCGTTGGTCTTGGTGTATGGATTTGCATGTGTGTGTGCATGGTTGGGAGGATGTTCCCCTTTGCTCCTTGCGACGTTGGCCATTGTTGCCATTGCTCCATGAGCGTGGGTGAACCTCTCCTCTCATTCTTTGCCCCAACTTGGAGAAACTTCTCACTTCCATGTGAGGCGGTTAGGGTTTGTTGTTCCCCTTTTCTCAACAAGAGCCATAGTCAAATGTTATATGCAGGACGAGGTAGAGAAAGGAACTCAAGAGGAGGCTCGAGAGGAAGAGGAAGAAGCTACAACAACACAAATTTCAGCCAACACAACTCGGAGGACCGGGACAACTCAAATGACAACACACATGGAAGAGGTCGAGGAAGAAATAGAGGAAGAGGTGGAGGTTCATAGTTTCATTATGCTCAAGTGACTGCATATAGTAAGCATATGAGCTTTCAACATGAGTCAAGTCAAAAATATAATCATTCGGATCACTTTCTGAAAGCAATGGTGAGACTGGAACTAAGGCTCTACTCATGTTTTCTTCACCGGCTACGTACTTCACTAGAATCACATTGGCTGGACTTGGAGGTTGCTGAGCTAACACAAGTTGAGACCTTTGTTGGGCATGGTAGGGTTGCTGATAGGGTTGCTGGGGCCTTCCATACTGCTATGGGTATTGGTTCTGGTATCTCCCTTGTGGATATGGTTGTGGATAATTTTTTCTAACGGATTTCTTGTTATAAGGGAAGTCTTGTGCAGTGTGGTTAGTGTACCTCCTTTCTATGGTGCAATATTGGCTATTCAGGTTCTCTTGGGGTTGAGCCATAATTGGACACACGTTATCCATGTGGTCTCCTCCATAGGTATAGCATCGTCTTACTGGGGCAAATTTAGGTATCTGTTTGCTAGAGACACCTAATTTCTGAGCTACCTTCTGTGTAAGTTCCTCGATAGATGTGGATTGTTTGGAAGTGAGGCTAGTAGAGCTATCTGAATATTTATAGATTTTTGAGAGCTCTAACTCCTCCCCTATATTATCATCAATGTCTATGCACATGCATACACACTCTTCTATGGATCTAGGGTCCTTTAAGTACACATATGATCTCAATTTGGTACTTAACAATCCATCTAAGAATAATGCCACTTGTTTAGCTAGTGTTGGTAACTCTGGCACTAGGCATCTCTCTAGGTATTGTCTAAAATTTCTTCCTACAAGTCTAACCATTTCTTGGGGTGTTTGTTTGAAGCTATGTATTAGTGAGGAAGTATTGTGTCTGATGCCACTCTTAGAAAACTCCATGATGAAGGCTTCTAGCACTTGGTCTATTTTTTTGAATTGTCTCTCGTGTAGTGGTTGAAACCATGTAAGAGCAGTGTACTTGAGTGTTAGACCAAAAGTGTTGTATTGTGTGAATAGGTCGTCAACTTGCTCTGCTCTCAATACTTGCCTAAATTCTGATACATGATCATAAGGGTCTCCTGTACCATTGAAATAGTTCTTCATAGACTTGACCAGTTGTGTAGGCCTTAAGGTACTCGTGTGTTCTCTAGGTCTTGGCAGAGGGAATTCATCTACGTTTCTATGTTTTCTTGGTTCTCTATGTCTCTCATCTTCCATTCTATCCATCTCAGTTCTCATTCTTTCTCTTCCTATTGGATTAGCAAAGCTTACCTCGGTTCTATCTCTACTCCTATCTCTCTGAGTTCTAGGAGATTGAGATGTTCCAGCTCCTTGGTGACCAAAAGAGACATTGGATCTTGGTTAGGGAGAAATGAGTTCACCCTTCCAAGTGTAGGCATGCCTAGCATGCTCCGAAACCACAAATATCCTCTCTAAAGTATTGTCTAAGTAGGTCACTTTGCCCTGGGTATCAAGATCTCTGAACTCATATATTGTAAGCATTCCCACTTTGTTAGGTTGTTTGGGTTTATATCTCCAAAAAGCCTCGTTGGTCTCTCAATTTAAGAGTAGATCTATGCTCTTATTATCCTAGGGAGCCCACTCTGGAGTGATTATTCTAGTCAAGCCTGATTTGCCTCGAGGGTTTTTGGGCTCTCTTCCCAAGTTCCCTTGCTTTACGTCACCTATTTTAGCCTTGAGATAACATTGCCAAATTCATCTATCCTATCTGACTGGTTGATGACCACATACATGGTGGTCCCTTGGTTATCTATGTATGCACCATTTTTGAATTTGATGATTGGATGTTCTAGTCCAATGGGTTGATCCGGGTTTTTAATCTAGACAACACATCTTCTTAGACTGTCCTCATAGATGGGAGCACCTAATCGGTTGGTCCTAATGTATTCCAGTTGAGTCTTGTAAGGTCCTTCTGGCTTTTCTAGGTATGCCACTCCTAAGCTACCTACAAGTCTCTCCATGCTAAATAACATCTCAGAGTCACATGTTTTTGAGCTTAGAGCGTATGGGTAATCACTCAACTGCTAGGCCCACAACCTAGCAGTATGATTGCACTAGCTTTAGAAGATCTAATGCTTTTTCTATCTGATCCTAAATATCAGCCAGATCGTAGGTTCATATGCCCTAATGATTAGCCCAATGACCTGTGTACAACCAAGTTGCAAAGTTCCTTTGTATTAGGCCCTTGTTCTTTTTAATTTCCTTAGGATGTCACTTCTTGTCCAATGGTTTTCATCCTGAGAAACACTTGAGTTTTATCGCATTTGAATTTTGATCGCTTGATTGATTTACTTTCACCTTAGAGTGTGTCACCGAACTAAATTATTTATGCTTGCACTTGAGAAATTAAGGTGCTTGTACTTGATCCTGCTTAACGTTGCCCTAATTAATCAAAACCTCTATCCGTACTTAGTCTAAGCTAGGAATTGATAGAGGGGGTTGAGAATGATCCAACCTCAATTTGCGTATCCCTTGCTCACGCTTGAGTGCTCAATACAATCATTCTCAAGCTTGCAAATATGCTCGTGCTCTAAACACCCTTCAATGCTCTCAATGGTCCTATAAAAGTCCCAAAGTTAGCTCAAGGTTCAAATTTAATTGACATAACTGACTATCTTCATTGGTGTGATTCAAAGACCCAATTTTGCTTTGTCTTTATGAAAATTTCCCTTAGAGAACCCTCAACTTTCTCACCCCTATGGAAGGTCAACTTCAAAATACCTCGAGCTTTCCAACGAGCTATAGATCACTAGAAATGGATTTCGTATGAAGAAGTTATGTCAATTCAGGTTTTTGGGGTCAAAATGCAGTTAAAATAGGCTAATAGGCAAACAATATTTCTCGAATCATGTGCTTGGGGGCCTCACAACGTTCCAATTGCTTGAAATTTATGCTCAAAATTGACCAAAATTTGAAAAATTAAAAACCCTAAAATTTAGCCGAATCAGCATGTCAATCATGATTAACAAGGCTATCAATTGTGATGGACAGGGCTATCCGTCATGGCCTGTCAATCACGATGGATAGGTATCGTGATTGATGGGTGTCTGTTGTGATGGACAGGGGTGTCAATCGTGATTGATGGTGTGGGTCGTGATTGATGGTGTGGGTCGTGATTGATGGGTGTTAATCACGATGGACAGATTTCTTGGGGTTTCTGTGTGAATACCTGTCAATCATGCGTCTCTAAGTCACGATGGATATGTTTCTCGCCGAGATAGGGTATCAATCATGATTTTTCTATCCATCACAATGTACAGGGGTGTTCATCGCGATGGACACTTGTCAGTCATGATGGACACCTATCACTCATGATGGATAGGTAGTCCATCATGGGCTCTCAATCGTGATTGATTGATTTTTCCAAATTTTTGCATTGCCTTGTATCAATCAGGCTCTATACGTTGCGATGGACCAGATTTTTGTCGAATGCAAGTGTCAATCATGATTTTTCAGCCAATTGCGATGGACACAGGTGTCTGTCGTGATGGATGCTATCAATCGTGATTGATAAGCTTTCCGTTGGGGTCTGTCGATCATGATGGACAAGCTGTCCATCACGATGGATACTATCAATTGCGAATATGCACTTAGATTGTGAATATGCACTTAGTTTGTGAATAGACAACTTTTCTATCAATCGCGATTGACAGAGCTCAATGCCCCCGGGACTTGCGTAGACATTTTCCATACCTGTGCAACTTGCTAGAGATGATGATACAGTCAAAACCTGTAGGAAACGCTAAAAAGCACACAAAAAAAAGATCGCACACAAGCTCTTTCTCACTCTTTCTCACAAGTGAAATGAGGGGAATGAGATGGGGAAGGTGATATGACCAAAAAACTGAAAATTTTGCGAAGGTGGAGATGGAGGTGGGAGATGGTGAGGATGGTGATGGTGATGATTATGGTGAAGTAAGAAAGAGAAAATAATGGAAAGTAAGGAAATTACCTATGACTCCAACATCACAACTCTACATCTTACCATCACATGCTCGTCCTCGAAGCTCTCTCCTCGACAACGGTGCCAAATTTGGTGTCACTCTAGCACAATGGAAAGTACCAACGTGAGGAGATCCAACTCATAATTTTCAATCCATGGAGATGTGAGGAGTAGTATGTCGACTATGAGCAAGTGAAGGCACAAGTGTGTGAGTTAGAAGCACACTAGCATGCACACACATACACATACATGCACACACAAGGCAAGAACAAAGAGAGGAACAATGGATTTCTTTGTATTACTCCAAAAAGTCTCTTAAAATCGCTCAAAAATCTAACAAACTAACCCCAAAAATGATCTCTCTAGCTCTTTTTATAGTTTTTGACTAGGTTTTGGCCCTGGCCAAACCTAGTGTCTGGCCTAACTAAAAATTAGGTTCATAGGCTATTTTGGAGGCTCAAACAAGCTCTAAAAATTATGAAAATTGTACTTCTAATACTCCTCAAGCTTGAGGACTCCTCAGCTTGACAAAATGGAGTAGGAATAATCGAAAATGGTATTTAAAATGGTGTGAAGTGACTAAAATCATTGTTTGGGAAGTGTTTCTTTATGAAAAATTATGTGGCCTACTTGTCGGATCTACATTGACTGCTTTGCCTACTTAATCCTGCTTGGCTCTCCCTTTGTTTTGACTCCCTTCATTGGTTTCCATGTCTTGTAAGGCATTGATTGCCCTGGCTACTACCAATGACATACATAATAAATACATGCACACATTCACACACACATGCCCCATATGCATACCTACACACGTCATACATTTATAGTATTCTATGTGTATTTATATGTCAAAATGTGTATTTGTGTATATGTGAATATGTTTGTATGTGTAAATGTGTTTATGTGAATGTGTATGTATGTAAATAATCAGATTATTAATATCTAGTACCTTTATTTGCTACATAATCAGATTTTGATCAATCAGAAGGAACTCCATCATCGTCTCCTAATCGTGCAAGGACTAGTTATTGTAAGTATATCAAACTTTCAATTCTAATATTTGATAGATACATACATGACTGATATATTTTTCTTATTGTTATATAATAATTAGATTCTGATCAATCAGAGGGTACTCCACCACCTCCTATCCATGCAATGATGTCTTCACATGTGTCCTTCGATAGCAATTATGATGATTTTTACTATCAAGAGCATATTATATGCTAGTGTAATTTTTGCTATGTTATGTATCAAAGACCACGATTGGAACGTATTTCTTTTGATATCCATCTTTTCGTGCTTGTCTATCTGATCTATAATTTTGATGAGTGCATCTTTGTCTTTCATTTGTTTGTTGGCTACTACAAGTGCTTCGGTGCTCTGCCTATAGCATTGACGAGCATTGCTAATTGGTAAGGTCCTCTTTGCATTGTTCCACAATTTTGGCTTCAGCCACCTTCCATTTATTTCGTAACTCATTTGTATCACACATATACTTGTGTTCCCATTGCTTACATAATTCTTGCTCTTTCTTGAGCTATTCAGCATATTTACAAGTTGTGCCTCGAGCTCCATGGTATTTCTCTGTATAGCTTTTGATACTTTGATCAATTGATTTACTAGAATAGAATTCATTAATTCTTTGTTTCTGTTTCTAAGCATGTCTGCCTCATCCATGTATATCTAGATTTGTGTTTCTAGAATTTTGTTTTGTTTTATCAGAAGTACCCTTTTTTACTTCATTTGTTTCATATTTTTGTGTGACCTTTTTTAGTTGATCTTGCAATTGCTTGTTTTCTTCAATGATTCTTGCAATTTTCCATTGCGTCTTTAAGGTCGTTCTCTTTCCTTGCTAGTACTTGTTGAGATTGTAGTACTTGTGCAGATAGTTCTTCACTCAATATCTTGAATCGATTCCCTTCAACTAGAGCTTGGTCATAATCCTTATCTGCATCCATTAACTATTGTTGTGTGTCCATGGCCATTTGTATCATTTGCTTGACTACAGGTTTAAGTTGGGCCACATCCATGTTCATCCATGTTAGGGGTATGATAGGTTCTTCACATGTTGCTACATCTTTTCCTTTTTCAATGTGCGTTGTTTCATTAAATGGTTGGTGGATCTAAAGGTGAACTTGTTGTTCATCCTCATGCATAATATTTGGTTGTGATGAGCTGCCTTGAAATATCACATCCATAGGTGATGGTTCTACTACCACTTTTATTGGCGCAATTGGTTCTTGTTTAAGAATTTCTTCTTCTCATGGCTCCTCCTTGGGGTGCTTGATTGCCGTCAAATTGTCCAAGTTAATTTCTGTAAATTGAAGCTTCGTTGCTTCATTCATTTGAATAGTATACACACCTTCATCAGGTTGGTTATTCACTTATTCTTGTTTGAGTTGATTAGATCTTTCTTCATTTTGTTCTTTGCTTTCTACTTTGTGTTGGTCTACAAGTTGATTTAATTTTTCCCATCCTCCCTCATCATTAACTTCGGTGTGGATATTGACATTCATTGTGGATTGGTTGTTGTCTTTGTGGGATTTGGATGATGAGCTTGAATTGATTAATCCTAGTTCTCTATATTTGTGGAATTTTGTTAATGTTTTTTGAATTGACTCTGATATGTTGCACTTGCTTGCTAGGAGTGATGACCTTGCACCAATAAGTTAACTTGTCCTTCTGTATACTCATGAGTTTGTAACAGTGCTTCTTGTAATTCCGCCTCGGTAATTGGTGTCTGCTTTTCTAATTGCCTTCTTAGTAGTACATGTATCTTTTTTGATGTTGGAGTTACTTCCTCTTTAAGTTCTTCTCGCAATCGTTTTGCTCCTTGTATTGAAGGATTTGAGCTTGTTCCTGTGTCTTCAATAATATTTGCACTCTTCTTCTTTTTAGCTTTTGCATATTTTGACATTTCAACCATGGAAGGAATCTCTCGTAGATATTCTCAATTTTTTCAGTGCATGATAGATAAGCACTATCAATGCCACACTTCCATTGAGAAATTTTTTGTGGACCCATAGTTTCTTAGCCTCAAATAAGCATTCCTAAACATAGGGTGTGAGATTTATATGGCTACCCACTTGCTTGATTGCAGCATTGGACAAGAATTGAACTACTATTTGTTGTGGTGCTATGTACCGATGCATATTCAAAAAGCAAAAGTGTTGGTGCACTAAATGAACCACTTCTTCAATGTCAACTCTATTGATGTCCAAAAATGTCTTCTTTGCTTCAAGGCTTTCTTCTTTAAGATCTGTGACACCATCTTTAGTCCAAAGGCTTATTTAATCAACTTGTGTGTGAATTAAATTGTGATCCAATTCCCTTGTAAATCTAGTATTGTAGCTTCTAGTACTGAGGGCATATCCAATGTTGCATGCAGGGTGTTCATTACTTGAGTGCATCATTCAAAGTCCAGCTTGTAAATCGATAATGCAAAATAATTATGGATGCTTGCCTTGGTCAAGACATCCATGATTGGAGGGAGTTCATGGATTACCCGGAAATCTTGCGACATGAAAGGGAACTAATGATCTCTGTCCATAATCTGTATGGTGACTAAAAACAGATGTTCTCCAACTGGTTGGTCTTCATGAAACCAATGCCCTTTTGCCTTAGTTATGCTTTTCAATGGAAATTCCAAGGTTTCCTCTTGCACTATTGCTTCAAAGTCTTCGGAATCCATTTGTACTCGCAATGTAATTGAGAATTAGTCTTGAACGTGAAAGAATCCCTTCTGTTCTAATTGTGTGCAGTGACGCATCGTTCCTCGTCAATCAACATTCCCCTTGCTAGTTTAAGTAGAGCATGATACCTAACCATATTTATTTTCATTTTCTTATTTTCATGGTTGAAAGAAAACATAAATGTTAACATATAATTGAAGTAGTTATTGATGTTCATCAATTATTATTTGGTCTACTATGGTAGAAGCTAAGTCCTATTCGTGTATAGGAAATGTGCATCGCTACAATTGTTGCAAAATCTAGGTGTTGAATGCATGACCTTGTAAGATGGTCCTAAATTGCATACTTGGATTGCATTTAACTCAGCATGGATTGCTTGATTTTCCTGGAGCACTCCTTATAGCTCCTTTGGTTTCCACTTGTTGTCATCTTTTCTCTCAGCTCCAAACTCTGAATATGTTCAATAGTGGGTTCCTTTCGAAACTCTCTCCAAGATGCATCGGTGGTGTTTTTAGCCTAATCTGACAAACTTACTTCAAGATATGAGCAAAATAGTGATGGGTAGGAAACACTACTTCTGCTCCACAGCTCACCAAGCTTCACACATGCATTATAGTAGCTCAAACTTGATGGGGAGGGATAGAAAATAGTTCTAAACACACATTTCAAGCATCAAATATAGACACAAACTCTTGGAGAAGAAGATACTCAGTGGAGAACAAGCGAATTCGAAATTTCAGCTTGATTTCTGACAATGGCAAAAAGTTTTTACAAAGAGTCATCAAGTGACTTACATACATGTGCCCTAGAAATGGTCCTTTTACACAAGAGATTGGCACTTTATTGGAAACCACTAAAGTCCTACTATTTTACAAAGCTTATGTTACAATATTTGGGGTTTATGCATCTAGAGGACTCCTCTAGTGAATTTACATGGCTCTTGATGTCATATCATGGAATTTGAAAAAGAAAAATTATGCCTAATTTGGATCCTTCACATTTCTTCTGCAACAATTGGGCTTTGGAGAAAGCTTTTGGGTGGGCTTAGACTAGCCCCCAACCCACAAATGCACACATACTTTCTTCTTTTATTCTTGATGTTACAAGGAGGGGCACTTAGTGCCAAAGTGAGCTAAAATGATGTGGGCTAAGCCCTTATAGGAAATAGAAATGAAGGCCAATCAATGTACCAAAGTTGTGTTAAAAGCCTTTGGAAAAATATAAAATATTCCTATAATGAGGAAGAGTGCAAAGAGGAATCTCTAGTGCCAAAATTTGGTAAATGATGCTTCAAAATGAGTTATGAATGAGAAAGTTCTATGTGACCTATACTTGAAGAAGTATTTGACACAATTTAAAGAGATTTGAGCTTTCTAGAATTTCATATTCAAGTCACAAAAATGTTAAGCCATCTTTGCCTTTTAGCAGATATGATGCTAATGCCAATTTGGAGCACTTCACTAAATTATGTGAGCACATGAGGGAAGGCAAAAAAAGAAGTCAAATAGAGAGGTAGTTGTTTATGTTACTTTAAAATACAAACAAGTGAAAAAGAAATCAAAAATGTAAAAAGATTCCTCATTCGCTGCATGATATCCTAAGATGTCCTAAAATTTTACCATACATCTCATGTCATAGACTAAAAGGCATGAGTGCACTGATTTCTCTTTCATACTCTTATTAGCATTTAGTGTTCTTGGGCAGTATTGGCACAAGAAGGAGGCACTGGTGGAGTGGCATCACAATTCTATGTCATCACTCTTGATGTCAAAGGGAACTAATTACTCTTGGATAGTTACTTGATACTACTTCCACCTGATGTTTTGTGAGGATGTAGTAGAGTAAGATGCAATCTTTCTTTATCTCTCCCTCTAATTCTATCCGTCAAAGAGCAATAATCATCCTGAGTGAAAGATGAAGCTTCTCTATCTCTGATGATGGTGAATTGCATCAGTCGTCCATGTTGACACTTCCTTCTCTCTTTGTTTCCCGAAGACACATCGATGGGAGACGCTTCTCATACCTTTGGACAAAGAGCTAGATAGCTGTGGAAATAGCTACTCTCTAAGATAGCTCTATGATTCTTGGTGAAGAATGGTTACCAGACCTTTGTGCTGCACTTTTGCTATAGAAGTGCCAAGAATATTTGAGTTGCCCCTTTCTCTGATCCACACAGTGGGTGTTCTTAGATTAAGAATTTAAGCAGCACTACCTATGTGTGAAAGGTGAGAAAATAAACCGAGGCTACTTGTTAAGTATGATGCTGTTATCATCTTCTTCAAGTGCATGGAGACTTGCACCCTGGAGTGGATGGTTTTAGACCTGACAGAGAGGTGTGCTTTAGAGATTGGTTGTTGTGAGATGCAAAACAGAGGCCTCCTCTAAACTTTTTTCAATGATGGCGGCCTCCCTATCCAATGCTGCTTGGAGCAAGAACTCCTCTCGGATATTTTCTTGCTTGGACTCTTCTCTATTATAGCATTCAATTGTTGAGAATGCTATCATGTGTGCATGGTCAATATGAATTAGTTGATTGCTAGTTCAAGAATTGCACTTTCACATAGTAGAGATAATAGACTCTCTCTCTCTCCCTCTCCCCATCTCTCTCTTTCCCCCCTTTATCTCTCACTCTCACTCTTTGTTATTGCTCTATGTAATTGTGCTATTTTCATGTTTCTGCTATCTTTTGTGCCAAGGATTGAATGGAGAGATTCTCACACAAAAATCTCTCTCATAGAGTGAGGTCATATCTCTGCTAGTGGTAATGATGGAGCATATCATTCTTGTGTTGTTGTTTCTTTGGCAACGGTAGTGGTGCAAAGCATCTCTCTTTGGTTTTCTCTGCTCCGAGCATATGGGGCCAAAATAACTACACCTGATTGAAGTATTTTGTTAGCGATGCACAACATTGTGCTCTACTTCTCGAGAGCTCCACGACGATATCCTCGAGGTAGAAAACCAAGCTCCTAAGGCCACACACAGTACTTCGCACAGAGGCTGTGAATACGCAGAAAACACAGTACATAGGGAGCACAAAGACAGGCTCTTAGGTCTTACAAATGAGGTCAAACTTACATTTTGTGACTGACCAGGCCACTATATGTTTTATTAAAGAACATATAGAAAGAAGTGTCCGGTGGCCATTTGGCCTTTCACATGGACACTAACGGTAACAATCTCCCACTAAAGGCCAATATGGCCAAAGTAACTATGGGAGAAAAATAAAGAATGATAAAGAATACATGAGTGTAAGTATACAAACTATATCTCCCACCTGATGGGCATGTTACATAGTATACAAGTGACTGTGTAAGATCGTGAATCAAGTAACCCCCATCAAGTGACAACAGTGTCGAAAGATATCATGTGGTAGAGCTTTAATCAAAGCATTTGAAGCATTATCTCGAGTGTGAGCCTTCTCAAGAATAATGCGCTTAGTAGCTAAGCAATCTCTAATGAAGTGACATCTCACCTCAATGTGCTTGGTCTTTGCATGATAGACTGGATTCTTAGCCAAAGCGATGGCACTTTGACTATCACTGAGCAAATGAGGTACATGCTAAGGTAAACCCATATCACAAGCAAGACGAGAAAGCCACAATGCTTTCTTACATGCATCACTTGCCGTAAGATACTCTACTTCTATGGTGGAAACACCTGTACATTCTTGAAGATGAGATCTCCAAGAGCTAGCACCTCTAGCAAAATGAAAAATATACCATGATGTAGACTTACGATTGTGTATACAACCAGCATAGTCAGAATCTATGTAACCAATAATGGATGCTTTTCCTCACCTAAGCATAGACACGTCCTTAGTGCCACTCAGATATCTTAAAATCATCTTGACTGCTTCCCAATGTTTCTTGCCAGGATTAGACATATATTTGCTCACAACTCCCATTGCAAATGCAATGTCTGGTCTCGTAGCTACCATAGCATACATGAGACTACCAAAAGCAGACTGATAGGGAATTTTTGTCATGAATTCCTTTTCCTCATCTGATTTGGGGCAATCATCCTTGCTCAATTTCACATATGTGGGTAAAGGTGTACTCAATGCCTTTCCACCCTGTATATTGAACCTGTGAAGTACTTTGGATATGTCCTCACTTTGAGACAAGTATATGCATCTTTTTCTCATGTCACGAGTCATGCACATGCCAAGAATGTGTTTGGCATCCCCCAAATCCTTCATATCAAATGTCTAACTCAACTTCTTTTTGAGAATTGACAAATCATAATAAAAGCATCAAACTTTTGGTACCATTGTCTAGGGGACTGTTTAAGTCCATACAAGCTCTTCTTAAGCTTACAAACTAGGCTTTCCTTGCCAGGAACTACATAACCCTCTGGTTGTTCCATATAGATCTCATTTGTAAGATCTCCATGCAAGAAAGCAGTTTTCACATCCATTTGGACTAGCTCTAAGTCCTCCATTGCAACGAATCCAAGCAACATGCACAGGGTAGTCATCTTGACCATTCGAGAGAAGATTTCCTCAAAATCAACACCATGATGTTGCTTAAAACCCTTTGCAACAAGTCGCACTTTATACTTTGGAGAAGCACTATCTGATGTGAATTTCAGCTTATATACCCATTTACATGGTAAATCTTTCCTACCCTTTGGCAAAGGTACTAAATCCCAAGTACCATTCTTGTGAATAGAATCCAACTCACTCTTCATGGCACGCTCCCACTTGACATGATCCTCTATCTGCATAGCCTCTTTGTAGCAAGAAGGCTCACTGGCATCTGTTAGCATAACAGAATCTAAATGTGGAACATATCTATCAGGTGGATGTGAGACACATGCAAAACGTCTCAATGGTTGCTAAACAAGAATATGTGCAGACTGATCTGAATGGACATTCTCTTGAACATCCTGATGTGCAGCATTTTTATGCATGCTAACCAGAGGACTAGAGGAGCACCACTCTTCTCACTTCAACCTCCTTAATAGGCTATTTGTGCATCTTAGACTCATTGAAAATGGCATCACTACTACTGATCACTGATCATGTTTTAGGATCTTGTGCCACTTTCAGACCTTTGGCAGTACTAGGGGAAAGGTTAATCACATGAACTGCAGTCAATACTGCTTCTACCCAAAAACCTTGTGAGAGGTTTGCACGATGCAACATAGAGATTACTCTATCTTGAATAGTTCTATTCATCCTCTCAGCTACACCATTCTGTAATGGGGTATAAGGAGCTGTAAACTCTCTATGAATCCCTCTAGACTGACAGAAAAGGCTAAATTCATGTTGTTGGAAAACAATATCCCAATAGTCCACATAGTTGGCAGTATACAGATAGTATAGCTGTTCAGTTTAGTCTTTGTACAAGCAAAGGCGTTGGGCGCCGTGGTTAAGACAATATCCTCTCAATGAGGCCACCCAAGTTTGAATCCCCTTGGCACAGAGCAATCTTCCATATTGACAAAACATGAACATATCACAACTTAATCATACAAATGATGAGACAAAGATAGAGAAAGAATAGACGACATGTGTAAGGTGTTACGTAAGCCATCGCTTACTCATAGTATCATATATACCAATGTTCAATGTACAATGTGGGAGCAAAACTCTCAACCACTCTATGTGATGAGAAATAGATGTATGAGTGAATGTACAATGTAACAAACATATTCAGATGTATGGGCAGTAATCTGAATATACATGAGATGTGTGACCTTATAGGTTATAGATGAGTGAATATGAGTGACTGAATAAGGAAGGATCAGTGTGAAACTGATGGTCAACAAACCTACATCTAAACTTAGGCTATGGAAGACCCTAAGTCAGATACATGTGTGAAAAGATCACATACTTATAAAGTAGCATAGAATGCTAACAAGATTGTTGCCGAAAATCCTCAAACTCATGTGAACACATCTTCTCAAACACCTCATAAAAATATGCATAAAGCATATACGTACTGATTCTCTTGTACCTATGCCGAATAGGACTCCTTCTGATATGAACGCCACAGCCTCCATAAACTTCAAGTAGTACTTGTGTGCATAAAGAGAATATCTACCTGAATACTTAACATAAGATGTGAATCTTATGTTAATCACCATCTAATGTCTTTGAAGTAGCCCGATATCTTCTTGTAGAAGACAATCTTCAACCTAATATCTTCCTGTAGAAGATAATCTTCAAAATCATGTAGATGGTCCCATCCAATGTCTTTGAAGTAGCTAGACATCTTCTTGTAGAAGATAATCTTCAACCTAACATCTTCTTGTAGAAGATGATCTTCAAATACATCATGTAGATGGGCGATCCTCACCATCAAGCTGCTAATAATCAAGTCTTCTTGCCATGAACAAGAGATGACCTCCTCTCCATGAGCTAGAGTGTGAGCACACCCTTCATCTTCTCCAAGAAGAATCACCAAGAAGAACTCCATAGCTGCTCCTCAACATGCTTCAAGTTAGCACCATGGCTGCCCCATGTGCTAAAAGAAACATCACCTCTACTGAGGTCCAAGCTCTAGAAAGCTTGTGTTGATCCTAGGTGAAGGATGAATACAAGTGAGCCAAGCACTTGTTTATATAGTATTCTTGTACTTTGAAAAGCAAACCTCCAAAAGCCAAACAAAAAACTCTATCGCGAAAGCTCCGTTCGTGATTGCTCATCGCTACGCGATTCCGTCTTCATCCGCTTTTGCTTTATCTCCTGAAAAGGATTATATAAAAAACTGCCGTGCACTACCGCCAAGGGGATTCGAACTCGGGTGGCCTCATTGAGAGGATCTTGTCTTAACCACGGCGCCCAACGCCTTTGCTTGTACAAAGACTGAACTGAACAGCTATACTATCTGTATACTGCCAGCTATGTGGACTATTGGGACATTGTTTTCCAACAATCCCCCCTTCAATGTCACAATGGTACAACCTGGATTGTATCTGCAAACTTTATAATCTGCAAATTACCACAAGCTTCAAGCTTGTACTTCCGAACTTCAAAACTTGTTCTTAAAAAGTCTTCTTCAAAACTGAATTTGACTTTCCTTCAAAAATCTGAACTTGTTGAATATGAATCATAATACTTGAGAAAATATGCAAACTAGATATCCAATAGTGTACACATCAAGCAATCACTGCTTGACAACAAATATAGCATGAATTGTCTCTTGAACCTGCTATCTCCTGTTTTCACAAACCTGAAAACATACACTAGGATCCACATATTTGCATTTACCTTCCAAAAAAGTTTCTCAACATACTTCTGCTGTGTCATGTAAATACACTAAACAAAATCAGGAACTAAATCCTGGAACCTGTGACTGAAAACTCACAACTTAGTGTATTATGAACAGTGCTGGTTCATCTCTGACTGTACTCAACTCAATATGAGTCAAAAAATCTATGATGTCATCATGTCTTCATCCTTTAAATCCTTCATACCTCTTTCCTTCAGAACTTGGTATAAACATATATGTGCGCACGTCTGAAATATACCTTTATGAAATATCAAGCTTCTCTTCAAATAGAATTCTGGAACCTTCTCCTGAACAGGAACATCCTAACAGGAACTTTCTCCAAATATTCTTCTTCTTCCTTCTTCTTTCAAAGCTGGAACATAAAGAGAACCTGACAAAGGAAATATAGGAATACCTGAAATAGGAATACCTGTAGGTATGACTCTGCATTCTTTTACATATGGCTTGAAAATAAGTCTTCATGTTTCATCACCCCCCTGGATGACTTAACACTAGTATCCAGTATTCTTCAAATATATCAGACTTTATGAAATGTGGAACGTCTTCCTTCATAAATCTGATGTTCAGTGATCAATACCTGTATCTGAAACAAAATCTCTGAACCCTTTTTACTAGCATTGTGCACATGCCAATAGCTTTCCATGTCATTCTTCAACTTTCCAAAATCTAGAATAAGGTTAGCTGAACCTAACATAATAAAACCTTGCTGAAAGCTTTTTAGGATTCATAACCTTCTGTAACATAACAAGTATCTTCTTCTATCTCTCTGTAAGACAAATCTGATAGAACCTGAATCTTTGACTTACTTCTTCCAATGTTAAGAATCTTCACAAACAAAGGATAGATAACTGAATCATAAATACTCAAGATCATATAAGATCATACGAGATCAATGATCTCTCCTGTGTAGAATCTGCTCTTATCAAACCTTCATGACTGAATGTTTGATTTATTTCCTGAATGTCTCCAAGTGTCCATGGTTCTCAAAAAGTTGTAAAACTTTTCTTCAAACAAATCCTTCAAGGAATATGTAATTCCTACTTGAAACATAAGTGGACAAACTTCTCACCTTGAGGACTCCAAAAGCTGCAAGTTGATACTTCATAACTTTCATATTTTACCCGGGTGAAATGTGATAGTACCTGCTTGATTTTCTTTTGGCTAATCTCCACTTTTCAATCAAGTGATAGGATATAATGGAACACCTTTTTGAATACAAGCATGTATCCAAAAATCAAGACAATCATAAAAAGTAGATTCTTCAACTGACTTGTACCTCAGCAAATCTGAATTTTCTGAAGCTTCTGAAAATACTGAGTATGAGGTAACCTTTTCCAAACATAAAACCTCAACCCAAGTCTTCAACATCTGCTACAAAAAACTCTTTTACCTCAAGAGTTAGATAAAGAAGAAATATACTTCTCTGCAACTTGTCATATACAAAGTAGCTCTGTATTGATACTCCAAGAATTCTTTGAGGGAACATATAAGCTGCCCGCTTAAAAATCTTCAACATAAAACATAACTCATACATATATGAGTTAAAACATATATCTGCTGCTTTTCTTTCTCTCAATGCAATTCTTTGTCAAATCTACTAAATCATGACCAAGTGTAATGCAAAACAAGAAACTGCTTCTTCTTTAAACAAGATGTTCTCGTAGACTTGTCTTTGGGTGTAGAGGATAAAATAGGAAAAGTATATGGAAAATATATGAGAAAAGGAAGCCTTACTTTTCTTTTGGAAATGATGGACTTTCTTTTTCTGCATCTTTCTTCCACCTGATGATAATGTCGACATCTTCAAACTTCTCTTCCATACCTTTTGTTATCTTCATCTTGAAGTAGCAAACACGCTTGACTTCTTCAAATGAACTTTTCTCTTCCTCTAATGTAAAAGTAAGAGATAAAACAAACATGGTATATAAATGGAAGTGAATATAGAAACATGTTTTACCATCTCCTCATATCTCTGAATCAAAATTCTGCTTCAAATGTCTGAAACGACTAAATTCACCAATCTTTTGTCTGAATGATGAATTGCCCTTCTAGAGTTACCTTCTCTAGATACATTTGTACCTTGATATCCAACCAACTTACAACAGAAAATTGGCTGAAAACACTCATCTCATCTCTGCACTTGTCTTCTTAGATGAACTTTCTTGCCATGAAAGAGATTTCTCAAAAACTCTCTAGAAAAACCTCTAGATACCTGTTTTGATGTAGCCTTTAACTTTCAAATAATGAAAGTGTATAAAAGTAATCCTTGAATTTCTTCAAATCTCTTCATAACTGCTCTTCTAAGATATGACCTGCAAATGATAATCTGATAGTAGAAACTGATACCTGTGATTTGATGTTGATCTGATTCCTTCTTCTTCTCTAAACCATTGTTCTTCCTTGAATTTGAAGTAGTCTTCTCTTCATCAAGTCTGGGTCTTCAAACAATACTTTTGTAAAGTATTTGCATACTCTTCAAAAATATTCGGCTGCTAACAGATCATCAACTTCATACTCCACACTGATGAATGTAACTGAAGTGTCTAATTCTCAAATCTCTACTCATCTAGATTAAGTGTGTATGTCAAATGTCAAATATTAGAAGATGCCTTTAAATTATATGTTGTAAATCTGGAATTCTAGGAACCTGGGATATGAATGAGCCTTAATGCATTGATGCCAAAGATCTAAAGTTCTGTAACCAAAACCTTAGTGCTCTGATACCAAATGTTGGAAGATTGCTAAATTAATGTTGTATATACTGGACCTATGGAACCATGGACCTGTGACATGAGCCTAAGGGCCTACCTCACTTCCAACACATGTGAGGTATACTCACCCCCATTATCTGAACGTAAAGCCTTAAACTTAGTTCCTTTTTCAGTCTCAACTAAAGCAAGCCATTTTTTGAAAGTATGGAATACCTCATCCTTCGATTTGATAGGATATACCCAAACTTTTCTAGTAGCATCATCTATGAAAGTGACAAAGTAAAGAGAACCACCTAAGGACCTAGTCGGCATAGGACCACACACATCTGTATGAACTAGATCTAAAGGCTGAATTGAAGAGTCAATGTGTGTTCTATGCACATTTTTGGTTTGCTTTCCATATTGACAATGCTCACAAAATGAAAAATCAGAGAAAGATAACACAGGTAAGTAGCCAGAATGAGAAAGATTCTCCATTCCACTATGAGATATATGGCCCAAACAACCATGCTAAATACAAGCCATAGGCTGTTTAGTAACAGCTAACAAGTGTTATTTCTATGATACAAATAAAGGATAAAGTGAGCCAACTTTGCTCTCTTTTGCAATGACCATATTGCCCTTTGATATCTGAAAGGAATGTGCATAGAAGACTACCTTGTAACCAAGGTCATCAAGTTGACCAACTAACATCAAACTGCGTGATAACTAAGGTACATTGTATACATTATGCATAGTAAATTTTGAACCATCAATGAATTGCACAACCACATCTCCAATCCCCACAACATCACACTGGTAAGAGTCACCAAGTCTCACGGTACCAAAAGACATTGTTGCATAATTAGAGAACCATTCTCTATGTGGTGTCACATAGAAAGACGCATCAGAATCTAGCAGCCATGTGTGGGAAAGAGAATCATGCATAAGAGCCTCAGTTGGCGCAGTACTATCAAATGTCAGCACATCAGCATCATCAGAAATAGCATTAATTTCTTCAATCTTCATAGTCGAAGTAGATGGTGCAGGTAACTGTTTAACATGCGCCTCAACATTTTGTCCTTTACCTTTAGCATTCTTTAATGCATAACAGCCTTTCTTCATGTGTCCTTTCTTATGACAATAATGGTATTCGATATCCCTCTTCCTTGATTTACTTCTACTCTTTATTTCGTTGACCATTCTTTTCCTTGTTCTTGCTCTTGCCACGTTGTTGATTCTTTCCTTGGTAAGACTCACGAACATTATATGCATCTCCACTCTGAGTGCCAACCATAGATTTTCTATGAATCTCCTCACTCAAGAGTGCTCCTCATATGCCATCATACACGAGTTTACCACCAAGTGCACTATTGCTAATAGTTGTGCAAAACGTATCCCATGATGATGGCAAGGTGCATAACAACAATACTGCCTTCATTTCATTATCCATATCCATTTTTTGAGCCTATAACTTAGAGAATATAGCATCAAACTCATTTAGATGAGCAGCAACACAATCTATGTCCATACGAAGTTCATATAATTTTCTCATCAGATAGACTTTATTTGATGTTGTCTCTTTTTCATATTTATTGCATAACTTCTTCCAAAGCTCACTTTCACACTCTAATACTGTAAAGTAAACATTATCTGCCAGGTGCAAGTGAATGGTAGGCCTAGCCATTTCATCAAACTCATCCCAATCATCTTCATCCATGTTAGTAAGCTTCTTTGAAATTCTATTTACTGGCTTCCGTTGCCTCCTTTGAATCATCATATCTTTGATCTGATTCTTCCATAGAGAAAATTTTGTGCCATCAAATTTTTTAATCTCAAAATGGTATTTGCCCTGCAAGTTATAGCTCCTCCTTGGAACACTAGCACTAGACCCTGATCCACCGGATGTGCTTGAGACCTGTGATGCCATGATGGTAGAGAATTGAATAGAATGATAATGGAGCTAGAAGAGTCCAAACACCAACGAATAAGTGTATCATGGAGTGGATCGACCACTATATAGTTGAGAAAACCAAAAATCTGGAAAAATTTTGCCAAAGTATCCTCTGCAAAATAGTCTATGACCAGTGTCAAAATATCATAAAAGTGCAATTACTGACATGTTTTCCTTCATAGTGAATCACTGACTCCACTACATATAATCAGTTACCCAATAGAAGCCAACTAGGCTTATCGAGCACCTATGAACAACTATCATACATCTCCTATGGAGAGGCTAGGTAAGTCTTCCACCTGCATCACCAAAGAGGCCCCAACATTTGGGTGTCTCCCAGTTAAGGAAACCTCACCATGACCCTCTTTATCAAACGTAAAAGGCTTTATGCAAAAACATAATTGTTATATCAATGACCACATGGACGTACATAAGCGGTATCCACAAAAGAATACATGGTGTGTATGTGCTCAATATATGCAGTAAAATGACAATAAAAGGCTGAATGCACAGCCCAAAAACTAGCCAATAACACTTGCAAGTTTCTATCAACTCTAATATTTTAGACTCAAAAACCTGCATAAATTTGGAGCGGTTGCTCCCATCAAAACTGAAAACCTCTTAAGAAACCTGTAGTTTTACGAGTGTGGCTAAAAGCACAGCCCCAAAGGGTGATATTTATTGTCATAGAAGTACAAAGAAGACCCTTCTTGATGTTCTTGGACCTGTGTGAAGAGAACTGTGTGCGAAAGTACTCCAAACTAGCCCCAAGAAACACCCCAAAATTGCTTCAGAAATAAGCTTTGAAAGCAAAGAATGAAGCTTTGAGGGACCAAAACTTGTTCAAGGTAATGTAAATCTTAGTCTTTCCCCTTCTTCAGACACCACAAGAGTGTAGCTTAGTGGCAAGAGATTGCCACGGTTAAGTGAGCTCTAGGGGGAACAGTATTGGGATGGGTGACCTCCCGGGAAGTATCGAGAACCTCTATATTCCTTGATCGTTGAGGTCCTCCCTCGCACACAGCCAATGGCGCCAACGGTGACTCGGATGACAAGGTATGCCAAGGTCTATGCCTTGGTCGCCGCCTTAGTCACAAGCCTTGGAGAAAGCCTTGGTGTCCGATGGCCATTTGGCCTTTCACATGGACACTAACGTTAACACTGATCATTGTGCTTAATCCACCTATGGATGATCAGAAAAATGCACTTATGTGCCAGCTTAATAGTGAGTTGTTTGTATAGCTTGAGAGCAGAGAAGTAACCCCGAGGAATACAACAAAAAAGGGGAAACTAATGAGTAAGAACTCTTCAAAAAACCTATCTAGAATCAGCACATTGCCACATGAGCAAGATTTTTTATGTGAAGTAAGAGAGTATTGTGCACAGAAAACTGACAAGCTCAAAGACGAACACAAATATAAAGCTTTCCAACTTCCTTCTAATGACACTCAGACTAGAAGACTAGCACCTTAACTAATTGTGACTTGTTACAAACATGGTGAAGAAGATAGGAAAAGCAACAATGGCATATCACCATATGATATGAATTTGTTAAATTCAAAACCACCCAAACAAAGTGTTTAAATAGGCTTTTAAACAAATGAGATCCAAACTTGATGCTTTAGCACTAACCAAGAAACTAAGCATAAATCATCAAAGAATGTTAAGAAAAATGGTGGGAGGGAGGAAAAATGGGGTAAAGCGTACAAAATGAGGAAGAAGAAGGGTTGGAGGGTGGGAAAATGGGCAAAATGAGGCCGAACAAGCATAAAACTGATGGCAAAAGCTTCTCTCAATGAGAAAGAAAAACCATCAACACTCAAACACCATCACCACCAAAAAAACCACCAAAATCATTAGAAATACCTCCATCTAACTCTCTCATACCATGTAGAGAGTACACGCACAAAAGCAAAATGAAAAGAAAATTGTACTCACAAAAATAAAGATTGTGAGACTCAAAAGGAAGTAGACCATGAAATGGGAAAACTCACATGGATTAGAGTGAGCTTGCCAAGAGCATGAGTAGGATCCTCAAGCTTCTAACCAAGTACAAATGGGGGGACAAGCCCTCCTTATATAGAGTTGAAGGGGGCTCTCCAAAGTCCATCAAAGGTGGGATAATTCCCTTAGAGGAGAATGAATACACTAGTTGAAGCAAATAGAAAGGTACCCAAATCCAAAAAGAGATACAATGTAAAATGGAAATAAATTAGAAATGGAGTGCCTCCTAAATACAAAATGGAGATGCACTCATGTGGATAAATGGAAATGATATCATGACATCAACATGGGGAACCTAACTTGTAAGCCTTCTTCAACTATTTGACATACACTTATTATCTTTTTAATTATAGTGGATACATAGGGAACCTTACTTAGAATGTATGTTCTTCTGTTGGGGCTTTGAAATTACCAATCATTTCCACATTGTGTTTGGGTATGATCCCATGTTTGTACTTCATGTTTATGCTTGGGTTCCTTGAAATCTGATAGAAGAGAAATATTGCATGCAACATGGTTCCATTTGCCATAAATCCTCCCAAAGAATCAAATGTCAAATTCCTACTAACCTTCAAGCGATGTTGGATGTATGTAAGCCCACTATACTATGGATCACTTATTCAAAGCACATGGATGCATCACCTTCTTCCGGTTTTGGTTCCTCTCTCTTGCCTATTCTTTGGTTTCCTTCACCTAGTGGTGCTTCTGAATGTCCCCCTAATTCATCGTGAAGATCATTTGGGTGCATGTTATCTGGTGTTCCCTCATTCCTATCTAGTGTTCCCTCATTCTTGAATTGGTCCTCCATTGTAGTTATTGTTCCCATGCTAAATTATCCTATAGTTTTTGTTGTTGTAATCTTGTTACATATCTAAAATTCCAAATTTTCAACAAGTTGTTTGACATTCGTAACATGTTAGCCCTACTATAGTAAGCTCAATAGGATATCCAAGTGAATCTGGGTTGTAAAACCCCCACCACTCTTCTGTAATGCAAACTATTTTTCAAGGTATTCTCATCCAAGTATGCATTTGCATTATAGAGCACTGGTTCTATGATCCTATGTGTTAGAAACTATGACCTACACACCAAGATATTGAGAAAATGCATTCTTAATTAATATAACTCAATCAACCCATTTCATGGATCACTAAAGATGTAGAGCATCCATTTACAATGTATTACCTACACAATACGAATGTTAACACTCCATTTATTACACAAACAAACAGAAATAGACCTAGGAATAGTGACATAGATTCTTATGTAGACTTACAAGAAATTAAAGGGTGGGTATCTGACAAAGATAGAATAACATAAGAAAATTAGTTTAATTGGATGCAATTCATAAGCAAAAGGAATTAAAACACAAGAAAAATTCATTGTCGAGAACAAAAAAAAAGGGAAAGTGGAAAAGAAGTTCTCTGGGCTCCAATCCCCCATACAATATTTCCTTCCTCTCTTTATGCTTATTTCTTCTTTAACTACCAAGAAGGTTCAACTATCACGGCCAATCACATCTTGGTTGGTAACTTGCAGATAGCTTCCCTCCTATAGTTTAATTATTTAAACCAAAATTTTGCACCCTAATAAGGATTATTGATTATTTTCCATATGCCAAGAACTACAAGTAAAAGAACATGCTAAGGGTTTTTTACAACATCCTTGCCTTGCAGTCCAACATCCACCTTCAAGAAGTTCTTACCTATGATTGAAAATGAAAGTCGGGCTAGAATTCAGATTTTAAGAAGTGATAGAGAAGGAGATCACATGTCTAAGAACTTTAATTCATTTCTTGAAGATAAAGGTATCTCTCATCAACTCACTATTTTTTACATCCTAGAACATAATGGTGTTGCAGAGAGAAAGAATAGGACACTCATTGAAATGATGCATCATATGATGACTTCAAAGAAGCTTTCACCTAAATTTTGGTTTGATGCAATACACATAGTTAATCACATTCTAAACAGGTCTTCCACAAAAGCTTTAAAGGTTGCTACACCTTATGAAGCTTATTATGGTAAGAATCCCATTGTGAGTTATTTCAAAGTTTTTAGTTCTCCATCTTTTGCTCGCATTCAAAAGAAGGATCATAGTAAGTTTGATGTGAAAGCCATCAAAGCTATTTTCATTTGTTATGATTTTGGAAGCAAAGGACAAGAAACCAGACATAGAAAGATCGTGTAGATTAGACAAATTATGCAAAACATTTTGATATTCATAACATTTTAGCTCTTATTTTAGGAGAGAATGAATCTGCCAGAGTCAAAGATGCATTACAAAGTCCTATTTGGAAGAAATCATCATAGGAGGAGATTGATTATATTCATAAGAATCAAACATGGAAGCTTTGTGACTTATCAAAAGGTAAGAAAGCTATTGGTTTTAAGTGGATCTTCAAGAGCAAAATAAAAGCTGATGGTACAATAGATATGTATAAAGCAAGGTTAGTTGTCAAAGGTTATGCACAAAAGAAAGGTACTATCATGAAACATTTGCTCTTACTTTTAGAATGACCATATTCAGGATTGTTCTTTGTCTTGTTGCATCTTTTGGTTGGAATAGATATCAAGATAGATTTTTTTAATGGTGTTCACATTAAGATGTTTATAGTCTGGAACTAGAAGGTTTTGAAGAACTAGATAAAGAAAATTTAGTATGCAAGTTTATAAAATCTCTTTATGGTTTGAGGCAAGCATGAGGACTTGGTATGAAAATATTAATTTATATCTTTTATCTATTGATTCTGAAAACTCTAAAGTTTCTCCTACCCTCTATGTCAAGTCAGAGATAAATTTCTTGATCATCATTATCATTTATGTTGATGATATGATTATGAAAGATCCCAAAGGCACAAACCTTTAGTTCTTTAAGTCACAACTTAAGCATACATTTGATGTTGTTCTTTAAGTCACAACTTAAGCATACATTTGATGTTAATGATCTTGGCATTTTACGTTATATATATTTGCATTGAATTCAAATTCAAGAATGAGTGTATCTATATAAAATAGTAAAAATACATTGAGAAATTATTGGAAAGGTTTGAAATGCCAAATTGTAAACATATGCATACACATAGGGATGTTATTGTTTCAATACAACCAGATGCATATTCAAAACCTTTTGATGCTAAGTTATATAGTCATGGATTTAGATGCTTGATCTATCTATGTAATACATGACAAGACATTCTATTCATGCACAAACCTCTAAATATTCTCTGGAAAGAAATTAAACGAATTTTTAAATATTTGAATGGGGCTATGAATTATGGCTTCAAGGTTTTTTAGCTTCTGCTTGGGCAGGTAACAAAGACATAAGAAGACATACAAGTAGTTGTTTTCATGTTGGAGAATGCCTTATTTCATGGCTTTCTAAGAAACAATAAACAGTGACTATATCTTCAAGTCAAGTAGATTATGAGGCTTCCTTTATAGTGACACTTGATGCTATTTGGTTGTAGAAAATTCTAAGTTATCTTGATGTTCATTTTCATCTTTTTATGTAGATATTTTCAAATAGACAAAGTGCTATTCTTATTGCAAACATTCATGTTCATCATGCAAGGATAAAGCATACTGAAGTACATTATCATTATATTTGAGAACAGTATCTAAAAATCACGTTGAACTTATCTATGTACCTACAAGTGAGAATGTGGTAGATATTGTTACCAAAGCATTATCCAAAGATAGACATCATAAGTTATGCAAATTATTGAACCTTATGTTATTATGACATTGTGGGGGGGATTCTTGGATATCAATGTCATAATAGCTCAGAATGCTCAAAAAGTACCAAATTTCTAGCAACCCTAATTTTGGGACTTCATCGAATTTGGATCAAAGATGGTCAAAAAATTTTATTGGCTCTTATTACCATATTTTAATATGTGGCTCACATTTAACCAAAATTAAAGCATCAATCTTAGGGCTGAGATTAAGCGACTTTAATTACAATGATGAAATGCTAATCAAGCTTATGAAAAGGAGATTAGGCAAAAATCAACTTTTTTAGATTTATTGAAAGCTTTTCACTATGGCTTCTTATGCTTATATACATGTTGACAATGTGAGTATAAGCTAATTATTTTAGGGTTTCTTTGCATGTTGTTATTATACCAGTCTCCACCTATCTCTCAACACATAAAGGTTTCATGAGTGTTGCTCAACATCATAGAAGACCTAATTTCATATTAAGGCTTGTTGTCTTTGGTGTTTTTTTAGAATTCGTTTTTTTTATTGCACATATTGTCTTTCACATTACCTCTTAGGCACATTCTCTCTACATTTTGTACCTAGAATCCTTTTAGCCTATATTCAGTTTTGTACATTATACACATTATATATTCATATTAAGCATTTTATTTAGTGTGTAGTTAGCATTCAAATATTATACTTTGAAAATTATATTCTCTATATTCTATTGTCATCCATCTCATTTAATTTGGTCAAGATGTATTATATGCTAAGATTCTAAGCATTGGAAAGATCATGAATTAACTTGTGATTATTATTTGGGTGTACCATACTTCCAACATTTGGTACTAATGCATAGTACACATACACCCTTATACTCAAGATAAGTGACAATGGAGATACATTGTAACAAGAAGACAAGCTTGATGGAATGTCTAATTATCCAATGTGTAGTTTTATAATGAACTTGTTAGTTTCAAAGGACTTTTGGAATATTGTCAATGTCAAAGTACCCTAGGCCAAGACAAGGCAGAGAGGGAAGAGGTTCTCTCATCATTTAGATTCACAAAAACTATTATGTTACTTCCTATAGAAGAGCAATCTAGATGGGATTCTCGAGATGCACAAGCACTCTTATTTATTACTATGCGAGTGAAGAGGCATATCATTTCTCAAATTAGGTCATGCACAACCTCTCGTCAGGCTTGGTTGGGGTTAGAGAATCTATATTAAAGCAAAAATCCTACAAAGAGAGCTCACCTAGGGACAATTAGCCAATATAAGGATGAAAGTTGATGAGTCAGTTCAACCATATATTTTGAAACTTAAGGACTTACGTGATCAACTCCTTAATGATAGAATTAGCATATATGATGAAGAGATGGTGAATACTCTCAAAATTCACTTCCATCTATCTATTCTTTCTTTTTATTTCTTCTTCTTCTTCTTCTTCTTCTTCTTCTTCTCCTTCTTCTTCTTCTTCTTCTTCTTCTTCTCTCTCTCTCTATCTCTCTCTCTCTCTAAGAGATAGAGAAATATCATTTGAAGAGTTATGTTTCTTGTTACTTCAAGATGAAGACCAACAGAAGAGTATGGACAATAATGATGAAGACCAACAGAAGAGTATGGACGATAATGGTGAAGCCATAGTATCATCATTTAAAGGTAGGAAGAAGAACGATACTATAAAGAAAGAGAAGAAGACTCAACAAAGTAAAAAAGAAAGTAGATCATCCACTTCAAAGTCATCCTCATCCTTATCTATATCTACTTCAACTACTTCCACACTCAAAGAGAATTCTACTTCATTTACAGCCACTTCAAAGAAAGGTATATCTCATTATTGCGAGAAACCAAGTCATTTTATAGCTGTAGAAAAAAGATTTTTAATGAGAAGAAAAGAGCATCAAGTAATAATGCTAAAGATGGTTGAAGACCTAATTCTTCAAATGAAGAATCTTATGCATGTGTTAGTATTGAAGAAATAGCCTTTGATCAAGCAGCATTAAATGCAATCTCTAAAAATCCTTTGACTTTTTATTTTGGAGCTAATAAGCACATGATAGGTTACAAAGTGTTTCTTCCCTTACTAAGTCTATAGGTAGAAGGATGACCATAGCAAATGGTCATGACTTGGGTGTTGTTTGTGTTGGAGAAGTTACTTTAAATTCATGAAGAAGAGGAAATTTGACAATTTGTAATGTTCTTTATATTAGAAAAATGAAGAAGAATTTGTTGTCCATAAGTTGTTTTCAAGAAAGATTCATGCCAAATCCTCACACCGAGAAGCATTGTCTATTACAAGGTGAAAACAGAAGAGGTATGTTTATGTTGTCCAAAATTAGTCATGTTGATGTTGCCATGTCGTGTATATCAAGAGAATATGAAGTTATGGCATGCTAGATTTTGTTATATCAATTACACAACTCTCAAGCACATGAAAGATCAAGTTATAGTACAAGGTTTACATACTTTTGTGTTACTATTGATGCAGAGTCTTGTGAAGGATATCTTGAAGGAAAGCTTCATAAGATACCTTTCAAGAAGAATGGATATTTTTGAGATATCAAGCTCAATATGTGATGATCGAGGATTCCATGTACTACTTTTCATTTCTCTGATATGTATAGTGGTTACACTAATATATGTTAGGACACTTTTAATGAGCTTTACTAGTTTTATCTATCAAGAGTGATGACAAATTTGTTGCTTTCCAACTCACTCATTCGCGAACATTATGGTTTTCTTTGTGTACTATTATTTATATATTGTACTAATTGTATTGATGTATTAGTTCATTCTTGTATATTCTCTTTATGTAATAGAAGAACTAGAAGAGGATCATTCTTCCTTGCCTCAATTTGTGTGCTCTCCTCTCTCTATATATGTGAGTGTGTGAGAGCTCTCTTCCTTATCTTCTTTCTCTTGACATGTTACCAGAGCCAATGTGGTTGTCAAGAGCTTGTGTAGAAGGCCAATAATGAAGAGTTCATGAAAAGGGATGGAGAATGCATGCCTCACAACTATCTCAGTTTTGGAGCCATTTCAACCTCTGTTTTGAGCCCACAAGGTAGGGCCCACAAAAAAACAGATCAATTGCACAATTCTAACTTGCGCTCTATTTGGTATCTCCCAAATATCTTAGATCCAAAATTTTAATTGATTTCATGTACTATTGATACACAAAGACTATTTTTCTGAGATCGAATTATCAAGTCATAATATGATAATGTTCAAGCAGATGTACTACTTCTAGTGTCTTTAAAGTTTTCTAAATTATTGCAGAAATGGAAAATGTTGATGCAATGAGTCAACTTATGAGCGATAAGTTGGATGAGAACAAATTTCATGGTTGGAGATTCAAAATGACAAATTTCTTGATGGGAAAAGACTACTACAATTACATCAAAGGAAAGAATGAAAACCCTCCGCAATTGCCAAAGAGGAATCGGACTACGGACTAGTTAAGAGAACATGAAGAGTGGAATCAAAGAACATGGAAGGCAATGTATATTGGCTATTTGTGAGCATACAAGATGGCATGATTGGGCATATATAGGATGACAAAACTCTAAAAGAGGCTTGGAACAATTTCGTCACATGGTATGAGATGAATATAAATGCACAAAAATTGCAACTGAGAAAAAGAGTACGTTGGTAAGTGACTATACCTTAAAAATCAAAAGCATATGTGTCGATTGCATATATTGGTATAAATATAGATGATGATGATGATGATGATGATGATAAGGTTAAAGTATGCCTTCGTGGTTTAGGAGTTGCATATAAGTAGTTCAGAACTTCTATTCAGAATAGGGAGAATATGCCCATGCTGATAATTGAGAAGAAAAGAACTTTGGTGAAGACTCAAACTCCCAAGAACAAGCTACTTCTAAGCAAATATTCTACTCTGGCAGAGGAAGAGGCTTAGGTAGAGGCTTTGAAAGTGGAAGAAGAAACAATAACTAGAATCAAGGTCAACAATAAACTAATGCAAGAGATAGAGAACAGTTTCGAGGTAGGGGAAGCCAAAGAGACCATAGAAATTTCCACAGAAATGATTCAAGTAATGACAGTAAGGAATATTGGAATTGTAGTAAACATGGTCACTTTGAACGTGATTGCAGGTTGAAGATTCAAAACAATAGAAAGCAAGAAAACAACTATGCATTCACAAGTGCAGATGATTTGTAAAAGTTGCTCATGGTCCAACATCACATGAGGAATACAATGTATGCCGATGTTTCAAAATCATTACGTGCAAAAGTGAACCCTACATGGGCCTTGTAAGGATCCATAATTTTTAGGGATTAAAATTAATCATGCTTAGGATAAATAGAGAATAGAAAACCACTAGTGGTATTTTATTTAAAAATACTATTTCTAAAGGATCATATTTGATTCCTCAATCTGAATGGATTCATGGCTACATCTTCAAGTGAAATAGGACCATCTTTACAACAACACTTGAAGGTATTTAGTTGCAAAAAAAAAAAAAAAAAAATCTAAATTACTTTGATATTTATGTTTATCTTCCTATGCATATATTTTCACATAGTGAAAGTGTTATTGCTATTGCAAAGAATCTTATTTATCATGCAAGAACAAAGTATATTGAAGTACATTATTATTATATTCGAAAATAAGTATCTAAAAAGCATATTGAGTTTATCTATATACTTACAAGTAAGAATATGGAAAATATTTTTACCAAAGCATTATCGAAAGCAAAACATCAAAAGTTATGCGAATTATTCAACCTTATGCCATTATGAAACTCAAGGGGGGATTATTGGAAAAAAATGCCAAAATAGTTCAAAATGCTCAAAATTACCAAATTTTCAACCACCCTAATTTTAGGACTTAGGTCAAATTTGGGTCAAAGATGATAAAAAATAATAATTGGCTTACATGAAAGTACTCAACCAAAGATCTGTTATGGTATATAACATTCCACCATCTGACACCTAAAAGTGATAGAAAAGTCAAATCCTAATTTCTACTTTTCAATATGCTTGTCGCCATATTTTAATGTATGGCTCATATTTAACCAAAATTAAAGCATCAATCCTAGGGCTGACATTAAAGGACTAAAATCAAAACAACGAAAAGCTAATCGAACCTACGGAAAAAATATATATAATTCTTTTGCAAAAATCCAACTTTTTAAGCTTTTTCAAGAGTTTTTCGCTAGGGTTGCTTATGCTTGTACAAACAAGGAATTGTGCCATACTTCAATCAATCCTCGAGCTCTCTCAAGATAACCTCTAGGGTTTGAGCTAGCAAGTCTCTTGGAGGAGTTTATGAAAATTTTGAGGAGATTTAGAAGCTTTTCCTAAAATCTTCATAATAGTGAAGTATGCATGCTGATTTTATGAGTATAAGCTACTTATTTTAGGGTTTCTTCGGTGTTATTGGCATACCAAGTCTCTACCTATCTCTACACTTGAAGTTCCATAGTTGCTCCTCAATATCAGAAAAGTCTTAATTTCAAATCAAAGTTTGCTGTATTTTTTGTTTTTTGACAGTTCACTCACTTCCAATTGCACATATTTGCTCTCACATTACTTCTTAGGCACATTCTCTCTACATTTTGTACCTAGAACCCTTTTCATTCAGATTTAATTTTGCATCATTACACATATTTGTATATTGACATTTAACATTTTATTTCGTGTGTTGTTAGCATTCAAATACTATCTTTGAAAATTGTCTTCTCTATATTCTATTGTCATTCAACTTATTTAATTTGCTAAGGTTTAAGTGTCAGAAAGATCCTAGATTAACCTGGGATTATCATTTGGGGCTACCACACTTCCAACAAATGGCATGTTTGACAAACAAAGCTATCAATGCATGTGTATGTGCATCTTAGTCATCCCAACAAAGTTGTTTTGCACTAGGTGCAATAAGAAGCGCAACAAGACCAAGAAATTGAAGATCATCTTCAACACCACCTCCATCACCTCACCTGCAAGCACTATATTCGCATGTGTAGGACGTATTTCAACACCCCGCACAATATTCCACAAGCCTTTTTCTACCAATACATAAGGCATGATGTATGCCCATAATGGATATTAGAACTATCTAACTTATCTTCAACAACCAACACATGGAATACATCATTGCTTTCAACCATGGACAATGAATAAATACCTTGCTGCAAAAAAATTGTTTGTATCTCAAAAAAATTGAACAAAAGTGCCGAATTGAGCTCCGTATATACAAGCAGGGGGGGAAAACTCTTAAAGAGGGAAAAAGTGCCCCAGTAGATCCTAAGTGTGTTCACACATCACTTACCAAAATATATCATCATTGACTTTCTCTCGAGTACCCCCTCAAGATGACATAACTACATGCCAAAGGTTTTTTCATCCTCATCATATGTAGCATACCAATAAATAAGCACATGCATACGTACTTGGAAATTGTGCATGTATATGTTTGCATTTACAGACGTGTACACACCACATGGAGTACATGCATGCATCAGTGTCCAGCTGCCAGCACTTTTGTAAAAACATCTAGTACATAATTCAATTGTTTGCAGGATTAATCTCTTGAAAATTTCACTAGCTCTAGGAATTCGAACATGTGAGTTGATTAAAAAATCATAAATATTTTATCACAACCACCAGCATACAAGCCTGTGGTTTTACAACAGTATTAGTTTACCTGAATGGCTGGCTGCACACGGATAAAGCATCATGTGAAAAGACATGCATATCTACATTCTTGGACCGAAATGTGTACCATGAGATCAGTTGATGGATGTATGGATAAATACGTGTGTACTATCATTAAAAAAAATTACATGTTTGTACCTCGTGGATAGATAAACACTCATGAATCATATAAATAATCAGATGGCCGCAAGTCAAGCATGAGCCATAGTTAATCACCATCAACAAAACAGTGAAGTGAAACACGTACTCTTTGGATCTGAATATGGTACTAAATAATGCATATCAGATTACTTCCTGATGCTTTGAACTTGATGACAAGTTCATGCTAAATGGAGAAATCAATTAATCATTCGAACACATGAAGAATCTGAATATGATGGACAAACAACTGGTGCTCAGAGAAGTTAAGTCATTAGGGCAATCCCAGTTCCACTTTCAAATGAAATCTCTAGCAGATCACCAGATTATTTCCTGATGCTTTGAACTTGACAACAAGTTCATGCTGAATGAAGAAATATTACTCATTCGAACACATGAAGAATCTGAATCGGCTGGACAAACAATTGGTACTAACAAATGTAACGGCATTAGGGCCATCCCAGTTCCACTTTCAAACAAAATCTCTAGCAGATTTCCAGATGCTCAAATCAGTCTGGATCATATCATAGACTCAGGTTGCTATTTCAATGCATTATCTGGTCATTGGATCATTCAATGGCACTCCATTCATATGACACCACACAACCACAATGCATTACGTGTATTCCACTGACTTGATGTGTTAAAATCGCGATACTTTTACTTGCACAGTCAATATGTAAAAATCAAGAAATCATACGAGGGAAGTGCCACAAACACAGCTACACAATAAAAGCTTGGAAATTTCGGAATGATCCCTCAATGGTCACAACAATAGATGAACTTAGTAAGCTTACCTTCAGTTAGGATCCAATACCCAGTATGTTACATACAGAATCTTAAACTCTTTGAAATAAAGCACAGCGACAACCAAAAACATCTTAACAAAGACCATCTAAAAGATCACCTTACCTTCCTGATCGTGTGTTTGACACTTTCAAAAGTACCAAGATAAGACACACTTGTCAATAAATCATTCTCATGGTTTTCAAAAAGCTTTTGAGTACAACTTGGCACTTAAATCTCTCTTCTGAAAGCACAGAGCAATGCATGAACCAATAGGCAATAGACATGTATGGATTCTCCTAATGAAGAGGACCAATGCTTTCACCATGAACTCAAACAAGATCGGCCACCTGCTGAAAGAAAACATATTCAAATTTCATTTTGAAAGACGATGAAGCATGTTACATCCTGTATTGAGGAAGCAGTTCATAAATATCAAGAAATCATAATACTCTAAGGTCTAAAGCATGCAAATGAATGTTTTAAGATTTGCCAAAGCAGAGGATGTCTACAATGACAATCACATCAAATACAGCACTTCAGCATTCCGAATACCAACATGTAGTAACAACATAGCCCATACCCTATTGAACAAGAGATGAACCTTGTACCTACATACGTTTAGCTCCTATGTACGCCAGCTGAGGACTCTACAAATTGGTGCACATTTCCATCTAGTGTGCAGAGGGGACCTTTCAGTTTAGCAGCTTTGGTTGGTAGCTTCACTTCAAAGTAATTGCAACCAGGAGCCTGGGTTTGTGAAATGATTTCACTAAGAAACTCTTGTGCTACATCCCCATCTTCATCCATCATAAGCTTTTCAGCATACCATTGCAAACCCTGGAAAACAAGTTCAAGCCAAAAGAATCCTGCATAAAACTAATATCTGGATATGAATTACATGCACAGATATGCTTGTACATCCAGATCTATGTAGCATGAACTTCCCTCTGTTCCTCTT
>CM035409.1:65152953-65182953 GCA_020310875.1 Ceratopteris richardii
TTGAGAGCTTGCATTAAGAGGAACATAAGTTGAGCATTAGAGCACTCGGCAATCGAGCAAAAGATCAGCCCCATGCAAGTTGCTTTGAAATCCAGCCTTCCCTGTTTGCCCTTTCCTTCAACCTTCCCTAGTCGCCCCTTTCTTCAACCTTCACTTTGACACTATTTGCCCCTTGCCACTTGCCTTATAGAGTCTAGATGGGTAGAACTCCCGATATCATTTATAAGCATGTTAAGCCCGTTGAAAATAATCAATGGCAATGCAAGTATTGCAGGGGGCTTTTATATAGGTACCGCATCCCGTATCAAAGCCCACTTACTTGGATTGAAGAATGGAGGTATTGGCAAATAAGCATCCATCACTCAAGCGGTAATTGATGAGTTCACATCTAAACTTCAATTAAGCCAAGGAGTGGGTGGCATTCTTTCTCCTCCATCATCACATATCATCAATGAGGATATCCAAAGTGCTAATGGTTTGTTTGCCCCCCTCCACCTAAAGTGCCACAAATGGAGAGCATGAGTAGTCCAAGTATCTTTGCATTCCCCAATCCTAGAGGCAAGGCTCAAGCTCCAAAGAGAGACATTTGTGAGAGGGAGTATCAAGGCGGGCATGCAAAAGCAAGCTATGGAAGAGGCTACTCATGAGCTCGCCAAGCTCTTTATCTTGTGTGGCATCCCTTCCAATGTGGCAAACACAGTTGCATGGAAGAGGGCCATGAGATCTGAGTAAGATAGGGGTTGCTTGGGAGGGTCCAACATCACAAAAATTGGGCAGCTCTGAACTCCATAAGCAAGTGGAGCTAGAGATGTTGTCATTGAGAACATCCTTGGAAAAATATGGCTTCTCAATTGTTCCATCCGGTTTACGTTTCCGCTTGTATGCCCATTTAGTGTCAATGGCCTTTTTGCCTGAAGGCAAATCACATAAAGTTCAAGTACCATTCATCACATTCCGATTGCGTAGCAGCCATTCAATTTTCTGATTTCTATGCTTCATCGAAAGACAAAGGCTCATTCTCATCACAAAGACTGCAGACAACCATTGCATCACAATATGATGCAAAGGAAGCACTATGAGAGCCTGAATGAGTACGATATGACAGAGGTGCATCTAATTTGTTGTCTCTCAAAGTCTACAACAACCATTTCGGCATAGTTTTTGCCTTTTCTATGCCAATCCTCTCATCAACAAGTGCATCATGTAAATCTGCATTGGAAATGGAATGATATGTATCATCATTTGAAACCTGTAAAAGCTAAGAAATCGCCTCATTTGGACAAGCACTTGATTGTCCACCTGTAAAAAGAGGCAGCAAAGTGTCATACACATCCTTTGAGTTGAAGGACGTCTCCTCCTCGGTACATGAAAGTAAGGGCCGAATTGCATCTTCCACAAAAACAACATCATGGCTAACGAAAATGCATTTAGAATGTGGATGATACAGACAATAGCCTTTGCTTTTAGAACTATACCCAACAAAAATACATTTCACTGATTTAATATCCATTTTTGTGCACTGAGATGTATTATCATTATCTAATGGAAAAACTCTCAACATAAGAAATCAGTTTTGCTTATATTCACACACAAGATAATATTGTAAATCTTTTCACAAAAGCCCTATCTTGTGAGAAGTTCAAAGCTTTTGCAGATACTTAAACTTACTTCCTTTTGTGGATTGATTATAATATCTTGGCACTTTCTTATACACGAGTGCCCATATCTTGTGAGAAAGCTCTATTTCATGTGAAGTACAAAGTTTTTTGTAAAGCTTTGAACTTCCTTCCTTTTGTGGATTAATCATAGTCCACATATCTTGGCACTCCCTAATACATGAGTGCAAGCTCTTAGTTCATTGCATCACTCCACGGGGGATTTGGTAAGTATATTATAGTCGTGATGTGTGCATGAACACAACCAAGACTTCCAAAGCACTTTTTCACTCCTTAGGAACTTTTACCTCCCTAAGTTTGCACATATGCCTAGAACCTTAATGGGGTATTTATCTTTATACATTACACACTTAGAGATATTCGTCTAATATTATGTTCCAAAGCTTCTTCTTCTTCCTTATGTTGTTTGTGTTAGTTCATCCTCCCCCAAACTCCAACAAATTGTTGAGAAAATCAATTGAAAATAAGGGGGAAAGTGTTATATCCCCAAACCCATATGGATATATGGATGGTTGCCTTGAATTATGCCCAACCAAGAGTGAACTTACCCACCTCCTTAAGTGAGCCTTATATAAGACTTGGGCACATTCGTCGTTCATTCTTAGAATGTCTCACACATGAACTCTTGCACGTAGGTGGGAGTGTCTTCTTCACAAAAACGATCCTCATGTGGCACTTACAAATGCTTCTAAAGAATTATCTCATGCAAAATCTCATTCATGAGCTATAAATAGTAGAATTGCTTCAATTACTTTTTGTCTTTTTAGTCACACCAATGTCTTTTCGTATTAAGAGATAACGACTTGTTTCTAAATTATTTACTATCAAGAGAGGAAAATTGATGCTTGAATCCCATTTTTGAGACATTGTGTGATCACCACATTTTGACTCTTTGCACTCGAGAGAGCTACCCATACACCAAGCTTGGGTGGTAGGATGGTTTAGGACATCAGCCCTTCTAGTGGTGGCAACTTGCTTAGTTGTAAGCTTCTACGCTCAAGGGTGAGCCAATATTGACTCTATGACTAGGACATGGATTTGATCTGCATGCTTTTGTCAAGTCTTGATGTACCCCCACCATGCATGATGTTATTATTGTTCAACGAAATACCTTATCAAACCATACAAAAACTGCCGAGGAGGAGAAAAACATGTAGATATCCAATTTTAGTGCCAAAAAATAGACTTTGTGACCTCGAAGCCTTTTGTCATAATCTCTTCCACCTAGAGTGTTATCATCCACTTGTGTGGTTGCTCACAATGGGTTGCCAAGGGGCTAGCCTCCCTTCCCCACCCTCAGGCTTGCCATCATAGGTCTTCCTCCTCTTGATGCTCATTAGCTCATAGCAACTTGTATGCTGACTGCACCAACCAGTATAGACCTAATGCATCAACCAAACATCTACTATGATGCCTATCCAAACATGAACAATATCATATGAAGCCTCCCAAGAATGGTTTTGGCCTCCTCTTGGACACCACCTAGGGACATCCATCAAGGGTGACATCTCTTCCAGAAAAAAAAAGTGCTAATGTAAAGGGCAATATTATGACTTGACTAACAAGAACCTTTTCACGCATGAAAATCATAGTGCTAAGCAACAAAATAATTTGAATTTCCACAATCTTTTGAATGTACCTACTACCTCCCTTGCCCTCCTCTCTCGCTGGAGAAATCCCATACCATCCTATTCAAAAGGGCAAAGTACCCATCAAGACAAGCATAGTACAAAGGGAGTTTTAAAAACAAGTTTTAAAAACGGGTTTTAAAACGTTTAGTACGTAGAGTACTAAAAAAATGAAAATAAAAAACGATCATTATATTTCTTCGCAACATCTTTATTTTTATTTTTAAAATAACCCATGAATAAGGTATATCTAGCATTCTTTTACATATCTAGTGCTAAAAACACATAAAGAAACTTGATTTGCTACCTTATTGAAGATAGTATTTGCCATGATCCGCGAGCATCGACATGTAGGTTTGCGAGCATGGATCATGGTTACAATGCTCTCAAATGATGGAGACATATGCATATTAGCTACTCGACTTAATTGAATATGAGCAATCAGCTCTTTCATGGTTTTTTGAGGTATGCAAGGGCATTTTCCAATGCCTTTATCTCCAAACACAAGGAGATGATTTTTCATGCTGCATGTGGGATCCTGAACCACCATAAACACCCATGCAATAATTGCATTGCCAAGAGGTAGGGTTATTTTTACATAGTTATGATGACATAATGAACTCTGCCCATGATGAAAGCCAATGGAAGGCTGAAGCTAATGGATAGTGAAAAGAAACTGATGGCTTTTTATCTCTCTCTTTATGTGTGTGAAGAAGAATATGTAAGGGCTGTAGTTTGAAGATTTAAAAGTGAATACTAAAAGGTCAAGGGTGAACCAAAGATGCTCAAAGAAATGCTCAAGGGAAGCAAGCAAGGGTGCTAGAGGGGGTGCACACACTAAAACATTGCTCACATACTGAAAACAAGAAAAAAAAACACCCAAAAATAGCCCTTACATGATAAAAAACGTTTTTATCTGTCAAAAAAACGTATTAGTACGTTTAGAACATTCTAAAGTACTAAATGTTTTTTATTTTTCATAAAAAATGCATTTTATTTTACTATGAAGACAAGCCATTCCCATCCCATAAGCCCTAGTGGATTTTTGAAATGCCACCTTTGTTGGAATTTGGGGCCCGAGGATCTTCCAATACTAAAAACCTTTGAGCATACACACTTAATTAATCAAGATGATATGTGAGAGATAGAAAGAAAGAGATCTTGAGACAAGGATAAGAAACGTAAGCAAAGTGCTTACTCACTAAATATAGATGGCCGAATTACAACATGGGAGTACTACTCAACCATATGATGTGGTGCACTCACTAAATGGAAGAATAGCCAAGAAGATGATGACGTACAAAATTTCAGACTATGCTGTTATAATCTGAGTGTGTGTGAAGCGAATGAGCAATGAAGTGAACCTAACCTCACAAGAAAGTGCAACAAATCTGAAAATCAGCAAACCCTAATTCTGAAATTATGGTTCAGAAACCCTAAAAACAGAAAATAAGGCTAACTTACAAAAGATAGTTGCCACCACATTGTAGAAGACTCCTTGCTCCAAGAGAGTAGCCTCTCCTTCACCTTCCTTCACCTCCAAAGCTTCAGGACTCCAAAATTGACACAAGTAGGCATCAACTCTTGCTCCAAGATGTCAAAATAGTGTGCCCATGACCTGCTTATATAGTTTTTGTGTCTCCTCATAAAGCATGGGGTCCAAAATAGCGAAAAAAAACTGATTTTTAGGCTAAATTCTGCGATCGTTATTTTTTAACGATTGATTTTGCTTTTTACCTTAAAAATATGCGATCGCTTAATTTTTGCCTAGCTTTTAACTTGATCGCCAATAAAAGATGCTTTTGGCCATGCTGACTTAATAACCTAGCTGATTTTGAGTTTTGACTTTAAAAAAATGTTCTTCCTCCATTTTGGGCTGAATTAGGGTTTGACTTTTCTCCCTATTCTGACCTCTGATGAAGAAATGAAGCATACTACTAGATAGCTCTTGCCAAGCTCTATCTATCTAGCCTAAAAAAGTTTTACCCAAACTGTACAAAAAATGCAAAGTCCAAAATGTAGATTTGCTGGAAGTGGACCATATGTACATTGACTTCCAACAACCTTGCCTCATTTTTGAGCAAAAAGATCCTTCCAACAAGACAATGTTATCAGCATACCAAAATCTTGCAAGTAAGACGAAGTACAAGCCATACTCATGTTCGAACACCAAAAGGAAGAAACATTTGTCTCACCTCCTAGCTATAGAGCTAATGTGGGCTGACCCACTAGCCTTGGAGCCTACAACTAAGTGGGCAACCACCGTCAAAAGGATCAATGTTGCATATCACCTCATCCACACCAAGACAAGTATAAAAATGGCTCTTCCCAGGACTTGTTGGAAGTGAAGCATGCCCAAACTATAATCACAGGTCAATCCAAGATCTTTCCAACACTTGATCTTAGCACATAACACACCTTGATTTGATCAAGAGGAATAAATGACAATATAGAGAGATGAGAAGAAAATTATAAAAGTCAACATAGAGACACGAGAGCCTACAACCAAGTGGGCAACCACTATCAGAAGGACCGATGTCCCATATCACTTCACCCACACCAAGACAAGTATACAAATGGCTCTTCCAAGGACTTGTTGGAAGTGAAGTAGGCCCAAACTATAACCGTTGGTTAATCCAAGATCTTTCCAACACTTGACCTTAAGAAAAATAAATGACAATACAAAGAGATGCAAAGACATTTATAAACATGTTGCAGCTTACTTTTACTACACACTAAATAGATGCAAAATGTCAATACACAATGTGTACGATACAAAATCTGAATAAAGGCTGAATCTAAAGGTTCTACTTATGGAAAGTGATTAGTGAGTGTCTAAGAGGTATTATGTGAGTGAATGTGTGCAAAAAAGAACGATCTGAACTATCCAAAATAGTTCTTACAGAAAACCCTAATCTGAAATTAGGTCTTCTCTCATGTAGAGAGGCAGCAATGGTCACTTCTCGCGATGATGCAGTAGGTAAACACCCGGTCCAGCAACACGTGAAGAAACCCTAAATTAGAAACCACAACTCTCCAAAATCAGCATGCACACTAGGAAGTGTGAAGAAGAACAAGAATCAGCTGCCAAAAACTCCTCCAAATCTGCATATACTCCTCCTAGAGTCCTCTTAGTTATTCACCGTAGAGCTTGTGTGTGATAGACTTCACAAGTTTATATAGCCCTACAAGGGTAGGCAAAAAAACTGCCGAAAAAGCTTAATTATAAAGTTAAAAAGCATGCATAAGCTTTATTTTTGGCAAAAACACCTGCTTTTATGGACCTTTTCATGGTTGGCTTGCTTGAATGTGGGTCACTTAGCTTTAGAAAAGCTTTTCGTAGCTTTTCGTTCAAAAAAAAATTGATCCAATAAAAAGTTATGAATAAAAAGCAAGTGAAAAGCAAAAATTAGGGTTTGACTTTTGGTTGACTTTCTGATGCCATATGGTGAGTGTTATAAATCATTAGAATGCTCTCAATGAGTACTTTCAATGGTTCAGTAAAAATTTTTGACATCTTTGACCAAATTTTGACTAAGTACCAAAATTAGGATTGCTTGAATTTTTGACAAATTTGAGCATTTTGACATTGTTTTCCAAGAGGACTAAGGATCCAAATGTTACACAAGACACATCTCTCAAATGAGACCCAAGTCATATTTATAGGACTTCATAACGAAGTGGCCCAATCAATACTAGCCCGACATTCACACCTCTAAAAAGAATAACTAAAACAAATAACAAATATACCTATTTGGCATATTCCCCTAGTGTTAGGTTAAGAGAGGATTGTTAGAAAATACGTCATTGGGACAACCTTCCACTAGGGACCCCACCTATAGGTTTATAAGTTAAATAAATTTAATTCTTGAAAAAGATCAAAAATGGTCCCATTTCTTGGAAATGGTAAAAATAAGGTTAAAAATGTTTATTACATAATGTAATAGAGATCAATGAGAGTTATCCAAACATATATATAATATAACACTTTGGCACCTAAATCAAGGTCAAAAGTCAAACCCTAATTTTTGAATTTAACATGAAAAGCAATTTTTTAGTGAATTGCAGACTTCCGCCTTTGCTTTATTTGTGAAAAGGAGTTTCTTTGATAGTGAAAAGAAGACTTTGCTTTATTAGTGAAAAGTAAATTTTGCTTTATTTGTGAAAAGCAAACTTTGCTCTATTAGTAAAAAAACAACTTTTGCTTTATTAATGAAAAGCAATGTTTGCTTTCGAAAAGCAACTTTTGCTTTATTTTATACTTTGCTTACCAAGGCAAACATGGTGTATATACCATAGCTGTTAGCAATGTCCAAGGCAATGCATTGCTAACGCGTTAGCAACATAGCAACATTTGGGCCTAAACACTGCGAACTCATTTTTTTTTTTTTTTTTTTTTTTTTGTGGGGGGGGGGGGGGTAAATATTTTGGTACCCTAAGCTTCCTATAGCTAATATATGATGAAGTGCATTCTTTTAAATAAAAAAATAGATATACACACAGATAAATTTATGAATTAAAAGTAGATATGTGACATGTTTGTATATTTCACACATGCATACACACACATACACACACACACACACACACATATATATATATATATACATACATACATACATACATACATACATACATACATACATACATACATACATACATACATACATACATACATACATACATACATACATACATACATACATACATACATACATACATACATACATACATACATACATACATACATACATACATATATACATACACACACATTACATACATACATACATATAAGTAGATACATGCATATTACATACACATGCATATTTGTAATTACATACCTACAAACATACATATATAGTACAATATAGGATAGTCATGGACATATATGGTATAGATTATTGAGTCTAGATTAGGCCCTACACAATTCAACATTCACGTTGATGTCTCCACTAAGTAGTCAGACCAATCATCAGAGAAGAGTACCCTTGGATTTGAAGGGCCAAGGACAAGAAGCTCTATACGTGCATTAGAAGGAGAACATGGGAAATCCAAAATATTTGGCTATCTCAAGGCCATAAGGCCCATAAAGAAAATCATACACAAATGAATCTCTATACTTCTATAGCTTTTTATGTCTTCCTCATTCTCCATGTTTTTCTATTGCATGTATTGGACATTTTCAACAGGATTTTAAATAATTGGTTATCTCTCCTCAAGAAAATATAATTCTGTGTAATTTTTGGACTACAAAAAAAGTATGCATGCAAAGAAACGAGTTGCCAACGTAGCCACGTTGCGAAGTTGTTGTTGCGAAGTTGCGAACTATTCGCAATGCGTTGCGATGCAATTATGGTATATAAATAACACACATTGGGCACTAATATTATCACATTTTTGAGCCCTCTTCATGGAGTAACTTGGAGGAGGTGGTCCTTTCAACTTGAAGGGCGGAGTTATGTTTTCTTCATCATCTCTTAGATATGCTCAATGCCTCACCCTTATGTAGCACCACCATTGTTCCATGACACTCTATTTTGTGAGGGCCCCATTTCGAGTAAAAGCCATGTGAATGTTGGGCATTGGTAGGTCCCTGTCTTTGAGGTCAAATGAGGTCTAGACTATAGACCGTAGATTGGTAGTTAGAAAGGTTACTTATAAGCCATTGGATTTGGGATTCCTATGTGAAGATCAGCCCAAATCAACTGCTAGAAACAAAAGTAGCTTTCTTAACTTTCGGAAGGGTCTAGTTGACCTCGGCCATTGGATCTAAACTTGATCCTAAGTGTGGATTAAGCAAGATCGAGGGCTATAAACAAATGGTTGTTGATCCCACTTTTCTACCATTGGATTTACACCATAAATCAATGGTGGATATTATGTTTGACATGGATCAAGCTACCATGACCCTAGAACATGGGTAGGTCGACCTCGGTTCGGAGGACCTTCTATAGATTGTCATAGCCCTTCACCTAGCACCTATCTAGATCACCATCTAAGCTCCATATAAGGAGTGGATGGGTGGATAGAACCATCTCTCTCTTGTGTAGTGTTTGAGTTATGTTGTACTAGAGATTTGAGTTTGAGTTCAATTGATCAGAGTTCTATCTTCTAGTCATCTTGAGTCCACTTTCCATACAACCATGGTCTCTTGTGTTTTTCCCATGACTAGCAATGTCTCTCTTTCTCTCTAACCTTGATCCTATATGTGTTGAGGTAACTTCTACATGGTATTAGGGTTGCACCACTAGTTTGTCATTCTTTTTCTTACATCATCTACAAGTTGTGAGGCAGCTCGAAGCTTATCTGAGGCTTATCTATTTTTAGAGGAGATCATCTTCAACCTTGGACTTTGGAGGTTATTCGAGTAATTGAACAACTTGTATTCATCTTGTATATCTTTTATGCTATCTTTTATATTTGAAGCTTTGCTCCTAACATCCTCTCTCATGTATTGTTTATGCTCCTTCTTGTCTCTATTTTCTCTATATCTCTATATAGATTGTGGGCCTAAAAACCAACGGTGAAGACTATACAATCCTTGCAGCTCTTGAAGAGAAATACTTAACCTTTAGAAATACTTCTTTCCTAAGAATGCTTCAAATGAAAAGGTTTGATTGCAATGCAAAAGAAGTCTCTAGGAAAACTCAAGAGGAGTAGCACAAGGAAAGCATTATCCAGTCACCTATAGTCCTTTGGTACTCCTTTTTCTATAGGTCATAAATGCCCCTAAAAATTACAGGTTATATCACAAGCCAGAGCTGGACATCTTTATCAATAATATTTGACCTGAGGAGACATCTGAGAATATTGAAATTACGTTCAAAATACTAAACTCCTAACATTTAATCAATGGAATCGTTGCATTCACTATATGACAAAAATTCCCAATGCTGATGTATTTATAACACCCCATTTCCTTGCACCTGTATAATCCATGTCTTCCTTATTTAAATTATAAGAAGCAGAAAGGGCAAGCAAGTATTTCCAAAAATGATCACATCTAAGATCGATTAGATTCATCTAGTGCAAGCAAGGGTTCTGGTGCCAAGATCTGATTGTGTTGTTACTGCCAAAAACAAAGAACATGTTAAAGTGTTTGATCTCAATGGAATGTTGTTGCTGAAGTGCTATTGCCAAAAAACAAAAAAGTTGAAGTGTTTGAACTCAATGGGATGGCCCTATAGAAAATCACTCTCATGTCCAAGTGTGAATGTGATCTATTGGTGAGGTGAACCAACGTAACAAGAGGGCCTAAAGTGTACTTGTCTTCATTGAGGAGAAAAAATAGCCTTCACGGAAAAAGCCATTCTCGTGAATGTAACATGTACTAAGTGTGATCCTTCACAATCAGCAGGGAACCTAAAGATGACCTTCGGGGGCGAATTAGTCAAGGAGCTCGTACCAGATTTCTTTTTGAATTCAAAATAAAATTTACACTAGTAATCAGTGACTTCCTCCATGAGTGATATAGCTAACCGCAAGGCCCGATATTCAGAAATTAGGACAGAAACAACATTTGCCTGCCTTATTTCCATTACCTGGACACCACCAGATCCGGGAGCGCATTCCGAGACAACGGGTGCGATGGGCTGGACCCTTTCTACTCTTCTTGCCTTCCTAATGAAGGTAGCAGGTTCGGTGCTCTGTGAACAATCCTCTATGTCACGACTTCCGCCCCTGAAAAGCCCAAAAATCCGCCTCAAAATTCCAGCCATTAAGTGTCTCTAGTCACAGTCTACGACAGAGAACTGGTGACGCTCTCGGTGCAGGATCATCGCATTCATCACATTCAATTGTAACCTTCCTTTAGCTCCTTCGTGTCTTCCTTCTGCTCGCTCTCTATCTCTCTGCGCTCCTCTGCCTCCGATTCACGCTCCCTGATCGTCGTTATGAAGTGGATCGCGATATCAGCCGATCAAGGAAGCAGTCGCACCACCAGACGAGAGTCTCGAACTTCTTTTTAATTATGATTATTATTAGCACAATTTGAGACGGCTATCTGATACCTTTCAGCAGCGAAGAATATTCCTCATCTGCTTTTTTTTCAAAGCCAAACACATATCAATTAACAACCAACAGAGATCCATCCTAGCTTCACATTGGGGCATAAGAATTTTGTATTTAGTAAGGGTGGTTTGAGGTGGAATTGCTATCAAAATTTTAATGCCCTTCTTCAACCTCTTCACACATATGGGTGGAACATGGACCAAACGCAATGTATATGATTATTTTTTGTGAAGAGAATGTGAAGAGAAAATAAGGGTGGTGAAACATACACTAAAAGCTATGCATGTTTTATAAATAATAATAAAATTAAAAAAGTATAAAATTAAAAATTTTATGCTCTTATGGATCCACCAATCCTAGCTGCAAGGTGGAATTCTTTTATTCACGGGAGACACTTTGTTGTAAAGTGTTCGTTACTCTCGCATGAAAACATGTGTGCCACCACTACTCAATGTGAATAGAGATGTCAAATGGCAATATCTTATTGCATGTTTCATCTAGAGAAGGAATGTTGTTTCTCAATGTGAAACTACCCTAACTTGAAACATTTTCACTTTATGAGGAAGATTTGGATCATGTCATATACTCAAGTCTCACCATGTTTTTAATATTGAAGTTGCCATTATGAAACTCAATTAATGCTTGTACCTGCAGCTTTTTAGCTGAATTCGGTGGAACCTAGCCATGGAAGGCCAACGTTTTTTCTCCATAAATTGTGTGTATATGTATGTATGTTTTTATGTATGTATGTATGTATATATGCATGCATATATATATATATATGTGTGTGTGTGTGTGTATATATATATACATACATACATACATACATACATACATACATACATACATACATACATACATACATACATACATGCATACATACATACATACATACATGCATGCATGCATACATACATACATACATACATACATACATATACACACTGTTGGAGTTAGACGTCTGCGGAAGCACGCGAACAGCACAAGGAAGAAGAAGAAGCTTGGAGCACAAACACACAATACTGAATGTATTACTAGAGAATGTACAAAGATAAGTAGCCCATTAGGGCAATAGGCGTATATACAAGCGGGGGGAAAAAAACCTCCTAAAGAGGGAAAAAAGTGCCCCGGCGGTCCTAGTGTGTTCACACACATCACTACCAAAATATATCAACAAATCCCCCTTGGGAGTGATGCGGTGAACAAGGAGTTGGCACTCATGTATAAGGAAGTGCCAAGCTATGTGGAAATCACTCCACAAAAGGAAGTAAGCCCAAAGCTTTGTGGAAAGCTTCAAACTTCTCCCTAGGCAGAGCCTTCGTGAAAAGGTCTGCAATGTTCTCCTGCGTGGGCACATATGCCAAGCTGATCTCCCCAGCAAAGAACCTCTCCCTGACATAGTGATAATGCACCTCAATGTGCTTAGTGCGAGCATGGAACACAGGGTTCCTCGCAACTGCCAATGCGCTCTGACTGTCAGTGAAGATGGTGGTGGCAGAAGACTGGCCAACACCCAAATCAGCCATAAGGTGTCTGAGCCACACACACTCAACAGTCGCTGTGAAAGCTTCCCTATACTCAGCCTCACAATTGGAAGTGGCCACAGTAGGCTGCTTCTTGCTCAACCAAGATATACATGAGCTACCAAGCATGAAGCAAAAACCACTGGTGGACACACGAGTGTCATAGCAACCAGCCCAATCTGAGTCAGAAAAAGCATGCAAATCTGGCGGTAGTGATCCCCCCTTGGGATAAAACAACCCAAGTAGCCGAGTACCACTCAAGTAGTGAAAGATGCGCTTAACCGCCTTCCAATGCATGACTCCTGGGCAATGCATAAACCTGCTCATCTGTGAGACAGCAAACTGAATATCTGGCCGAGTAATGCATAAGTAAATCAAGCATCCAACAGCCTACTGATAGAGAACAGCATCAAATGCATCTCCAGCATCATGAAGACTCAATCGTAAACCTGTCTCCATAGGAGTGGCAATAGGCTTACAGTCTTCAAGGCCAAAACGCTGCAATAATGTGTCAATATATTTTGTTTGACACAAAGCCATTCCACCATCAACTTGCATAAACTGAATGCCCAAATAGTGATGCAAATGCCCCAAATCAAACATCTCAAATGAGGCATGCAAATCAGCCTTGAAATCAGCAATATGCTTCTCAATAGGACCAGTGAGCAACATGTCATCAACATAGACAACAATGATCAGAAGCACATCATTAGCATGCTTAACATATAAGGTGCTTTCAGTTTGACTGTTCACAAAACCATGTGCAACCAGATAGGCATGTATCTTCTCATACCAAGCACATGGTGCTTGCTTTAAACCATATAATGCCTTCTTTAACCTGCACACCTGGTTTTCATGCCCTTTCTGCACAAAGCCACGGGGCTGAAAAACATACACTTCTTCATGCAAGTCACCATTCAGAAATGTTGTTTTAATGTCCAACTGATGTACATTCCAACCGTGATGGGCTGCAAGTGCACAAATGCTCCGAACGGTAGTCATACGGCATGTAGGTGCAAAGGTCTCATCAAAATCAATGCCTCTTTCCTGCGCATAACCCTTTGCAACAAGCCTAGCCTTATACCTGTCAACTGTACCATCAGGTTTACGCTTCAGCTTGTATACCCACTTAGTGCCAATGGCCTTCTTGCCAGGAGGCAAGTCACATAAAGACCATGTACCATTCTTCATTATAGCATCATATTCAGATTGCATGGCAGCCATCCAATTTTTTGAATTCTATGCTTCATCAAAAGAAACAGGCTCATTCTCATCACAGAGACTAGACGCAGCCTGTTGGAAGCAGCCAGAGGCATAGAAGACGCGGAAGCATGTAACGACGGAGTAGGGAGCCAGTCGAATCTTTTTTCAAAGAATCATGTTTTAGAAATACTTTTCAAAGACCTCCAACAGTGATTTTCATCACTAATGTAACATATGTAACATAGAAAAACCCTTTTCTTAATTTCTCGCTCCATTTTGTGCAAGCCGAGGAGTCCTCGAGCTTGAGGAGCTTAGGTAGAACAAGCGTATCAATTTTCGTTATTTTTAGATACCGTTTACCCTTCCAAATAGCATCTAGGACCTAATTTTTAACTATGCCGGTCACTAGATGTGAAACCGGTCAAAACTAGTCTAGAAACTATAAAAAGAGCTAGAGAGCTCATTTTTGAGGTTAGCTTGTTTAAGCTTAGAGCTATTTTGAGCTTGTAAGAGTGTTCTTGAGTAATAGAGTTGATTTCTCACCTTCCATTGTGTTTTGCTTGTTTCGTAGTGTGTGTGTGTATGTGTGTGTGCATCTTTGTGCTTCTCACCTTCACTCTCACTTCATCTCACATTCACGATCTTCATATCACTCCTATCTCTTCCGTGGATTGACAATTAAGGAGGTGAAGCTTCTTAACGTGGTTCTCACCATTGTGCTAGAGCAACACCAAATTTGGTGCCGTTGCCGGGGATCGAGTCTAGGACGAATGTGTGATGGTAAGAGTATAGCAAGAAGTGGCGTTGGAAGGTAAAATTTTCAGTTTTTGTTGTTGTTTTTACTTAGTTTTTAGTGTTTTTCACCTCCCCCACACTCCATCTTCATCACCGCATCATCATCTTCATCTCCAAGAAAATCAAAAAATTCACCATATCCACCCATTCTCCTCATTTCCCCTCATTTGTGCATGCGAGAGAGTGAGAGAGAGCTTTTGTGCTTGCATGTGCTTTTGTTTTCTTGAGTTTTCTTGCAGGTACAGAGCTCCAGTGCATCAGGAAAGCTTGGAAAAGGTAAAATTTTCAGTTTCTGTCAGAAATTTCCGACTGTGTCAGACCATCGCGATGGTCTGCAAAGTTTGGATTTTGAGGAAGGCGAGTTCACCACCGTGTAGGCGACCCCTGCGTGTATAGGAATCCATAGCTGCATCTCAAAAAATTGCATTTTGGTGGACCATCGCGACGGTCTCAGACCATCGCGATTGCGTCACACCACCGCGATAGGCTCACGCCATCGCGACGGCTCGGCCGGACCATCGCAACGGTCTCACGCCATCGCGACGGTTCATTTGGACCATCGCGATTGTTCGCGGACCATCGCGACTGTTTGGTTGACCCCACACCATCGCGATTGGCTCACGCCATCGCGCCGACGCTGCCACGTGGCAAGCTAGACCATCGCGACGGTTCACACTTCACGCCATCGCGACGGTTCACACTTCACGCCATCGCGACGACACCCTTACACCATCGCGACAACTCGAATTTTGGACCATCGCGATTGGCTCAAGCCATCGCACCCAGACCATCGCGATTGGCTCACGCCATCGCATCTGTGACCATCGCGACGGTTCACTTTGGACCATCGCGATTGTTCACGTTGACCGTTGACTGAAGCCATCGCGATTGTCCGCCTGATCGAGCCATCGCGATTGCTCACTTCTGGACCATCGCGACCGTGCACTTCAGACCATTGCGATTGCTCACCTTCACGCCATCGCGACGGTCCCAGACCATCGCGATCATCTCAGACCATCGCGATTGTCCACCCCAAACGCAAATTTTAGGGTTTCATTTTTTGGCCAATTTTGGGGCTATTTTTGGGAAATCTTTGGGTGATTAGACTCATAGGAGACCCCTTAGCTCATATTTGAAGAAAAAAACTTGTTTGTTAGTTTTTACCCCTGAGGGCCTGAACGGTCATAACTTTTTCATCCGAAGTCCGTTTTTTGAGCTTAATAGCTCATTAGAAAGCTCTTGACGAGTACTACGTGACCTCAACTATTTTTTTCTTAAAGGATACGTCTATTTTTAGACAAGCTATTTTGAGGTTGACCTAGTTTGGGACTAGAAAGCCAGGGGGCAAGCATTGAAAAGTTGGGCAAAAGGGAAGGGATTTAAAAGGTGTATATACTCAAGTGCTTGATCATCCAACTGTGAATTGGTATAATATTGGATTTTTCCAGGTCTAGCAAGGGCAATCAAAGGCAACCAAAGCAAGGCAGAAGGGGCATAAAGCTTGGGAAGCGCAGCTTCTTGGGCATCAGAGCAACCAGAAAAGCTGACTCGAGGTTGGAAGATTACTCAACCCCCTCAGTCAATTCTTAGCTTAGGATAAACGGTAGTATTGTGGATTTAAGACGATAGGAACGCCTCAAGTTCAAGAGAATTAAATTTATCAAGCCCAAGACTAAAGATAAAGGTGTGTGACACGAAAACCTAAAGGAAAGAACATAAGTATGACAAAACGAGAACTCAAAGTCCCACGGAAAGTCGAATTCCTGACGCATACATTAAGACAAGAATCTAAAGAAATCTAAAAAGAATCAAGAAAGTAATAACAAAGAATCATTGACAATCTGAGCGTGTACTGAGTGTGCAAGGAAGAAAATTAATGAACCTTAGATCGGGCAAACATATAGGTAAGTCAGACCGACGAAGCCTTAGATCATCAGAGGCAAGTGTAAGAACTACTGCTCGATCGTGGGCTCAACAATTGAACACTAGTTATCCCTACGAGAGCTCAGATACTAGCGAATCAGAAATGGCATTTAACACCGAAAGACCAGAAGGAGGGTCAAATGTAGCATACTTAGAAAAACCAGAAGGACCCTATAGAACGCAACTAGAGTTTCTCCGAACCAACCGCTTAGGTGCTCGCATCTATGAGGATGGTTTGCGAAGGCAAGTGGTGCAAATGCACAACCCTGATCAACCCATTGGATTGGAACGTCCAGTGGTGAAATTTGAGAGAGACGCGTACATAGACAAGGAAGGAACAATGTACATCTTAAGTACGCAGCCAAACAATACCAACGAGTTTGGCGTGATTCAGCCAGAGACGGAAACTAAATCTCAAGGAAAAGAACCATTAGAAGAACCTAAAACACCTAGAGGGAAATCTGTACTGACACGAGTACTAATCCCAGAATGCATCCCTCAGGACAACAGAAGCATAGATTTGTTTGTAAATAAAGAAACTGATGAAGCCTTTTGGAGATACAAGACAGAACTACTTAGTGAGGTAGGAATCATCACGATATACGAGTTCAAGGACCCAGATACACCTGGAAAGGTTGTATACCTGGATGAGACTTCAGAAAGAGTCTTTGTGGTACCTGACCACGCTAAAAACACATACACATGGAGAGGTGAATTGGTATTCCCTCCATCTAGAACGAACATGAATACAAGTCAACAAGGGGCAGGAACATCATCAGCCCTTGGAAATTAAAGAGAAAAGAATAAAGAAAGACCCGAAGTAAGCTTCACTCATCCCATAGGGAGAGATAGAACAACAACGGACACTAATAGAGCGGATAGACAAAGAGATCATGGAATACAAGGTGGTAGAGATGATTTTCCTCTACCTAGACCACGTGAACACGCAAGAATATTGAGACCCACTCAGTTAGTGAAATCCATGAAAAATTATTTTGATGGGACAGGAGATCCCTATGACCATGTCGCAGAATTCAAGCAAGTACTAAGAGCAGAACAAGTCGAAGACATGTTCACGCAATACAACGCATTTGGACTAACGTTAAAGAACACCGCTTTAACTTGGTTCCAACCTTTGCAACAAAGGCAATTTAGAGACATCCATCACTTTTTAGAGTCCTTCATCACTGAATTCTCTAAAAGTGGGATTAGACATGACACGTCTTCGTTGATTCATAGCTTCAAACAGACCCCTCAAGAAACAGTTAGACTGGCAGGACGTAGGTTTAGACAATATGTTGAACGATGTCCAATGCAAGAGCTACCCTCACAGGCCAAGCAAGTGTCATTGTTTCTAGATGGCTTGTTGAGCTCTAAACTACACTCCTATGTGTACCTAAAGGAACCCAGAACGCTAGAGCAATGTATAAGAATTTGTATAGACATTGAGGACAACTTAGGAGATGAGTTGGAACTCTCAAAAGTCTACAAGGACTCAGACTGTTCATCTCTAGCATCCACAAAATTGTCTAGCTCGATAGAAGACCTAGCAGAAAAAGTGGCCCAGAAACTAGGAGTTTCTAGTAAACCTAGAGTGATAACAAACAAGCGTTGTTACACTTGTGGTGGTGATCATATGGCAAATGTGTGTCCCAATGCACCACAACCTCAAGCCAACCCTAGTGGCCAATACTGTACAATTGAGAGAAGATACACGAATCATACGGCTCAGGACTGCCCATACCACAAACAGACCATGAGACAGAACTACCCGCAAGCATACGCACAGCCAGGTAGGTATCAAGGCCAATACAATGCTCAGCCTTATTACTATAGGCCTCCTCAGAACTACCCATACCAGGCTCAACAGAGACCTCAACCCGTCTTAGCTCAGCAGCCACCCCCACCCGCGAACGTTATCTCAGTCAAATATGCTGCTGCAGAAGAGAACCTAAGTAGGGCTTTAGTGCCTTCTTCACCTTTGATCACAGAAAGTGACCCGAACTCAAACAGTTTTGACTCTACGCATGTAGATAGTCCACCCGCATATTACACAGAGTCACCAGAACATGTGGAAACATATCATTACAATAGTCCACCAGTGGAACCTAGTTGGGAGCTAGATTATGCTAATGTGATGTACACAAACTCAAATCCACGGCCCCAATTAAGACAACAAAGACCACAGGGCCTTAGAGGACCATGCTTTAGGTGCCAAGGAGATCACTTCATAAAGGATTGTCCACATCCTCCAATAGCAGGGCAATCACAGTACTATAACATCCAAGGCTTTTGTGCCGATTGTGGTAAAGAGCACATAATCAAAGATTGTCCCAAGAACCCAATTAACGCTTCGAATGTGACACCAATCAACGTGATAGGTATTGTAAACAATGCAGATGGATCCAACCCTACATACGTGCCTATCCAAGCTATCACAAGAGCCCAGGCGCTCTTACAGAACCAACAACTTAATCAGGAAAAATTAGCTGGCACTAGTGAAGTTGCAAAATCTAGCAGTAAAAAGACGAAATCTTGGAAAGATTCTAGAGAAAGGATAAAGAGAAAATGGAGTAAAAAGATAACTGAGTTGGAAGGAAGTCTAAAAGAGTCGAGAGCCAAAATCCTAGAATTGACTTCACAGGAATTGAATCAAGAGAATCCAGCTCAAAAATCAGGATCAGTTTTAGCGGAACCCATACCAGAAAATCTAGACATGATGTTTCGTGCATATCAGGCTAGATTAAAAGAAGGACCTCAAGTTGCTGAAATGAGTAAGAACTACCCTCGAGCAGATCTAGAAATTGAGAGAACTAAACTTTGCATGAAGATGGTAGAATTAGCACAAGCTTTGTTCGAAGCCTCTATATATATTAATTGGAATAACATGGCAAAACCGGAACTACACTTTCAAGGACTAATGGAGAGGCTAGAATACTTGATAGAGAGCAAAGAGAAAAAGGATCAGCATAGGAACCTTAGTGTCCCAGAGACACAGGAAAGGAATGCACCATCCCTGTCTCAAGTACCCAATACAGAAAGTCAAGACAATTTGTCTTCCATACATAAATACTCACATGAATTTTTGAGGGAAATCCAAGAAGAGAAATGGAGAAAAGAACAAGGAACTCATCCTCCTATTCAAGAAATAGACGACTTGCAGGAGCAATTTCCCCAAGACATTCCCTCTATTTACAATGAGGTAGAGGAGGAACAACTGAGTGAACACACAGCTTTTGAATCTAATTCTTTACAAGAATTACCTCAGTTCACAGGACCTTGGGAAACAAAGTCTATTAGTATGAGAGCACCCACGATAATAGTGAGGAATGAAGAATCAGTAATCCCTAGAAACACGGAAGTGATCAAAAATACCAAAGTACAGTGTAATCTCACTCTAGAGGAGTTGTTAAAGGTAAAACCAGAATTGTGGAAACATATAGCAAATCAATTCCCCAAGCTTGCTACTACTCCCTCACAAATAGGATCACAAAATAAGGTATCAGAGATACCAGTAGAAAAGATTGGAGATGTAAGTGAAGGAGAGGAAGGTAACACTTATCTTCCGATAACCCATCAGAGCTACACCACGAAAGCCATCTTAGATTCAGGAGCCGGAGTAGCCATAGCTACCACCGCTTTATGGAAACGTTGGGGTAAGCCAGCACTCAGACCTACCAGGATGAAGCTACAAATGGCTGACGGACACATAGAAAAACCATTAGGCTTACTAGAAGGCATATCTCTCACCACTTGTGGTGTAGAATTTGAGCATACCTTTGCCATTTGTGATTTTAGTAAAAATCATGCTTATGAGATGATATTGGGACGACCATTCATGCGTCAGTTGCAAATTGTACAAGATTGGGGAACTAATTCTTTGTACTTGCAACATTTAGGAGTGACTACTAAAGTCAATCTTAAAGACTATTCACATAGAGACATACCCCCAATACAATGGAATACCATCCATAAGACACAGGTAGAGACGGAATCCGTGCACTCATTAGAATCAGATCCTTCTTGGTTGCATGAGGACACCCATTTATGGATGTGTAAAGTTGCAAAACAAGAGGAAGAAAGATTGGAAGCCAGGACCTTAGGTGCAGAACCATATCCAAGGACCCTTCAAGACCCAGCTTACGCACCTGTAGTATTTCCAGATGAAGAATTCGAACCCCATGGTTGGGCAGAAATCCTAGCAACCATGGATGTAGCCATCAATGAAGAACAATGGACACCCCACTATGACGAGGATGGCTATGACATTTCAGTTTTTACGATAGAACCAATAATGTGCGATGCAATTTTAGAAGAATGTGAACCTAGCACTGATGCATTTGAGGATGCAAGCGATTTCGATTTAGAATCAATTGTCATGGACCCACCCTTTGCATCAGAGGAAGAATATTTCTACGAAGTAGAGACTCACCCTCAGAGACACGAGGAAATTACGAACGATGTGAGAATAGCCACTGAAGTGACTAACAAGAGTGAAGGCAAGAAAAGAAAGAAGAAAGAAACCATGTCAGAAAAAGAAGAATCTTTGTTTGAAGTACCCGAGAATTTCAAGAAATATGAAATCGAAGATAGAAGAATCATGGTACGAATGCCTAATAGAAAGGCGAATGACTGACAAGTATATGATAACCGAGAGAAAACCAAGAAAATAATAGTAGCCATAGAAGGAGAAGAAGAAAAATGTACATACATAGGGCAAGATTTGACAACTGAAGAAGAAGAAGAGCTAGCTACCCTATTGTGCGAATATAGAGATGTTTTTGCGTGGAGTTACAAAGATTTGAAAGGAGTAGACCCAGACATATGTTCTCATAGAATCCCTATGACTCCAGATGCAAAACCTACGAAACAGAAGCCATACACGTACAATGATAACTACGCTGCGAAGATTAAAGAGGAAATAGATCGGCTGATAGAAGCAGGATTCATTTATGAAATTGAGCATACCGAATGGGTATCCCCCATTGTGGTAGTGCCCAAGAAGAATGGAAAATTGCGTGTGTGTATTAACCTTAAAAAAGTTAATGCCGCCACAATTAGAGACAGTTATCCTCTTCCTATCACAGAACATCTATTGGAAAGAGTTGCGGGCAAGGAAGTTTACAGCTTTCTTGATGGATTTTCAGGCTATAATCAAGTAGCCATTGCTCCAGAAGATCAACACAAGACGGCTTTTGCCACTGAATGGGGCATATTTGCATTTCGTGTAATGCCATTTGGCTTAACAAATGCACCCGCCACTTTCCAGCGACTCATGTGTCATGTTTTTAAGGAATTCTTACGCAAGAGTTTGGAAGTTTATGTCGATGACATATGTGCTCATTCTAATATCAGGCAGACGCATATCCCAGAGTTAAGACAAATATTTGACAAATGTCGAGAATATCAGGTTTGTTTGAACCCAGAAAAATGTGTTTTCATGGTCAGACAAGGCAAAATTCTAGGACACATTGTGTCAAAAAATGGAATCTCTACGGATGAAGAAAAGGTGAAAGTAATTGCAGAATTACCTAGACCAACTAATGTGAAAAAGGTACAAGCATTTATGGGCCATTGCGGTTATTATAGGAGATTCATACACATGTATGCAATCATAGCCAAGCCTTTGTACTCTCTTTTAACCAATTTTGAATGGACGGATGAATGTGAAGATTCATTCAATGAACTTAAACGACGCTTGTGCTCAGCACCTATATTGACTACCCCAGATTGGAGTAAGCCATTCCATGTACATGTGGATGCATCCAATTACGCCATAGGATGTGTGTTAGCACAACCCACGAATGAAGGTAACATAGATCTCCCCATAGCTTACACGAGTAGACAATTGAACGCAGCAGAAAGAAATTACACCACGACGGAACGAGAAGGATTAGGGATGATCTACGCTGTAAAGAAGTTCAGACACTACTTGTTGGCCAACAAATTCAAGTTCTTTATAGATCATCAAGCCCTATTGTACCTAGTCAACAAACCCTGTAACACAGGATGACTAATACGTTGGTTTCTATTACTCATGGAGTACGATTTTGAAGTAGTAGTCAAGAAAGGAAAGACACATCTTAGAGCTGACCACCTTTCGAGATTAACCTCAGGAGAAGCTCCTCAAGGAATAGCGGATGAATTACCAGATGCTTATTTGTTTAATCTTGAGATAGCACCAGAATGGGCTAAACCAATAGTCCCTATTCTCACATATGGACCAAAGAATCCTAGGATAAAGATCAAAGAAGGAGAGATTACCAAATCTTAGTGATATATAATCATAGCAGGAAGTATATATAAACAAAATAATCAAAAGATTCTTGCTTGTTGTGTAGATGAATTAGAACACGCGAATTGGTTGCAATTAGCACACGTAGGTGCATTAAAGCAACATCATTTGAAACATCGAACATTACAGACTCTGCATAGACTAGGAGTATATTGGCCTTCGATGGAAGCAGATGTCTACAAGTTGTGTAAAGAATGCCATGTTTGTTGTGAAAGACCACCAGTAGAACATGCGACATTATATCACGTGTCTCTCACACCAGACTGGAGTGAACCATTAGTGACATATTTGAGGACGAAGACATTCCCTCAAGGAATGACCTTAGCACGACAACGCAGTCTAGAGCAGGAAGCTCAAGACTATTCCCTGATTGGCGACAATCTATACAAAAGAGGACGGGATGGATATCTAAGACAATGTGTTCATGAAAGCGATTATCTGAGCATACTAGAGACTGCACACCAAGGTGTGGCAGGAGGTCATTTTGGACGTGAAAGGATAATCAAAGCCATCCTCTTTGCAGGATTGTGGTGGCCCACTCTTCACATGGATGCGCATACCTATGTTAAGAGATGTTTTGTGTGCCAAAGAACTCAGTTTCCGACTCGCAGAGATGAAATGCCATTGAAACCCATGATGGGCGGACGTGCATTTTCAAATTGGGGTATAGACTTTGTAGGACCCATTAACCCCCCTGCAAAAGGTACACATGCGGAATACATTATTGTTGCGACAGATTATCTAACCAAATGGGTAGAGGCAAAAGCCACAAAAAAGAATGATGCACGCACAACTGCAAAATTCTTATTTGAGAATGTCTTTACAATATATGGATTGCCTATAGAGTTAGTGAGCGATCGCGGAACTCACTTTCTAAACCAAGTCATTGAATATTTGTTACAGGATTTTATGGTGATTCACAAGAAATCCGCACCATATCATCCTCAGGCCAATGGTCAGGCTGAAAGCACTAATAAGATCCTTTGTAACGTACTGACGAAACTCGTGAACAACAAACGTTCAGATTGGGACAAACAGTTACACCACGCTGTTTGGGCATATCGAGTGGCCTACAAGACCGTACTCAATGCAACTCCCTTTTAGATGGTTTTTGGTCAGAATGATGTGCTTCCTTTGGACTTCTTGATACCGACCCTTAAGGTTGCACAAGAACATCAGTGGACCGGCCATGAATTATCAGCAAGAATAATGGACTTGGAACGATTAGGAGAAACCAGGCTAAAGGTAGTAGCAGGAATATATGCAGCGAAGAAGCGATAGAAAGCATATTTTGATGCACATGTGAAAGATAAAGGCCTAAAAGAAGGAGATTTAGTTCTAGTATATACGCTAAAGCAACACGCACGTAAGTTAGAAAAGCGAGGTTATGGACCTATGATCATTAACAGACTCTCGACAAGTGGAGCAGTACAGTTAGCCACCTTAGAAGGAGACATAATGCCTAATTATATTAGTGGCTGTAGAGTCAAGTTATACCAGGAACCTCTTACTGAGGATATGCTTAGACGACTCACGTTGGCAAAGAAGCGTAAGGAGGAAGAAAATAGAATACGAGCGGAAGCTCAGGCAGAAGCAATAGAACGCATTAAGCGCATGAAGCTAAGAAGACAAAGACTAGGGAGAGAACATTATAACCATCTGGAAACAACAACCAGATATCCCATGGCTATGTGTGAGGTAAAGTCACGAACTCATCCTAGCATAGTGGACAGGAGACCATTCATTACAGTTAGGCTAGAGCACGACAACCCTTGCCAAGAGCTCAGGGCTTTAATTGACTCAGGTGCTACGACTAGTGCGATTAGATGGTCCCACTATAAGGATTCAGGAATAGAAATGTGGCCAATTGAGGCATACCTCATAGGGCTAGGAGGCATGGAAACCCCTTGCATGGGTGAGGTGGACCTTCCTATCCTCATTAAGGATGTGACCATGACAGCGAAGCTACTAGTGTGCCATGATGACGACTTGATAGAACCCCTAATCCTTGGCCAAAATTGGCTATACGATCACTCAGTGGACCTAAATCTTAGACAAGGCTCCTTACAGATTGGAACCTTAGAACAGGAGCGAGTGATACCGCTTGACTTCCCTAATGGCATTCCGACTGAGGTTTGTAACCCTAGACCCTATGAAATACATGCGACGGAAGACCGGAAGATCTTGGGTCAGATCAGTCACGTTACGTCTACACCAACCCACTCGGGCTTGGCTGTGGACAGTTGTCAATCAGAAGGACGACAGGAGATCTTCCCTGGGGCTTCCTGCAAACTAGAAGGGGCAGTTACCCAACCGCTAGGGCAGATGGACACAATCAGCGGTCAGGTGGGTTGCATCAGCGGCCAAATGAGCACAACACCCTGCGGTGCTCATCCTTCCAAACTTGCTGCGGACTGGCCTAGATTAAAGATAAATAACGAATCACTTCCTAATGGGCAGGTCACGCAAGTGTTGGATCTCCCTTCTTTTCCAAAGCAGAGCGTCCACTGGACCTCTCAAACCCAACCACGAAGGAGTCAACCACAACAGAGGAACCCAGACTGACGACACCACCAGATAAGGCAAAGAAAGCAGGAGTATCAACATCACAGAACAAGTGGCACGAGACAAATATGGGTGCCAAAAGGACAACAACCACAGCCTATTGGCAACACTACAGACAAGAACAGGACAAAGTTTCAAAAAAAGCAGAGTCAGCATCCAAAGTCCCCTCGATCTTCTTCCCCAAGTACAAATACTCGACAGATTTGGATTGCCAAGAAGTACCTAACGAATAGACCCACACCCACGTAGATTTGGGTACCCAAACAATGTATTATAGGCCAACCCTCAAGCCATGTAATATATACCCCTCAGAAATCTTTTCATCCTTCAATACCACCAAACCCGATACCACTTTTTGTCCCTCAGCAGACACACACCACCCACTCAAAGACTCTTAGGAAATGGATACCAAAACGTATCCAGACGTCTTCTTGTACCCCCTTATCTAACAATTCTCCCACCCCGTTTAAACTCCACCCTTGTAATAATTCACCCTCAACCAAACCTTGTATGAATTCATACACCAAACCCCACATCACTCATAATAAAAGCTCATCAAGAAATGTATGCATAATCTGAAGCATGTAGGCGTCTAGAGACCTGCATTAGTTTTGCAAATAATCATTCCATTAACCACCTCACAACACTTGGCTACACGGGTTACACATCGGTTATGGAAAGGGATTGCGGTCTCACCTTAATGGGATCATAATTAATTTCCATATGTGCTAATCTTTTGTAGCAGATCTTTTCCATTAGCTCGTCAGTCATCATGCAAACTGAAGAAGGACCATTAGAAGCTGGCCCAAGCACACCAATGGCCAATATTGGAGAATTACCTGCGGAATCTTATCCTACGATGCAACCACCAGAGTTTCAAGGTTTTCCAGGACCCATGCCAATATACGATCCTCCTAGAGGATACACTGAGAAGATTCATCGTAACTCTCACTGGTTTCAAGGCCTAGCAGGACCCTTAGCAGACGCTCATTTCATATTTGAGGCCAATTTGGCATTTGATCTTCGCACATGGGCCAAGTACCAGTTCTTTTCAAGAGAATTTGAAGGACTGCAGAATACACAAGATTTAACGCACGTTTGGGCACGAGCGGGCTTTACAAAATATTTTAGTGACCCTCTGCCTAAACCCAATTTTTACAGATGCTTTTACCTAGTAACCACCTTGACAGCTTCAGAGAACAAGGATCTACCCGGCACATTCATGTTACCATCCTTGGTAAATGACCCTCCATTCAGAAGGTTTTATTTGTCCAAAGATTTAATTCGCGCAGCTCTCAGAATACATGGAACACACACTCCGACGGAGAGAGAACGGCTAGTCCCAGAGCAGATGAAATGTGGTGACATAACTAAGTGGGAGGACATTTCAGCTATAACCCCTGAGCTCTCCAAGCCATTACGGATATGCATGCAGCATTTTGCTTTCCCAGCTCAGGATCGTTTTACCATGCCCCACAAAAGAATCTGGTTTGGATTATACTTAGCATGCACTGGCCCTCAAACAGTAGACCTTGCAAGCTGGATAATTGATCAGTTGTACTTAGCACAACATAGGTGGGAGAAAAAGAAGGTCATCAATGGGTGTTGTGCACTTACAAGGATTATATATATGTGCTTGGCATATGACCTGCCGATCGAACGTGCATTGACAAGTGAAGAGCTGAAAGCATTCAAAGGGACCACTAAGAAGGCTAGAAAGTCTAGCAAAGGCAGAGCGGGAAAACGCATGAGAGGAACCATACCCTGCCTTCAAGTGCCAGAATCACCCTCACCACAACCATCTCCAGAGCAATCACCGACCGCAGCCACTCCCACGGTACCACCAATTCGTATACGGTTATCAAGACCAGTTACACCGGAGGGCACCACCAGTACTGTTGCACCTCAAGCAGCCACAACCCCAGAACCTATTACCACGGCAGCAGAACTTCCCACCACTATTGGTGCGGAAGCGTTCTCTTTTCCAATACCACATTTAGAAGCAGAACAAGCAGAGCCACAAAGATGCACACACACATACACACACACTACGAAGAGACAAGCAAGACACAATGGAAGGTGAGAAATCAACTCTATTACTCAAGAACACTCTTACAAGCTCAAAATAGCTCTAAGCTCAAACAAGCTAACCTCAAAAATGAGCTCTCTAGCTCTTTTTATAGTTTCTAGACTAGTTTTGACCGGTTTCACATCTAGTGACCGGCATAGTTAAAAATTAGGTCCTAGATGCTATTTGGAAGGGTAAACGGTGTCTAAAAATAACGAAAATTGATACGCTTGTTCTACCTAAGCTCCTCAAGCTCGAGGACTCCTCGGTTTGCACAAAATGGAGCGAGAAATTAAGAAAAGGGTTTTTCTATGTTACATATGTTACATTAGTGATGAAAATCACTGTTGGAGGTCTTTGAAAAGTATTTCTAAAACATGATTCTTTGAAAAAAGATTCGACTGGCTCCCTGCTCCGTCGTTACATGCTTCCGCGTCTTCTATGCCTCTAGCTGCTTCCAACACAGCCATAGCATAGCAATCTGATGCAAAGGAGGCACTATGAGAGCCTGAAACGATATGACAAAGGTGCATCTAATTTGCTATCACGCAAAGTCTGCACCAGCCATTTTGGCATAGGTTTTGCCTGCTCAATATCAGCTCTCTCATCAACAAGTGCATCATGTAAATCTGCATCAGAAATAGAATGATCTGCATCATCATATGAAACCTGCAAAGGCTGAGAAGTTGCCTCACTAGGACCAGCACTAGACTGTCCACCTGTAAAAAGAGGCATCAACGTATCATACATGTCTTTGGAGCTAACAGATGTCTCCTGAGTACATGAAAGCAATGGCTGAATAGCATCTTCCACAAAGACAACATCACGGCTAACCAGAATGTGTTTAGTCTGTGGATGATACAGACGATAGCCTTTACTTTCAGAGCTGTACCCAACAAAAATACATTTTACTGCCTTATCATCCAGTTTTTTGCGATGTTGTTCAGGCACTAATGCATATGCCAAATAACCAAAAACACGCAGATTAGCAACAGATGGCTTGCGGTCATGCCAAGCCTCATATGGAGTGATAGACTGCAGCGCTTTAGTGGGACACCTGTTCAGTACATATGCTGCACACATGACAACCTCAAGTCAAAAACTATGTGGTAAAGCCTGACTCTTGACCATGCACCTCGCCATCTCCATGAGTGACCTGTTCTTTCGTTCAGCAACTCCATTCTGTTGAGGTGTATACGGCACTGTACACTGGTGTTTTATCCCACGTTCAGCCAGAAATGCATTAAAATCAGAAGACATATATTCCCCCCCTCGATCAGAACGGAGGGTGCCCATTTTACATGCTGACAGATTTTCAGCCAAAACCAAAAACTGTTTAAAGCACATGAATAGTTCGGACTTTGCTTTGAGTGGATATACCCATGCATGCCTGGAAAAATCATCAATGAAAGTCACAAAGTAAAGGTAATTCCCAAAAGAGGGTGTCTGCGTAGGACCACAGACATCACTATGTACAAGCTTCAATTTCTGCGTAGCCCGAACTGAACCATCTTTTGGAAAGGAGGAACGCTGCATTTTGCCCAAAATACAGCCTTCACATACATGTTTTCCAGGTGCCTCAAGCTTGGGCAAAGAAGACACCATATCAGATTTCTACAGGCATAGCAAACTAGCAAAATTCAGATGACCAAAGCGTGCATGCCAAAGCTTTGCATCTGACATAGCCTGAGAATCATGAACTGCACATGCCGAATCATTCACAGATCTTTCATAGTCTATGAGCTTATATAGCCCACGACATAAAATGCCAGAAGCAATAATCACATTGCCATTTGATAGATCATGAATTGTACACCTATCATCAACGAATTTCACAACCAAGCCAATCTTGGCTAATGCAGAAACTGATAGCAGATTCTTCTTGATCCCTGGCACAAATAAGGCATCTAACAAGGTGAAAGAACTACCATCAACAGTAGTCAGAATGATCTTACCAACTCCCATAACAGGATAAGAGGATTTGTTGGCGCATGTGACAGTATTCCCTGTAGGGGCAGGCTCGAGTGAAGAGAAGAAACTACGCTGCGAGGTAATATGTTTGGTCGCCCCACTGTCAAAGTACCAAACATCTGATTCCACTGCAGACATGCACTGCTCATGAGAAGATGGGTCAAAACTGCAAACAGTAGTAAACGCCCATTCTTCTTCCTGCACAAGATTAGCAGACTCTATTTTTGGTGTAGAGGCTTCTGCAACAACCATTCCAGCCTCCTTTTTCTTTGCCTCTTTTGCAGCCAGTTTTGGATAGTTCTTTATGATATGATCATTCCCTTTACAGTACTTGCAAAAC
>CM035409.1:65187953-65210453 GCA_020310875.1 Ceratopteris richardii
TCAACACATCCTTCAACACCTTGGAACCTTTTGATCCATTCAATGCAACATCTCCCACATGTGTAATCTTGTGCTCAGTGTCAAACCTTGTCTCTACATGTCCTTGAGTGATGGGTGAGTGTAAATTAAAGAAAATATCTTAATTGCAACTCATATGGTTGCTACAACCACTATCCATGTACCATGTAAAATCTGAATCAACTCTTTCACTTGAACCATACATCATAAGCATGTCTCATTGCCTGAATTTGTTGAAGTACTAGCATAATTACCTTGGTTCCTTTTGTATTCTTGATTTCATCATCCTTTGAACCAACAATCTCTTGCATAATGGCCCAATTTTCCACAATTGTATCATTCTCCATTGGATGCTTCTCTTCCATGTGATCTTCCTCCTCTTCCTCTACTTCTTCCTCTTCCCCTTGATCCATAGATTTGGTTGGAGCCTTCTTGGTTGCTTGACCTTGAGAACCATTCAAGTTTTTGCACAAGGGTACAATCATTGCACATGTCTAAAAGCAATGATGTATTTCATATGTTGGTTATGTTGATATATTTAGGTAGTGATGTGTGTGAACACACTAGGACCACCGTGGTACTTTTTTCCCTCTTTAATAGGTGTTTTTCCCCCAGCTTGTATATACGCCTATAGCCCTAATGGGCTACTTATCTTTGTACATTCTAGTGGTAATACATTCAATATTGTGTGTTGTGCTCCAAGCTTCTTCTTCTTCCTTGTGTTATTTGCATGCTTCTGCAGACATAACTCCAACAATTGGTATTAGAGCCGATCGCCACTTCATCTAGGGCATCATCGACACCTCTTCGGTTGTAGTCTCAGAATTGCACAAATTTTGGTGAGCATACTCAGGGTGTTTCAAAACTGCTTCATTCTGTGGTGCCAAAATTGCGATCTGAACTCGTTTCAACCTCTGAATGCACCATCACAGCACTTGTGCAAGCTATTTTGTCTTTTTGTGCCAAAGGTATATACAATTTCGGTTCACCAATATAAACGTCTCAAAGTCTGCTACAGGTTTAGCAGAATTCATTTGGGTAGTTCTGTTCAACTTTTTGAGATACAATCGATTTATTGCATCAAGGTATTTTAGTCACCTATCATGGCTGAAAGCAGTGATGTATTCCATATGTTGGCTGTTGAGGATAAGTTGGATGGTACCAACTACCCATTATGGGCTTAAATGATGCGACATGTATTGGTTGCAAAAGGACTATGGAAATTGTGCAGGGTGTTGAAAAACGTCCTATCACACCTGCAACTGTTACAACTGCAGAGGCTAAAGCTGATGCAGAAGGTGTCAAAGATGGGGATATTCTGCAAATTCATGTTCGTGCTATGATTTTTGTTGCACCTATTGCAGAGCAAATTCGTTCGGATGGAAGCAGGGTAAAAAATAAGACCACCCCCTTGACTGAAAAGTATATAAATGTGGGCGAATTTCTTTAAGTACATTATATTATAGTTATAAATAATTTGGCGAACTTCGATGAGAAATTCCGTTTGAGATATAAAAAAATTGGTGAATTTGGATAGTAACTTCCATTTGAAATATAAAAATCTAGGTGAATTTTTATGATAAGCGCCCTTGAAACTATAAAAATGTTGATCATGTTCTGCCATCTTTCCTTTATAATCATCTTCAGTTTTTCTACCTTCTTCCATTTTTTGGTCAAACTCTTCTTTACATTCACTAACCATAGGGATAGAAACACATGCACAATGCATATACACACCAGCATAGCAAAATTCTTTCTTCTTCTTTCATTTTTGGATCCAATAGAACATAAAAAATCTTTCTTCTACTCTCGACACTTCACGCATACAAGATGTTTAGATAGCAAGTGTACCTATTCTCATAGTCTTTCTATGAAACTACACAAAAAGTGCATAAATACACATGCTTCAACATTTTTCTCTCTTCATCTCCTTCTACTTCCTTCACTCTACTTTTCAATCTCCTTTCAAAATTCAACATTATCTTTCTCTTCCTCTTTTCCTCTCCTTCTTCCTACTCTTCTCTTCCCTTTTCTCCTCTTCATTTTCCTCTCAAAATTTAGCGCTCTTTCTCTCTTTTTCTCTACTCTTACACTCTTCTCCACTTTTTCATGTTACTTTGTACTCCCGACTGCAACATTTTTGAATAATAGGTTTGACAATAGATGCAATCTTTACAATATAACTTCTTGTATACTTTTTCCCCATCCTTGTGAAAAATATTTTGGTGCTTGCAATGCTAACAAACGCACCAAGCTTATCTGGATTTTTTGGATCTTACAAAATGTTCCTTGATGTGCATCATCATTGTATGAGTTATGACTTCTCCCCCTCTTTCAAAAAGAAAAGGTATCCATTTTGACATCCTTACTACCTATGCTTACTCAAAGTTCTACAATAAAAGGATGTCCTTTGAATTCTTGGAACTGCAAGAATCAATCACTTTGCGGCTTAACAAAGCATAAACAAAAAAAAAAAGGCATCTTATGTGATGACTGTTACCATCTTCTATCATATAATTTGTACAGAGAAATTATTGTGAGGTCTGTCTATTCACTCTATTTTTCCATCAGATGAATCCCTTCATCCTGTTCAAAACATCCATCGATGTGGTCTCTCCTACCATTTAGAATTTCCAATAACCTTCTCACTTCTCCAAGATAGTTGGTCATCAAGAAAAATTCCCCATTGTTCTCTATCTACGCTGTGCTATTTTCTCTCTTTGACATAACCTTCCTTCCTCACAACCACCTCTGAAGATGACAAAGCTTGCACAGGATGTTCAAAGTGGTCACACCTCATGTACCCCACATTAGACTAACAATCTAGTCCCCCCCAAAATAGACCTCTTACTGTTTCATATAAGACCTGGCAAAAAGAAAAACTACCCTTGGGAAAAAAGGTATGCACCCACTCATAACATGAATCACATCCAACCCTTCAAAACTACCTTATCAATGCTTTAGATAGACACTCAAAAATATAAATGCATAACTTTATACATCTTTGTTAGCACTATGAAGCCAATCCCAAGCAAGCAAAAGCACTAGAATGAACCACATGATACACAAGTAGCCAAGCACCTTACCTATCCTTTTTTTTTTCAATCTACAGTCCAATAGTCTAGTCAATTGATCAATTTAATGACAGTTGATGGTTCATTGGCATTTTTTGAATTACTAATCTATGTCTACAGTTAATCAATTGACTAAAATTGCCATTAGAAGGAAGAGGAATCAACAAATAATAGACCCAAATGTTTCCACTAATATGCTAATCAGAATATATAGCTCTTCTCCAACTCATGTTATGAAACTCACTGTAGGTAATGCAAAATGCACATAGGCCCTACTGGTTCAGAGCATGTTAGCAATCCTATCAAGATTAGAATACACATAAGTAGAGAAAAACAAAAATAGAAAAAATACCATATGTATGGTTTTGTCGCATTCAATCTGCCATGTCAGAAATTTTTTTGAAGCAAATTGAACCACCCAACCATAGATTCAGAAGATTGTTCCTCTTCACTATAAACATAGAAAAATTTGTGACCAGATACATGTTCTTCCTACCATGGCAGATTCATGTGGGAGGAATGTCCTCAAAAGGACCATAGCTAACCAAGTGAAACGAAGTCAACAATTCTCATGCTAATAGAATGCGTGATGCTTGCCACTAAAATCATGGTCCAAGTACTACAATCATATGGCCACCCGTTGATGGACCTCCATCTTCCATCCAAAAATCATTGTGATTGCGATCATTAATTGCTTCACAATGGGCTCAAAAACTTTTACAGATGGAAGATGGCTGAATATGCTTTGGGCTAGATCATCATCCACCCAACGTTTCTAATTCAAAGATTTTAAAGAAGGCATAATAAAAAAATTTGTATCCTCTACATCTAGACCAAAATTTTTAATTGATTCCCTATCTGATGTTATACCCAATGCTTGGTAGCTTGTGCATATCTTGGTTGAGCAAGATGCAACCTATTATGTCCACATGAGGGCCACTTCATAGTCATGTGCTAGCTCTAGACTAAGAGGAGGCTCCCGCTCCCTCCAATGTGACACTATTTCACATATTGATATACATCCGTGTGCACATAAGTATGCATGGCACATGCATACATGCATGCATGCATGTATGTATATATATATGCAGATAGACATAGATACACAATACTAAACTGCAATGCTCATTTATAGCAAGATATGTTGGTTCCAACTTCCTAGCACATACAAACAACTCCACTTATTCATGCTATCCAAGCTAGAGCTAACAACTGCATTTACCTTTGTCGATACATTATCTTGTCATAATGAGAGTCAACGAAGAATATTTACACATAGATAAACACCTACACACATACCCAAGCAATACACCTACTCATCCATACATATTTTCACACATATATATACTAGGACATATACATTCTTGCACACATACCTCTTCCCCAAGTCTTGCCTTTACAAGTTTTCTGAATGCACTAAGCAAAGCTCTGCACAAATTGAAAGCTAGAATGTTTGAATTAGAATGCACTAGCTATTTGGCCTCAAATAGGTATCCTACTCAAACAAGTATATCCACAAAGCAATGTATATGATTTTTTTTGTCCTCATCTTTTGAACATGTATAGACCCTTGGCTAACAGATCGATATAGCTACACACACTAAGAAAAGTTGAAAATGTGAGAGCATCTTGAGTTTCATTTACCTCTTGCACAGGTAACCCTCACACATCCCATACCTCTTTTGTAGCTTGCATCACCATTCAAGAGCATCAAAAGCATGAGTTTTGTGATTATAGTAAGAGAACAGATGACACAACAACACAACTAGCAAGGACATGAGATTCCACTTCAACCATATGTTAATGATATTATAATGATTTTGGAATCCTAAAAGGGCATGCAAAAAGTACAAGAACCATATCGCATTGACTCTTCATCATTGAATTAGCATGCTTTGTATGTTCTGTTGTGGAACACACAAGTTCTTCACATATTGGCATGTGCTCATATTTCCAATATTTAGAAACAAAAAGAGGCAAAAACTATTTCTACCAGCTCTGTTCTCCAATTAGTTTCCCTTGAATGTATCCGCATCTTTGCTCGAGGTGGATAGAACTTCCAAAATGACCAAAGACATCAGGTCCTTCCGCTTCCATAGTCCCCATCTGATCAGCTTCGGTTCCAAGCTTCCATAACGATGCCTATACATGTGTGCATGATGGTAGTCAAGTAAATCATATGATGTTATTTAATAACACCTCTATGTAACTCACACCTCTTTACAAATGTTTACTGTTTTCAGATTGCACCCATCAAAGTTGATTAGACTGATCAGACTCACCCATAAACATAACTATCTGCTCCTTTCCTTTGCTACTATAAGCATATCCACTATATCTATGATATCCCAAAACATTATGTAGCTCAAGCGTAAGCACCACCTCCTTTACTTGTCAATCCGCGGAGACGTAAGGACCGGTATGAAACCACGAGCAAGTGAAGGCACAAGTGTGTAAGAGTGGCAAGGTTGGTTCTCTGGTTCTTCATTTGTCACTGCGAGCCTTTGCAAGTTGTAGTCCCTTGGTATGTGCTTCAGCCTTGGATTCCAACATGACTGTGTCGTTGTGAGTCTCCATTGATGACCTCAGATCGTCCAAGGATGATGTTCATAGTAGTCATGCCAAGTACTCATAACCCCTAATGGATGATGAGTAAGTGTGTTCGTGCATGGTTTGAGGAAAATATGTGCCTTGTGCACAGCCTTGTAATGTAGCCCTATGCATGCTTACTTGGAAAATGCATCGGAAGAAGTATGGTGCAAAAATTGGGGGTCTTGAGCTAAGTGCTCAAGGGTATGCCGACGAAGAGGTTTCCTAATCTATCATGGTGATGGTGTTGCCAAAGTAAAGATACTTACCATTGTGAAGGTTCGACCGATGTTCATCTCTTCGTGTTGTACACCCGGTATTTGTGATGGAACCTTGTCGATGAATGTCTGTGTTGATGGTCCACCGATGAATTTTTTTGAGCGCGTGGTCCTGTCTCCTTTTTTCAAGCAACATTTGCCAAATACTGAGAATTGAATTTCTTTATATTCCTTGGCAAACAATATTGGGTAACTACACCCAGCTTAGTTTCACACATTTTCTTTAGCTCACCATAAGCAGAAGTCTTCTCACCCGATATACGGACAAGAATTCTCAGGATACCAAACTACCCCTTGCAGATATCTCCCTGTAGATTATAGTACATGCAGTAGTTAAGCATCACTCAAGTTGCGGACCTTCAAGTTCTTCACACCTGCTAGCCGAGACACACTTCTATCCAAACTGATAAATGCCCAGTAATCAATAGTTCCATCTTCAACTAAGCATGTCTCATTCATGTTCCATGAGCGAAACCTGGGAACAAGTTTTGACTCTTTTTTTTTTTATAACAATGTCACACACAAGAAGAGAGATGTTAGTATCAGAAAAAATAATTGACATATGTCAATGTGCTCTTGTGCATGGGACTCTTAGTTGTGTCTATGCACGGCCATGTAATGTGGCCCTATGTTAATGCATACTTTGGAAATGCATGGCCTGAATGGTGCAAAAGACAGGGTTGTGCCAGGAGCACATGGTTGTCCCTCGTCGAGGCTTAATGTCATTTGCAGATGTTGACGCCATCTTTGTTGGAGGTATCCATTGTATCTCGAGATGGAAGCTGATCATTCCTCCTTATAGGGATCCATTTGAGAACGGTCTTCGACTGTGTAGCAATCTCCTTTGGTTGCTTCATGTTTGGATGGTTTCTTGAGGGTTTGATCCTTCGTGGTTGGCTCTTTGGTTCTGTGAGGCCTACCGGTGCTTTTGGCTTCCATACCCATACCTCTGTGGCTGGTCGCTTGACTCGCGTTGAAGAGGTTACTTGGTCTACTGTTGTTCTTGGTGTTTGGTTCTGACCTTTGCCTCACCTGGGCTTCTTTGTTGAGACTTTTCACGTATGGGAGAGCATAGGTTGTTGCGGACGTAAGAGCTTCTTAGGTACCCACATCTGTAATCGCCCTTGTTGAGCTACATCTAATTTCTTAGGCACCCAAGCTTGTTGGATACCTTGTGGTTGAGTTTGTCGTAGCTTCTGCATTCGTCTTCTGGCCTGGTGGGAGTCCCTAGAGGGGAATTGTGGGGTTAAGGCCGGTGGTTGCTCTCCTTTTCGTACCCAGATCTGCTTCATGCTCGGTACTAATTTCCTTTGGAAATCTCACTGTCTATTTGATATAGCAGTTGTTCTGTTCGGTTGTGCTTGCTTTGTTGGTTGAGTTGTAGTGGCGGCATTAGTCCTTGCCCCAGAGGAGGAGTCCGCTTGTCTTTGAGCCTGTTCTTCCATGATTGAGTTCTCCTGCGACGTAGAGCTTTTGACACATACAACATCTCTTTTGCTAAGATTAGTCCTAGGAGAACTACAAGATGTGACATCTGGATTTGTGAGCATGCCATTTTCTAGTTCTAATGTAAAGCATTGTCCCTGGACCCAAACTTGAAGAAGTTGACTTCTTAGGTTCAAGTTGACTGCATTGTCATAAATCCAATCTTGTCCTAAGACAAATGCTTCTGTAAGGTTCTCATATTGACACACTAGCACTTTGACTTTCATTGGAACATCTTGAAGGTAGATGGGAAGTTCCACCTCGCCCAAACAAGGGGTTTCCACACCTCCCAATCCTATGAGATAAGCTTCTATGGGATTGATGTTCAACTGCAAGTCTTGGTAGTAGGAAAGTCTAACTGCACTACTTGCTGCCCCTGAGTCAATCAATGCTTTCACAGTCGTTGCACCCTTTCCTTGTCCTATCTGTATGGTCACGAATGGACGTCGGTCAATGACTTGAGAAGTCGCAATGCCTGATTTTTGGCACATATCCATGTGATATTTTGGATCTTTTGAGTTGACATCTAGGCCGAGTCGCCTTAACTTATTTAGCCTTATGCGCTCTCTAGCCTCTGCTTGTGCTTCTTCCCTCACCCTTAACTCCTCTTCTTTTCGCTTCTTAGCAGTGTTGAGTCTCGTAAGCATATCCTCTGTAAGAGGTTCTTGGTATAACTTGACTCTACATCCACTAATATAGTTTGGCAAGATATCTCCTTCTAGAGTGGCCAACTGAATTGCACCACTAGTGGAAATTCTATTAATGATCATGGGTCCGTATCCTCTTTTTTCCAACTTACGAGCATGTTGCTTTAGTGTGTAAACCAACACTAGATCTCCCTCTTTCAGTCCCTTATCCTTGATGTGTGCATCAAAGTATGCCTTTTGCCTTTTCTTTGCAGCATAGATACCTGCCGCCGCGTGTAGCCTTGTCTCACCTAAGCGTTCTAGATCAAAGATCCTAGAGGACAATTCATGTCCATTTCACTCATGCTCTTGTGCTACTTTTAATGCTGGGATTAGGAAATCTAAAGGTAGCACAACATTCTGTCCAAAGACCATCTGAAATGGGGTGGCATTGAGTACTGTTTTGTAGGCAACTCGGTAAGCCCAAGCAACATGATGAAGCTATTTGTCCCAATCAGAGCGTTTATTATTTACCAATTTATTCAAGACATTACATAGGATCTTATTTGTGCTCTCAGCCTGTCCGTTAGCTTGGGGATGATAGGGGGCAGACTTCTTATGTATCACCAAGAATTCTTGGAGAAGATTTTCAATGACTTCATTTAAGAAGTGGGTGCCTCTATCGCTTACTAACTATATTGGTAGTCCATATCTAGTGAACACATTCTCGAATAAGAACTTAGCCGTCGTCTGAGCATCATTCTTTGTTGTGGCTTTGACTTCTACCCATTTTGTAAGGTAATCTATGGCTACAATGACGTACTCTGCATGGGAGTTTCTAGCTGGGGGGTTAATAGGACCTACAAAGTCTATACCCCACTTTGAGAATGCACGTCCTCCCATCATGGGCCTCAAAGGCATCTCATCTTTTCTGATAGGATATTGCGCACGTTGGCATGTGTCACATTTCTTCACATAGGTATGTGCATCCATATGAAGAGTTGGCCACCAAAGTCCTGAGAATAGAATGGTCTTGATCACTCGATCAGGACCAAAGTGTCCACCTGCAACACCGCTGTGTGCAGTCTCTAAGACCTTTAAATAGTTTGATTCATGAACGCACAGTCTTAAGTAACCATCTTTGCCTCTTCGGTATAGGTTCTCTCCTACTAAGGCATAGCCTTGAGCCTCTTGCTCCATGCTTCGTCTTCTTTCTAGACTAGCCTCTTTGGGTAATCTTCCCGACCTCATAAACTCTACCAATGGAGCACTCCAATCTGGAATTAATGACACTTGATAAAGGGTCGCATGCTCCACTGGGGGTCTCTCTCTGCACCTTGGACAATTCCTAATCCACTCATGTATTTCTTTGTCCATGCTAGGCCAATACACTCCTAAACGTTTCAGATTCTGCAATGTTCGTTGTTTAGAATAGTGATTTCCTAGCAATCCTTCATGAGCTTGCTGCAACCAACGACTATGTTCATCATCCTCGACACAACAAGCTAATACACCCTCAGTATCTTGTTTGTACATGCTTCCTGCCAATATGTGATATTTTTGTGATTTTACAATTTCTTCTTGTGATGTTTTCACATTCTTATTTGCAGGGCCGAAGGTTAGGACTGGTACCAACTTATTTGCCCATTTAGGAACAACTTCTAAATTGAACAGATAAGCATCGGGTAATTCGTCAGACACTCCTTGCGGTGACTCTCTTGAAGTGATGCGAGAAAGGTGATCTGCCCGAAGGTGGGTTCTACCTTTCCTGACAACAACTTCAAAGTCATATTCCATCAGTAAGAGGAACCATCTTACTAAGCGTCCAGTATTGCAAGGTTTACTGACCACATATAACAATGCTTGATGATTAGTGAAAAACTTGAACTTGTTGGCCAATAAATAGTGTCTAAACTTCTTCATAGCATATACCATGCCTAAGCCCTCTCACTCAGTTGTGGTATAGCTTTGTTCAACTGCGGTGAGCTGTCTACTAGCGTATGCTATGGGCAAGTCTAAGTTTCCTTCACTTGTGGGTTGTGCTAGCACACATCCTATGGTGTGATTGGATGCATCCACATCAGTGTTGCATACGCAACACATTGCGAACGTTCGCAACTTTCGCAACGCAACTCCACGTTGCGTACACGTTCGCAACGCGTTGCTAATCTTTCAAAAAAAAATAATTCCCAAAAGTCCAAAAATGGTCCACAAGGGTCTTTTAAGTCTTAACCCTTACAACTTATGAACAAAAAAGTTGTTGATCAAGGAAGAAAGACCAATACCTCAAGGTGGAAAAGAAAAGTGCATATATATATATATATATATATATATATATATATATATATATATATATATATATATATATATATATATATATATATATATATATATATATATATATATATATATATATATATATAGGTGTGTGTGTGTGTGTGTGGTTATGTAATATGTATGTATGTATGTACTAACTATATGTGTAATCTATGATGTATATTCCTATTTTTGTATGTTTACCCAAAGATATGTTTATTTATTTAGCTATGTATGTATGTACGTATGTATGTATCTATATATGCATCTATGTATGTATGATGTCATTCCTAAAATCTATTACTCTATGTTTACTGAAAGGCATGTATATTAACTTATATATGTATCTAATATACATGTTTCTATTTTTGTAGTATGTATGTATGCATGTGTATCATGTATGTATACATCTATGTGTTGTGTATAAATGTAATATGTATATACTATGTGTATATATACATAAAAATGTGTGTATTACATTACACGTATGTATGTAGTATATATTTACTGCTATGTATGTAATATAATATAATCCATGTATGTATGTATGTATGTGTGTGTGTATATATGTATGTATGTATGTATGTATCTATATATATATATATATATATATATATATATATATATATATATATATATATATATATATATATATATATATATATATATATATATATATATATATATATATATATATATATATACACACACACACATATACATATAAAAAAATCTAAAATAAAAATTGATTTGTACGCAACTTTATCGCAACTTGGGGTTCGCAACTTGAACCCGTTGCTAACGCGTTAGCAACCCGTTGCCTACGACGTTGCCATCCCGTTGCTAACCACTATGATCCACATGGACATGGAATGGTTTATTCCAATCAGGAGTGGTCAGTATTGGTGCTGTGCACAAACGTTTCTTCAGTTCATTGAAAGAATTCTCGCATTCGTCGTTCCACTCAAAATTAGACAACAAGGCATAAAGGGGTCTAGCTATGATCGCGTACATGTGAATAAACCTACGGTAGTATCCACAATGGCCCATAAAGGCTTGTACCTCTTTAACATTCCTTGGCCTTGGCAGCTCCGCTATGGCTCGTACCTTATCTTCGTCGGTTGAGATTCCATTCTTAGAAACAATATGACCTAAGATTTTACCTTGATGCACCATGAACACACACTTTTCTGGGTTCAGACACACTCGATATTCTCTACACTTGTTGAAGATTTGTCTAAGCTCAGGGATGTGAAATCCTCTTTCTTGGGAATGAGCACATAAATCGTCCACATACACTTCTAAGCTCTTTCGCAAGAACTTTTTGAAGACATGACACATGAGCCTTTGGAATGTCGCAGGTGCATTGGTAAGCCCAAATGGCATCACATGAAATGCAAATATTCCCCACTCTATGGCAAAAGCTGTTTTGTGTTGATCTTCTGGGGCAATGGCTACTTGATTGTAACCGGAAAACCCATCAAGGAAGCTATAAACTTCCTTGCCTGCAACACGCTCCAAAAGGTGTTCCGTGATTGGAAGTGGATAACTATCTCTGATCGTAGCGGCATTAACTTTTTTAAGGTTAATACACACTCGCAACTTCCCGTTCTTCTTGGGCACCACTACAATGGGGGACACCCATTTAGTATGCTCAATCTCATAGATAAATCCAGCTTCAATCAGCCTATCAATTTCTTCTTTTATCTTGGCTGCATAAGTGTCATTATATGTGTAGGGCTTCTGTTTGGTGGGCTTGGCATCAGCAGTCATGGGGATAGTATGAGAGCAAATTCTTGGATCTACCCCTTTTAAGTCTCTATAGTGCCACACAAACACATCCCTATATTCCCTTAATAGAGCTACAAGTTCCATTTCTTCTCTTGCACTTAGGTCATCTCCTATATATGTGCATCTCTCTTCGTTCTCTATAGTGCCACACAAACACATCCCTATATTCCCTTAATAGAGCTACAAGTTCCATTTCTTCTCTTGGTCTTTTCTTTATTATCATATGATTCTCCTATGATGGCCTCTCTCTTAGGCATTCGTACCAAAATTTTGCGGTCGTCAACTTCATATTTCTTGAAGTTTTCTGGTACTTCAAACAATGATTCCTCCTCTTCTTGTTTCACTGCTTTTCTTTTCTTTTTCTTTTGATTGCTCTCACTCCCATCCTTTGAATTTACCGTTTTAATACTTGTGAGAGGTTCTTCTTCTTTTTGGGTGAACACTCCTATATCTTCTAGATAGTGCTTCTCTGAGTTAAAGCAACTATCCATCACAATGGACTCCAGATCATCGTCGTTCTCTTCTTCTTCTATGACATCACTAGGGTCACATTTCCTCTAGCAAGGGCTGACACATGAACACTGAGATATCATATCCCTCCTCATCACAGTGAGGTGTCCATTGTTCTTCATTGACAGCAATGTCCATGGTGGCTAAGATTTCAGGCCAGCCATGAGGCTCAAATTCCTCATCTGGAAAGATCATCGGTGTATAAGCTGGGTCTTTAATTGGTCAATCTCTTGGTGAAGTTCCTTCTTCTCGCGCCTTCAAGCATTTTTCCTCTTCCTCTGCGACCTTGCACATCCACAAATGAGTATCTTCATGCAGCCATGATGGATCAGGTGAACTTTCAGAATGCACAGAGATTGAATCTTCTTTTGCTTTGTGGATAGGATTCCACTGTAGGGGTGGTACATCTCTGAAGGAGTAATCCTTCAAATTGACCTTGGTGGTGACCCCTAAGTGCTGCAAGTACAAGGAGTTGGTTCCCCAATCCTGTACTATTTGCAATTGTCGTAGGAAGGGTCTTCCTAGGATTATCTCATAGACATTATTTTTCTCAAAGTCACATATAGCAAATGTGTGCTCAAACTCTACACCACAAGTGGTTAGAGTTATCCCTTCTAGCAATCCTAGAGGTCTTTCAAAATGACCATCAGCCATTTGAAGCTTCATTCTAGTTGGTCTTAATGTGGGCTTGCCCCATTGCTTCCACAAGGAGGTGGTCGCAATAGCAACACCAGCAACTGAATCTATGATTGCTTTGGTTGTGTAACCTTGGTACGTGATTGGAAGATAAGTATTACCTTCTTCACCCTCACACATGTCCCCTCATTTGTCTAGAGGTATCTCTGGTACTTTTTGTTTAGAGCCTGCTTTTGGCATTTTGGAATCAAGTTCTGGAACTTGATCCTTCACATGATTCCAAAGCTCAGGTTTTGCTTTGAGCAGCTCTTCTACAGTGAGATGACACTGAACCTTAGTGTTCTTCATGACATCAGTGTTCCTTGGGACCACTGAGTCTTCATGTCTTACCAGTATTGTGGGAGCTCTGATCTGAAGAGATTCAGATTCCCATGGGCCTGGAAATTGAGGCAATTCTTCTAAGGTATTAGATTCAAAATCTAATCCTTTGTCTTCTTGTTGTTCTGCTTCATCTCCGTAAATAGATGGAATGTCTTGGAGAAATTGATCATGAAGATCATCAATCTCACGAATAGGAGGGGAATTACCCTTCTCCTTGGCCCATTTCTCCTCTTGTATTTCCCGCAAGAACTCTTGAGAGTACTGTTGAATTGAAGGAGGTATTCCAGCATCCGTGGAATTAGGAACATATGCTCCCATTGGTGGTGAGCTTCCCCTTTCAATAACAGTTTGAGCCTGTGGAGGTAAAGAAACTTGTGGTTTGTTTACCAACTGCTCTAATATTTCTAGTAAGCCTTGGAAATGCAAATCCGGTTTGACAAAGTTTGTCTGATTGAACTTTTGACTGGTCTCGAGTATAGCTTGAGCTTGTTCTACCATTTTCATGCACATTTTCATTCGTTCAATCTCTAAGTCTGCTCTAGGGTAACTCTTGTCTAGGTTTGCCACTGTTGGCCCTTCTTGAAGTCGAGCCTGGTAGGCCTTGAACATCATGTCCAAGCCTTTTGGGGTTGGATCTGCAAGAACAAGACCCTGGTTGCGGCCTATTTACAATGGGTGGTGGGATGGGATGAGATGGAGTGGATGGAGTTTCGACATGTGAGGGGTTTTGAGATGCGATGTCTTCTATTTTTGTTTTTGCATCTTTCAAGCTTTCTTCTAGTTCCGATAACTTTTTATTCCACTTGCGATTAGCCTTCTCTCTGGTATCTTTCCATGTTCTTGTTTTCCTCCTACTAGGTTCTCTCGATTCACCCGACTCCGATTGCTCTGCTGGTTAATCCTGTTTTAAGGCTTGTGCTCTAGTGACAGCTTGTATAGGAGCCACGTTACTGCAACTTGAACTGAATCGGCCACTAAGCCTACCACATTAATAGGTGTAATCTTGGGTGCACTAGAGGGGTTTCTTGGACAATCTCTGGGGAGATGGTCTTTGCCACAATCAGGACAAAAAGCTTGTATTGTGATAGCCTGTCCTTGACTTGGGGATGGTGGATGGGGACAATCACGAAGGAAATGATCACCCTGACATCTGAAACATGGTCCTCTAGGGGCTTGTGGTCTTACTTGTCTCAATTGGGGCCTAGGGTTAGCATTTGTGTATTCTGGCTCCCAATTTTGTTCCATAGGTGGTGTAATAAGCATGTGGACTACCTTCATGGGAGTAGTCTAAACTATGAGCATGAGAGTCATTATCTGGTATCAATGGGGTTACTGGCACCAATGCTCTATTTGGATTTTCCTCTCCCACAGCATACTTGACTGGAATCACGTTGGCAGGAGCTGGTGGTTGGTTTCCCAAGACTGGTTGTGGCCTATATTGTGCCTGATATTGCTGTTGTGGTCCATAATATGGCTGTTGGTATTGGTTCTGATACCTACCTTGTTGGTAAGGTTGCTGATAAGTTTGTCTAACTGCCTGCCTATTGTAAGGACAATCTTGAGCTATGTGGTTTGTGTATTTTCTCTCAATAGTGCAATATGGAACATTCCTTTCTCTAATGTTTTGGTTTTGCATTGGGCATACATTAGCCATGTGCTCGCCTCCGCAGGTATAACACCGATTCAATGGGGTGACTCTCTGTGTTTGTCTATTTTGGACTCCCAGCTTCTTGGCAACTTGCTCAGCTATCTCCTCTATTTCCGTGGAGATTTTCGAAGTATGACTAGTAGAACTATCAGAATCTTTATAGAGTTTGGACAATCCTAACTCCTCACCCAAGTTATCTTCTATGTCAATGCACGTCCGCACACACTCTTCTATAGATCTAAGCTCTTTCAAGTACACATATGATCTTAACTTTGTGCTCAATAAGCCATCTAGGAACAAAGCCACTTGCTTGGCTGGTGTGGGTAACTCTGGAGCAGGGCATCTTTCTAGGTATTGTCTGAACCTTCTACCTGCTAGTCGCACTGTTTCTTGGGGTGTCTGTTTGAAACTGTGGATCAAAGGTGATGTGTTATGCCTGATACCACTCTTGGAAAATTCTACAATGAATTCGTCTAGTAGCTGACCTATATCGCCATAGTTGCGACTACTCAATGGTTGAAACCAAGCTAAGGCAGTGCCCTTAAGAGTCAACCAAATGCCTCGTACTGGGTGAACAAATCCTCAACTTGTTCAGCTCTTAACACTTGTTTGAACTCGGCTACATGATCATAAGGATCTCCTGTCCCGTCAAAATAATTCTTCATTGCCTTGATCACTTGAGTGGGTCTAAGGGTTCTTGTGTGCTCTCGAGGTCTAAGCAGTGGAAAATCCTGTTCATCTCTTTGTTGCCTATGTGCTTGATGTCTCTCTCTTTCAGGTCTTTCATTTTCAACTCCTGATCTATTCCTGCCCACAGGGTGTGCAAAACTTACCTCAGGCCTCTCTCTATTTCTTTCTCTCTGGGCTTCATGAGCTTGGGATGATCCTACTCCTTGGAGGCCCTGGGAAACATTGGATCTTGATGGAGGGAAAATCAATTCACTCTTCCAAGTATATGCATGTCTATCATGGTCTGTTACCAAGAATATCTTCTCTGATGTGTTATCCAGGTAGACAACTTTGCCTGGTATCTCAAGATCTTTGAATTCATAGATGATGACTATGCCCAATTGGCTCGGTTGATCTGGCTTGAATCTCCAAAAGGCTTCCTCTGTTTCTCTATTCAAGAATATTTCTATGCTTTTGTTGTCTTGAGGGATCCAATCTGGTGTGATTACTCTGGTCAGAACTGACTTACCTCTAGGAGTCTGGGGTCCTTGTCCTACATGTCCTTGTTCTAGGTCTCCTATCTCATTCTCATGAATGACATTTCCAAACTCATCGGTCCTATCTGGTAGGTTGGTGACCACATACATGGTTCCTTCCTTATCAATGTATGAACCCTCTTCGAACTTGACCACCGGGTGTTCAAGTCCAAAGGGTTGATCTGGATTTTTGAGTTGGACCATTGATTGCCTCAGGCCATCCTCATAGATGCGAGCACCTAATCGGTTGGTCCGAATATATTCCAACTGTGTCTTATAAGGACCTTCTGGTGTTTGTAGATGGGCTGTTCCTGAATTACCTGCAGGTTTTCCCATGCTAAAAGACATTTCTGAGTCACTTGTATCTAAGTTTAGTACGTAAGGACAACCACTTAGTTGTTGTGCCCAAGACTTAGCTGTATGGTTGACACTGGACTGAGAAGATCTAATGCTTTGTCTATCCTTGCCTAGGTGTCTACCAGATCTCAGGTTCATAAGCTTTAGCTAAGAGTCCAAAATTTCCCCTTGGTATGGTTCAAAAATCCTTTGGAGCCCCCTTGGTTTCCTAGTCCCACTTGAAGCCCAACTTCAAATTATCCTATCTAAAAATAAACACGTTATTCTTATAAAAAACAGTTGAGGCCGTGTAGGATTCGAAACGAGCTTTCCAACGAGCTATAGAGCTCAAAAAATGGACTTTGGATGAAAAAGTTATGTCAAATCAGGCTCCTGGGGGTCAAAACAGGCAAACAAGACCTTTTGGAAAAAATCGCGATTTTGTGAAATCAAGAGAATCGCAATTTTGTGAACTTCCAGAGAATTGCGATTTTGTGAACTTCCAGAGAATCACGATTCTGTGAACTTTCAGAGAATCGCGATTTTGTACTTTGAGAATCGTGTTTTCACAAAATCGTGTTTTTGGCTGAAAATCGTGATTTGTGAGAATCGCGATTTTGAGCTGAGAATCATGTTTTTGAGAATCGTGATTTTGAGCAGAGAATCGTGTTTTCACAGAATCACCTTTTCACAAAATCGTGTTTTTGCTGAAAATCGTGATTGGTGAGAATCGCGATTTTGAGCAGAGAATCGTGTTTTCACAGAATCGTGGTTCACAAAATCGTGTTTTCACAAAATCGTGATTTCACAAAATCGTGTTTTTGAGAATCGTGTCTTAGAGAATCGTGTTCTAGAGAATCGCGATTTTGTCTCAGAGAATCGTGGTTTCCAAAATTTAGAGAATCGCGATTTTGAGCAGAGAATCGTGTTTTCATAGAATCGTGGTTCACAGAATCGTGTTTTGAAAATCGTTTTTGTACCTTGGATGAAAATCGTGTTTTTTGGAGAATCGTGTCTTAGAGAATCATGTTCTAGAGAATCGTGATTTTGTCTCAGAGAATCGTGATTTATGAGAATCGCGATTTTGAACACAACCACAGAATCGTGTTTTCTCAGAATCGTGTTTTTGACATGAAAATCGCGATTGTCTACAGAGAATCGTGTTTTCACAAAATCGTGTTTTCACAAAATCGTGTTTTAGAGAATCGTGTTCTAGAGAATCGCGATTTTGTCCTAGAGAATCGTGTTTTTACAAAATCGTGTTTTTGGCTAAAAATCGTGATTTGTGAGAATCGCGATTTTGAGCACAACCACAGAATCGCGATTCTGAGAATGACCATAGAATCGTGTTCTTTTCCACAAGCTTTTAGGCGGGAAACAGAGAATCGTGATTTTTCAAAAAATTTTGAATTTACACAGAATCGCGATTTTCATCACAGAATCGCGTTTTTTGGCGAGAACTTCGAATTTTTGAGCGCCGAGCAATGGCGAGCTCCGTATGTGCAGAAAATCATGAAAAAACACAGCGCCTGCTCTCCCTTGCACCTCCTAACTCCTCCTCACACAATAATGCATGAAAAATGGTATGGAAATGGTGAAAATGCACTAAAAAACAAGAAATTTCTATGAAGAAGAAGATGGAAAAAGGTGGAGATGATGATGATGATGAAGATGAAGAGGAAAAAACAGAAAATGAACTAAAATGACAGTTTTTTTACCTTCCAACGTTGCAAATCTACGATCTTACCATCACAACGCTCGTACTCAAAGCTCTCTCCCCGGCAACGGCGCCAAAATTTGGTGTAGCTCAAGTGTAAGCACCACCTCCTTTACTTGTCAATCCGCAGAGATGTGAGGACCGGTATGAAGACCACGAGCAAGTGAAGGCACAAGTGTGTGAGTGAAAGCACACAAGCATGCACACACATACACACACACACACAAGGCAAGATCAAAGAGAGGAACAATGGGAAGCTTCGATTGCAAAAGAGTTTTCTTACAAAAGCTCTATTCTCTAACAAGCTAACCCCAAAAATGAGCTCTCTAGCTCTTTTTATAGTTTTTTGAGTAGTTTTGGCCCTGTCCAGACCTAGTGTCCGGCCTAGTTAAGAATTAGGTTCCGGGGCTTATTTGAGGGCTCAAACGAAGTCTAAAAATTATGAAAATTGGTACGATGGTAATTCTAATACTCCTCAAGCTCAAGGACTCCTCGGCTTGAACAAAATGGAGTTATAAAAATAGATAATGGTATTTACAATGGTTTTTAGTGATGAAAATCACTATTTTTGTAGAGGATTCTTCTGAAAATTTGACATACACTTCTTGGAGCTCCCTACTTGCTCTCTCTTCTTCTATGTCCACTTCTTTGATGTGCTTCTATGTTTTATGCTTGACCTGAGTTCCAACACATTACATGTTATCATTGAAAGAGTGAGTTCAAACCCTAATGTAGACAATTAATATCACAACACTGTTGTTACTATCCATGTAAACAATGAACACATTAGAAACATAATGGAAAGCCTAAACAACATTAGACATAGCCAAAATTTTGGGGTATCAAATTACCTGCTTTCCTTTGGTTGCATTTGAAAGAGATGTTGGTGTGAAAGAAATCCAACCACTAAACACAGCTGCACCTGTTAATTTCTTGGGGTACGACAGTCCATTGGCAAGACTAAAAGCACCTAACTCAAAAAATCAGAAAGTAAACAATGCAACACATTCAAATAGACATAGACCTACTGTTATAGAGATTCGTGCAGATAATTATGGATCTAGGAACCAAGCTCAAAAAGAACCTATGGCATAACCTTTTTCTTCAAAAAATACCTTATAAAAATCCACAACAAGATAATTTGGCCATCTTTTCCTTGCAACATTATAACAATCAAGAAGCATATGTAACAATGACCCAAAAGATGAAGCAACCAGATATGAGATGCTACACACACAATTACCTGGGTTCTTTTCAATGCCTTCTTTTGGGAAACAATTTCAAACTCCTTGGAAACCTGTCCAGTTTAACAACTTGTCCACACATGCATATACATACCTGTCTTGAATTATTTTGACATATGCATACCTAGCTCTTGCACACACTTGCACATACACACACTTTCACATACACACACATGCATACATACTTCTACATACATCTATCTAGAAATAACATTAGATTACCAAATTTCTGATTAGAGATAGGTCCCAAATTTCAAGAAGTTCAATGTACAAGCCGTCAAATCCTCTAAAAGGATTGTTCAGTGTACACACATACATGCACAGATATAAGCATGAATAAAAACACAATATATACATGCAAGCATCACACATACTTTCGAATTTCAAACATACATATATACATGCACGAATACAAGAATACAAACATGCACACATGTAAGCATCTCACATGCAAGAATCACCCATGCACACATATACATACACACATACATATTACATGCAGCACACATGCATCCATATGTACATACACACATACATACATGCAGGAATACAAGAATACAAACATACATATAGGCAAGAATACATGAATACAAACATACACACATGCAAGCATGGCACATGCATGATTCATACATACATAGATACATAAATAGGCATGAACATTGAACACTAGGAACCTTTGAATCTCATCATTTCAGATATTAAAAAAATTTAAAAAACAAAAATAGGCAAATATTGAAGTCCTTGATATATTCAAAACCTATCAAAACAATAAGAAACGTTAGTATAAATCATACTTCACCATAATATTAAAAAAGAAATCAAATAAAAAAGTTAGCTTTTTATAATCAGTCGATTTGAAAAATATTAGAAGGTTCAACATCCTCCATGCATTTCCTCTCGTCTGATACTACACATTCACTTCTTCATTGACATTGACTTTTCCATATGGCATAAGCTTCTTCGAAAGGGAAAGTTTCAAGGTCACTCTTAAAAACAAACAATCTAAGACATGTATCCAAGTTTTTATTCAATCTATTCCTTGTAGCATTTCATATGAAAGTTAAGCTACTCCATAGATGTTCATCTTCAATGGATCCAAGGATCATTGTTAGACACAAATTTGCTACTTTAAAATACTCCGACATAGATTCCTTCAAGAATGGAGATATATCGAGCTTTTTCCATAGCTTTGTCATTGCTCATGGATTTGAAGGATATTTGACGAAGTCAAATTGCTTCCACATTGTTTGTCCAAATATCCCAGATTGTTTTTTTTTTAGATTTGGATTTATAATTCCTTCTAGAATCCTATCTCCTAAATATGCATTCTTTACAAAATGATCGGATAATATTTGGACCTTGCTTTTAAAGTCATTTGTTAGTAAGCTCTTGTCTTTTGCATGATTCCAATACAAAGGATGAACTATGGCCATTGCTTCTAAGAGCTCATCTCGAGGAAATCTCTCTCTAATCTCAGAAGTCAATTTATTACATATGGATCTTAAGCATTGTTTTACACTATCCACTAGGATAGGAAAGAATGCTTGATTAACTTTTTTTCTTGATGCATACTTCTTGAATTTTTCGTGATACATAAAGAGGAATTTGCTTATCTTTCACCAATATGCACAACCAACCTTTCTTATTGTATTGCAAAAAACTATCTTCTACACCAACTTGTAGCAATGACGCCCACTCGATAAATTCTTGCGAATCAAAACCTGATGTCTCATAATACAAAGTTTCTAATCATCTCTCTTGCTACTGCATATTCAATTACATAAATATCTCTTGATTGAGAAACTTTTATCAGATTATTCATTTCTCTTAACAATGGTAACATTCCTCCAAGATAGAGATGAGTTTCCACATCACTTAACATTTGCAACAAAGTATGAGATTTTCCTTTTTCTATTCCTTTACTTAAAGACATAATATTGACCACACTGATGACTGATTTATATTCTTCAAAAAGATGTTCTACAGGTCCAATAAGTGAAATCCATTGTGTCAATATTTTTTTTCAATTTTCTTCCCTTACTTATCCCATCAGAGAAGCATTTAAACTCTTTAATACGCTTAGGACTTTTTGAAAATAAAGCATTAGCATGGTGTACAAGATCTTGAACTTTTTGTACAAAAACAAATTCTGACACAATTTTAAATGCCAAATTTGTATGATGAGACATACAATGTATACCTAAAGCATATGGTGTATAGTTCCATTGCAGTTGAACACATAATCCATTTCTAAGCCCATGCATAACTGAGCATCCATCAACACCAATGCATACTATCTTTTGATTAATATCACTAATTGACATCCCTCCAATATTTGAAATGGAATCTAAAACAAGTTGCACCAACAAATTAGAAGTTGCACTTCCCTTTAGTTGAAAAGCACCAATAAATTTGGCTTTTCTTGCATAATTCTCCACAATATATGCATGGATACACACCCAAGAAGTGCAATCCCTTGCTGTCACTTCATCAAGGGAAATAGCAATAAAAGTAGCATTGGATAAACTTTTTTTCAAGTTAGATTTGATTACCTCTCCCATTGCTTTTGCAAATTCCCATCCTGAAGATTCTATCCAATATTGTGTCAGAAAACATTGAATTCGTAATCCAATGAAATTCAAT
>CM035409.1:65215453-65542953 GCA_020310875.1 Ceratopteris richardii
AGAGATCAAAGTAACTTTCTTGCCTTCGCTCATTCACAATAGTAGCTTAACACAAAAGTCCAAAGTCTCTCATGTAACACAAACCACCAACTTGTAGCCTTCTTGCAATCTCATTCTTGCTTTTTGCACACAAGCTAATGAACTGTAAAGACCAAAAACCTAAATACATGAATTGAGTCCATCAATAGAACTTTGAGCCCTCAGCCATTACCAGGCTTATGCAATCAACCAAAGCAAGCAAAGCTTGTTGCTACAAAATCTGCTTCAGTAATTCCAATACTTCAGTATCTTGAAAATATGCATAGAGACATAGTCATAGTCCTTCCATGTTCATCAATATCATGTTCTAATGGCAAGCCCATGGCATGAGATTTCATGTGGCTAAAAAATTGCTTAAATGAGAATATGATTGAAGATTACTGCAGAGATAACATTGTTGGAAATTAAAACAAAATATATTTAAAGCCTAGAGCTCTTATGAAAGAAATCAATGTCAAGAAAATAGTTCTAAGAGGACATGTTCTTCTAAACCTTAAAGAATGTCAAGTGGGAGCAAAGAAGAACAAGAATTGCTTCCAATGAGGACAAGCACGTAGATATCAAATGTGAAAGGAGATCTCCAAATCTCTCTCTCTCTCTCTCTCTCTCTCTCTCTCTCTCTCTCTCGTACTTGTAGGCTATGAGTCTTCCTCAGCGGCTTTGCCCTATCGCCCTCGAGCTCGACCTTAGGCTCTACCCTGTCGGCGGCCAACTAGCCCCGGGCAAATTGAAGATACACAGACGACGTTGAATATAGGTTACCTAGAAAAACTCAAGACACCGACAAGCTAGCATATAGAAAATGAGGCGAAAGTTCTATAAGTTAGAACTAGGGCTTGTTGAAATTAGGGCTATTTTTAAATGTTTACAATTCACTAAATATAGAAAAAACATATGGAGTTCTCTAAATATTTGCCTTTGGGCTAATATTCGCCCCTAAGTATTTCACTGGATGGTAGAGATGCCCAGGCACATGCATTGATAGCTTTGTCTATCAAACGTGCCATTATTCCTCACATTCGCTCTTGTAGAATACCTAAGGATGCTTGGGAGACACTTAGCACATTGTACCAGACTAGGAATGAGGCTCGTGTTGCTTACCTCCGAAAATAGTTGGAGAGTGAGCACATGAATGAAAATGATTCTATGGATAGTTTTTTGACAAAGATCAAGGATTTGAAGGAACAATTGATTTCTGTTGATGAAATCCTTCTTGATAGTTCACTTGTGCAAACTCTTCTGAATGATCTTCATGACTCATATCAGAGTTTTGCTTCTACTCTTCGTTTGATGATGAAATCAATCCCAATTCCTTAACGTTTGAAGATTTAGGTTTAGTTATGTTGTAGGAAGATCAGTCTAGGCAAAACATGTCTATTATGCATGTTGTAGATCAAGCTTTCCTAGCTAGTCAAAAGGGCAAAGGAAAATGGAGCTCTTCAACTAGTAAGCAGAAATCTACTAATTCTGCACAATCGAAGAAGGAAGACAAAGATGAGAAGAAATCACAAAAGCAAAAATTGTTTTGCAAATATTGTAAAGCAAATGATCATGTCATTAAGAACTGTCCAAAATTGGCTGCTAAAGAGGCAAAGAAGAAAGAGGACGGAATGGTTGTTGCAGAGGCCTCTACACAAAAAACAGAGTCTGCTAATCTTGTGCAGGATGAAGAATGGGTGTTTACTACTGTCTGCAGTTTTGAACCATCTTCTCATGAGCATTGCATGTCTGTAATAGACTCAAATGTTTGGTACTTTAATAGTGGGGCCACCAAACATATTACCTCGTAGCGTAGTATCTTCTCTTCACTGGAGCCTACCCCTATAGGGAATACTATCACATGCACCAACAACTCCTCTTATCCTTTCATGGGAGTTAGTAAGATCATTTTGAATACTATTGATGTTAGTTCTTTCACTTTGTCAGATGCTTTATTTGTGCCAGGGATCAAGAAGAATATGTTATCAATTTTAGCTTTAGCCAAGATTGGCTTGGTTGTGAAATTTGTTGACGACAGATGTACAATTCATGATCTGTCAAATGATGACGTGATTATTGCTTCTAGCATTTTATCTCGTGGGTGGTATAAGCTCATAGATTGTGAAAAATCTATGAATGATTTAGCATGTGCAGTACATGATTCTCAGGCTATGTCAGATGCAAAGCTTTGGCATGCACTCTTTGATCATCTGAAATTTACTAGTTTGCTACGCCTATAGAAATCTGAAATGGTATCCTCTTTGCCCAAACTTGAGGCACCCGTTAAACATGTGTGAAGGCTGTATTTTGGGCAAAGTGCACTGTTCTTCATTTCCAAAAGATAGTTTAGTTCGAGCTATGTTGGGAGAGGATGGTTGGATGCACTCAGAGATTGAGTAGGTGCTGCTAAACCTGCTTCACACCAGCCCTCCTTTGACTCCAGGAATGATTAATACACTTGCTTAGCTTCCAAATGATACCAAGAAAGCATATATGTACTTTGCAAATGATATGTGTAATGATCAAATAGACTACTTGAGACTTCAAGAATCCAAGAAAACTTGCTATTTTGGTATTGACACCTGCTCAGTTTTTCACTCAGTATGACCAGCACACTTACAATTGATCAAATTCCTTTTGGACATATTAAATTAGCTTAACAAGCTATCATTTGCAAGTGGAATGAGAAGAAATGACAAACCATACTCTGAGAAATCACTTTAGCAAAATAAAGTTTACCCCCGATATTTTAGGAGCTCTGCAGACACAGACCAGTGAGCACTTCGACTGATATTTCTCTGCAATGGCTGAACCAATTGACTTCAAAATTTGTAGGCATGTAGAAGACTTTGAGCTGAATCCAATGTGCTTTGAATCACTTGATTTGGTTGAGAAACCACTGAGATATGCTCTGTTGAAGTTGACAGACTTGAAGGTAGACAACTCAAAGAATACAGATATGATATATGAACAATGTATGTATTAAATCATATTGATGTACATTCCCATTGACATGATAAACATAGTTCAATGGTACTCAGAGGTGTAGGCTATAGAGTAGACCTCACACACTCAATGATCACAAATGTTAGCCTCGGGAATGGTGAAGAACCACCGCGACTTTTTACTTGTAGCTTTTTATAGGAGTTGAGTGTAGATTTGAATTAGAATTCAAATCAATCTCCTTGAATCTTTCACCTAAAAGTTGATTGAGATATTCTCTCAATTAAACAACCTTTTCCACGACTTCCAATCAATTAGGTGTGATTACATAAAATGCCAAGTCACTAAGACTTTTACAAGAGATAAAATGGTAAGAACTTATAAGCATAAGTTCCTATAGTCCTTCTCACATGTTGAGTCTTCAAGATAGTATCCAAGCCAAATTGTGAAGGCTTGAATTGCACCAACAGCTCCCCCTCAAGCCAAACATTTTGGCTCAAGTCTTCATCTTCATTCTTCAATCACATCCTGTAATCCAATCAAGGATTTAAATTTGCATAACTTGTTTCCATCCAAAGCTTTAGTGAGTAAATCTGCACATTGCATATTAGTAGACACATAGGTCAACTGAATGTCTTTGCTAAGAAACTTCTCTCTCACATAGTGGTAATGAACCTCTATGTGTTTTGTCCTAGCATGATATATTGGATTAGCTGCAAGGTGAAGTGAACTTGTGTTGTCTCCAAAAATAATTGGGGGCCTAGTGTATAGGCCTAACTCTGTATACAAAAGCTTTAACCAAATAGCTTCTTGAGTGGCATTGGCTAGCCCTCTATACTCTGCTTCAGTAGATGACAAAGCTACTGTAGGTTGTTTCTTGGCTGACCAAGAAATAGGTTTATCACCTGCAAAACATATGTATCCTGATGTGCTTCTCCTATCATCCTTGCATCCTGCCCAATCTGCATCTGAATATACTTTAATGTCAATATCTGATGTATAAGGAAAGTACAAACCATGGTTCTGAGTTCCCTTTAGATACTTCAAGATCTTCTTTGCTGCCTCTAGGTGAGGTACTTTTGGTTTGCGCATGAATTGACTTAGCACACTTACTCCATATGCTATGTCAATTCTAGTCAAGGTAGCATAATTCAAACTACCTACCATACTTTGATATCCTGTAATGTCTTGGACTTCATCACCTTCATGAGCACTAAGCTTTAGGTTGACTTCCATAGGAGTACTTGAGACTTTAGCATCCTGCAAGTTAAATTTTTTCAACATATCCTGAACATACTTCTTCTGAGTGATGATATATATACCTGAATTAGTATAAACCAATTCAAGTCCTAGAAAGTATTTCAATAATCCAAGATCATTGATCTTGAACTCCTTCATCATCTGATTTTTGATGCTTCTGATTCCTTGGACATCATTACCTGTAATGATGATGTCATCAACATAAACACAGAGATAGATTACCTCTGAATTGCTCCTTTTGATAAACAATGATGTATCTGCCTTACTCATAGTAAACCCTTGATCTTGGAGATATGTTGTCAACTTGTAGTTCCATGCCCTAGGTGCCTGCTTCAATCCATATAGAGCCTTCTTCAATTTACAAACATAATTTACCTTCTTGGGATCTTCATAGCCACGTGGTTGTGACATGTAGACTTCTTCAGATATCCATCCATTCAAGAAAGCATTCTTGACATCTAATTGGTACATGTTCCAATTCTTGGAAGCAGCTACACTCACCAATACTCTGATTGTTGGCATCTTAGCCACAGGAGAAAATGTCTCCTCATAATCAATGCCTTGGGTTTGTGCAAAACCCTTGGCTACCAACCTAGCTTTGTACCTGTTGATTGTACCATCAGAGTTCCTCTTGAGTTTGTAGATCCATCTGGATCCTATCACCTTCATAGAGTCCTTCTTGGGTACCAAGTCCCATGTGTCACTCTCCTTGAGAGCCTCTATTTCTTCATCCATAGCTTCTTTCCATTCTGGTTTGGTGATTGCCTCCTCATATGAACCTGGTTCTTCATTCAACAGATCCTTTGCAAGATATACAGAATGCTTAGTTACAAGAGAAGTATCATACCCATATCTGATAGGCTTCTTACTTTCTCTTTGAGATCTCCTCATAGCTTGAGTTGAGGACTCTGGTATATCCTCTAGCTTCTTTATCTTCATCTTTCCTTTGGACTTCCATGCCTTGAATTCCTCAAGATTAATTGTGTCATCATCATCTGAGCTTGAGTCTTCTTTCTGGATTGGTTCCTCCTTGGTAAGCTTTGGGAAGTCTTCTTCCATGTCATAAGGTAGACTAACCTTCCTGCATTCATTCTCATACCATGAGTCATTCTCATCAAAAATGACATCTCTGCTTACCTTGAAACCTTTGTTTGAGGGGTTGTAGAATCTGTACCCTTTCTGGTTCAAGTCATAACCAATGAAGATACATTTTTCAGCTTTAGGGTCTAGCTTTCCCCTTACCTGTGAGGGAATATGCACATATGCAATACAACCAAATATTTTGCAATGATCCAATGATGGTCTCTTACCATGCCAAGCTTCATATGGTGTCATTCCATCAAGTGACTTTGATGGCAACCTGTTAATGAGATAGGTGGCAGTAGATACACTCTCTGCCCAAAGATAATTTGGTAATTTCTTTTCATTAAGCATAGACCTAGCTGTTTCTACAATGAGTCTATTCCTTCTTTCAGCTACCCCATTTTGTTCAGGTGAGTACCTTGTGGTTATTTCCCTCTTGATGCCTCTTTCCTGCAAGAAGTCTTCAAATTCATTGGAGAAGTATTCACCTCCTCCATCTAACCTTAGCCTTTTCAAGTTTCTACCTGTTTGATTTTCAACTAGTGCAAGATATCTTTTGAAAAAAATTAAATACTTCATCCTTATGCTTCATAAAGTATAACACAGTCCATCTGCTATAATCATCAATGAAAGACACATAGTACCTTGATCCTGAAATGGATGGTTCCTTGCTAGGTCCCCAAACATCTGTATGCACCAATTCTGGGTAGTCTTCATGCATAAAACCTTTCCTTGAGTAGGGCAATCTGTGAGACTTACCAAATTGACAAGCTTCACACTTGTAAATCATGTGTTGCTTGGACACATTAGGTATCCCAAACACACATTGATCCCTGCACATTTGCTTTAAGGTCCTTTCACCTATGTGACCTAACCTCTTGTGCCATATTTCTAATTCTAAAAGTGTTTGATCCTTGTAATTGTATAAAGCAATGTTCTTTGTGTCCTCTAGCTCAAAAGTAAACAATCTACCTGATTTTTCTCCCTTGGCTATCCTTCTGAATCCATGTCTTGGGTCCTCCACATATGCTCCATGTTGATTGAACCCGACCTGTAAACCTTTTTCCACAATCTGACCTACACTCATTAAGTTCTTGGTGATTGTTGGGACATAAAGTACTCTGCTCAATAAGTTCTGATTACCATCACTAGTCTTTACATTACCAATCTTTACAACAGAATGCTTAGTATCATCACCTGTCTGTACCTGATGTTTGCCCTTGGGTTCTTCCAAATCAGAAAGTAGTGCCACATTGCCAGCTACATGATTAGAACATCCTGAATCAATATAGAATAAGTGATCATCATTGATACCTGACTTAGAAGTCATATTCATGATCAATAGGGAGTCATCTTGCTCCTCTGTATAGTTGTTGTAGTCCTTCCTATTTCTGTATCCACCTTGGTAGTTACCATTGTTGTTGTAATTGTTGTTGTAGTTATTGTTGTAGTCATTGTAGCTTTGGTGTTGGTTGAATCTGCCTCTACCTTGAGAGTATCCACCTCTTTGATGGCCTCTTCCTCTCTGATTTTTATAGTTTCTGTAGCACTCATCTGTAGTATGATTAGACAGACCACATATATTGCATGGTGATGAATTGTAGGATCTCCCCCTACCTTGCTTACCTCCTCTGCCTCTACCTCTTGAAGATCTACCTCTCCCTGCATAGTTTGCTTGGGAGGTAGAGCCTTCTTCATCAATCTTCTTACTTTTACTTTTATCTTTAACCTTCTTATCAGTGTATAAAGCAGAGGGGTTGTTACCTTTTGATTGCTCTCCATTCCTTGTAAGCTTTGCTTCATGTGTGAAGAGTTGACCAATCAGAGTTGTTAAATCAGGAGCATGTATGTCCATGTATAGGTCCATTGCTGTGGTAAAGCTCTCCCATTTGTCATCAGCTTTTAGTCCATTGATTACCTGCCTTACTATTTGTTCCTCTTCAATCTCCTCTCCAATACTTGCAAGCTGGTCTGCAATGTCTTTGACCCTAGTGACAAAGTCTGAAGCTGATTGCTTTGATTGCTTCCTAAGAGTTGTAAATTCAATCCATAGTTGATTCTTTCTGGCCCTTGTATTTGATGAGAAATATGTTGACAAGATTTCCCAAGTTTCTTGGGAAGTCTTGCAATTCCTGATGTGAGGTAAAAGGAAATAAGATATAGAGTTAAGAAGATAAGACCTTGCCAATGCATCTTTTGCACACCATGTGTTGAGCCTCTCTTGCTCTTCCTTGGTTGGTAGGCCTCTAGCTTTGAATGAGGGCAATTCCTCATCTCCTGAGATGAATCCAAATAACCTCCTTCCTTGTAGATAGGTCTTCATCCTTAGAGACCAAGCTTGGTAATTGTTCCTGTCCAATTTGTCAATGAATGAAGGAAAACCATCTCCCATGTTACCTTATTTGCTCTGATACCACTGTTGGGAGAGGATGGTTGGATGCACTCAGAGATTGAGTACATGCTGCTAAACCTGCTTCACACCAGCCCTCCTTTGACTCCAGGAATGATTAATACACTTGCTTAGCTTCCAAATGATACCAAGAAAGCATATATGTACTTTGCAAATGATATGTGTAATGATCAAATCAAAACAGACTACTTGAGACTTCAAGAATCCAAGAAAACTTGCTATTTTGGTATTGACACCTGCTCAGTTTTTCACTCAGTATGACCAGCACACTTACAATTGATAAAATTCCTTTTGGACATATTAAATTAGCTTAACAAGCTATCATTTTCAAGTCGAATGAGAAGAAATGACAAACCATACTCTGAGAAATCACTTTAGCAAAATAAAGTTTACCCTCAATATTTTAGGAGCTCTGCAGACATAGACCAGTGAACACTTCGACTGAGATTTCTCTGCAATGGCTGAACCAATTGACTTCAAAATTTGTAGGCGTGTAGAAGACTTTGAGCTGAATCCAATGTGCTTTGAATCACTTGATTTGGTTGAGAAACCACTGAGATATGCTCTGTTGAAGTTGACAGACTTGAAGGTAGACAACTCAGAGAATACAAATATGATATATGAACAATGTATGTATTAAATCATATTGATGTACATTCCCATTGACATGATAAACATAGTTCAATGGTACTCAGAGGTGTAGGCTATAGAGTAGACCTCACACACTCAATGATCACAAATGTTAGCCTCAGGAATGGTGAAGAACCACCGCGACTTTTTACTTGTAGCTTTTTATAGGAGTTGAGTGTAGATTTGAATTAGAATTCAAATCAATCTCCTTGAATCTTTCACCTAAAAGTTGATTGAGATATTCTCTCAATTAAACAACCTTTTCCACGACTTCCAATCAATTAGGTGTGATTACATAAAATGCCAAGTCACTAAGACTTTTACAAGAGATAAAATGGTAAGAACTTATAAGCATAAGTTCCTATAGTCCTTCTCACATGTTGAGTCTTCAAGATAGTATCCAAGCCAAATTGTGAAGGCTTGAATTGCACCAACAAGCTATGTAGAAATTGTAGCTTGTTCATAGTGATGTTTGTGGTCCTATGCAGATTCCGTCTTTTGGAAATTATCTTTACTTCATGATCTTCATTGATGATTTTTCTAGACATGCATGGGTACATCCATTGAAAGCAAAGTCCGAAGTGTTTATGTGCTTCAAATAGTTTTTGGTTTTGGCTGAAAATCTTTCAGCATGTAAAATGGGAACCCTTCGCTCTGATGGAAGGGCAGAATATATGTCTTCTGACTTTAATGCAGTTCTGGCTGAACGTGGGATAAAACATCAAAGTATAGTGCCATATACGCCTCAATAGAATGGAGTTGCTGAACGGAAGAACATGTCACTCATGGAGATGGCGAGGTGTATGGTCAAGAGTCAAGCTTTACCACATAGTTTTTGGCTTGAGACTGTTATGTGTGCAACATATGTACTTAACATGTGCCCCGCTAAAGTGATGTAGTCTATCACTCCATATGAGGCTTGGCATGGTCGCAAGCCATCTGTTGCTCATCTATGTGTTTTTGGTTGTCTGGCATATGCATTAGTGCCTGAACAACATCGTAGAAAATTGGATGATAAAGCAGTAAAATGTATTTTTGTTGGGTACAGTTCTGAAAGTAAAGGCTATCATCTGTATCATCCATAGACTAAATGCATTTTGGTTAGCTGTGATGTTGTTTTTGTGGAAGATGCTATTCAGCCATTTCTTTCATGTACTAAGGAGACATCTGTTAGCTCCATAGACATGTATGATACTTTGCTGCCTCTTTTTACAGGTGGATAGCCTAGTGTTGGTCCTAATGAGGCAGCTTCTCAGTCTTTCCAGGTTTCATGTGATGATGAAGATCATCCCATTTTTTATGCAGATTTACATGATGCACTTGTTGATAAGAGAGCTGATAATGAGGAGGCAAAAACTATGCCAAAATGGCTAGTGCGGACTTTGTGTGACAACAAATTAGATGCACCTCTATCATATCGTACTCGATCAGGCTCTCATAGTGCCTCTTTTGCCTCAGATTGCTATGATATGGCTGCATCTAGTCTCTGTGATTAGAATGATCCTATTTTGATTGATGAAGCACAAAATTCAGAAAAATGGATGGTTGCTATGCAATCTGAATATGATGCTATAATGAAGAGTGGTACTTGGTGTTTATGTGACTTTCCTCCTGGAAAGAAGGCCATTGGCACTAAGTGGGTATACAAGCTGAAGCGTAGCCTAATGGAACAGTTGATAGGTATAAGGCTAGGCTTGTTGCAAAGGGTTATGCGCAGGAAAGAGGCATTGATTTTGATGAGACCTTTGCACCTACTTGCCAAATGACTATTTTTTGTAGCATATGTGCACTTGCAGCTCATCATGCTTGGAATGTACATCAGTTGGACATTAGAACTACATTTTTGAATGGTGACTTGCATGAAGAAATGTATATTTTTCAGCCCCGTGGCTTTGTGCAAAAAGGGCATGAAAACCAGGTGTGCAAGTTAAGAAAGGCTTTATATGGTTTGAAACAAGCACCACAAGCTTGGTATGAAAAGATACATGCATATCTAATTGCACATGGTTTTGACAACCGTCCAACTGAAAGCTCCTTATATGTTAAGGGGCATTTGCATCATTATTTGGGCATTCAATTTATGCACGTTGATGGTGGAATGGCTTTGTGTCAAATGAAATATATTGACATATTATTGCAATGTTTTGGCCTTGAAGACTGCAAACCTATTGCCACTCCTATGGAGACATGTCTACAATTGAGTCTTCATGATGCAAGGGATCGCAATCAAAGGAAGAAGATCAATTCAACCTACAAAGGATAAGGTAATTGTGCATCTACTTCAAATGAGAATGAAAGTATGCTAGATATGATGCAGATGAGTGACTACACACACGGATCAAGCATATGGTACATTGATAGTGGATGCAGTAATCACATGAGCTACAACAATGATTTCTTTTCAAACATGGAGGTGTCGTCAACTAAACGGCATTTGGAAATTGGGAACACACATCCGGGGCTGACAAGCATAGCAAGGAGAAGCGAATTGAGGTTGGAACATCTCTAAACCCCTCATTCCATTCTTAGCTTAGGCTAAGTGTGAGTAGTTGTCTTGATTGACTAGGGGTACGATAGGAATACTCAAGTTCTAAGAGCCTCTAATTTCTCAAGTCTAAGAATAGGTTAAATTTCAGCCAAGGGACAACTTAAGGGAAAAGAACTTAAACTAAGTGGACGGAGAACATCAAGTAGAACACACTTAAGTGCTCTTGACGATGCTTAACTAAGACAAGAAAACAAGTACCAAGGAAGTTAAAAAGAATAAGGGATTGGTATCAAAGAATCAGCAACATGGTTGTACAAGGATCATTGGGTTAATTGGAAAGGCATGTGAACCTTAGATCGGGAAGACACCTAGGGAGAGACCGTGAAAGTATTAGATCATCCGAGGCTAGTGTCAACCATACAGCCAGATCTTAGGCCCAACAGTTGAGTGATTACCCCTACACTTTAGACTCAGAAAATAGTGACTCTGAGATGTCTTACAGCATGGATAGACATGTGGGTAGCTCAGGAGTGGCATACCTAGAAAAACCCAAGGGTCCCCACAAGAAACAATTGGAATATATCAGGACCAACCACTTAGGTGCACACATCTATGAGGATGGACTGAGAAGATCTGTTGTTCAAATTAAAAACCTAGGTCAGCCCATTGGACTAGAACACCCTGCAGTCAAGTTCAAAAATGGTTCACTAGCCAACCAGAAAGGACGAATGAATTTGGCAACATAATCCCTAAACCTGAAATAGGTGACATAGAGCAAGGGAACTTAGGAAAAGAGCCAAAAACCCCTCGAGGCAAGTCGGTTCTAATGAGAATAATCACTCCAGAGTGGGTTCCCCAAGACAATAGGAGCATAGATTTTCTTGTGAATCGAGAGACAGATGAGGCTTTTTGGAGGTATAAGCCTGAGTAGCCTAACGAAGAGGGAGCACTTACCATCTATGAATTCAAAGATCCTGATAGCTCAGGCAAAGTGACCTATCTAGATGATGCTTCTGAGAGGATCTTTGTGGTCTCAGAGCATGGAAGACACGCATACACTTGGAAGGGTGAAATTTTTTTCCCCTAACCTTGATCCACTGTGTCTTATGGTCACCAAGGATCTGGAACATCTCAGGCTCATGGAACTCAAATAGAGAGGAGTAGAGATAGACCTGAGGTGAGCTTTGCTAACCCACTGGGAAGAGAAAGAACGAGGACATAGATGGATAGGATGGACAGGGAGAGACTTAAGGACCCAAGGAATCCAAGAAATGAAGACGAGTTCCCTCTGACAAGGCCTAGAGAACATGCTAGAACCTTAAGGCCTACACAATTGGTTAAGTCCATGAAGAATTGCTTCAATGGCACAGGAGACCTGTATGACCATGTAGCAGAGTTTAGGCAAGTTTTGAGAGCAGAGCAAGTTGAAGACTTATTCACTCAATACAATGCTTTTGGCCTAACTCTCAAGAACACCACATTGACTTGGTTTCAACTGCTTCACCAAGGTCAGTCCAGAAATATAGATCAACTTCTTGAAGCATTCATCACTGAGTTTTCCAAGAATGGTATTAGGCATAACACATCCTCCCTGATATACAGCTTCACGCAAACACCTCAAGAGATAGTGAGGCTTGAAGGGAGAAGGTTTAGGCAATACCTAGAGAGATGCCCTATTCTAGAGTTACCCACTCCAGCCAAACAAGTGGCTTTATTCTTAGACGGATTGTTAAGTATCAAACTGAGATCATACATGTACTTGAAGGATCCTAGATCCATAGAAGAGTGTGTACGCATGTGCATAGACATTGAGGATAATCTAGGGGAGGAATTAGAACTCTCAAAGATCTATAAAGAATCAGATAGTTCTAGTAGACTTGCTTCCTCACAATCCACATCAATTGAGGATATGGCGAAGAAGGTAGCTCAGAAGTTAGGAGTCTCTAGCAAGCAGATTCCTAGATTTGCCCAAGGAAAATGATGCTACACTTGTGGAGGAGACCATATGGCTAATGTGTGCCCTATCATGGCTCAACCACTGTGAACCCTAATAGCCAATACTGCACTATAGAAAGGAGATAAACCAACCACACTGTACAAGACTGCCCATATAACAAACAAGTTGTTAGACAAAGTTATCCTCAAAATTACCCACAGCAAGGAAAATACTAGAATCAATACCCCTAGCAGCAGTATGGTAGGCCCCAACAACCCTATCAACCACCCTATCAAGGGCAGCAAAGACCTCAACCAGTCCTAGCGCAACAACCCCCTCCTCCAGCCAATGTGATCCCAGTGAAGTACATAGTTGCGAAAGAAAATCTGAATAGAGCCTTAGTGCTAGTAACACCATCACTTTCAGAAAGTGACCCAAGTGATCACAACTTTGACTCTACTCATATTGATAGCCCACAGGCTTACTACATGCAGTCACCTGAGCATAGTGAGTCATACTATTATGAAGAACCAAGTGAACCTAGTTGGGAGCCAGAGTATGTGAATGTCATGTATGCAAACCCCAACTCTCGACCTCAACCAAGGCAGATAAGACCCCCATTTCCTGAAGGACCATGCTACTGATGTCAGGGAGATCACCTTATTAATGATTGCCCTCTACCTGCACCTACACAATCCCAATCGGTAACAATTCAAGGCTTTTATCGAGATTATGGGAAGGAGCACTTATTACGAGTGTGTCCCAAGAACCCCACCAATATGGCAAAAATCGCTCCTATCAACGTTATTGGGTTAGTTGTAGACTCCACGGGAAGTGTGACTTCCATGGCCCCAGTGCAAGTCATCATGAGAGCTCAAAAACTTGAGCAAAACCAAGACTTAGCCCAGGAAAAGAATTCTGAGGTTAGCGAGACCGAGAGTTAGAATAAGAAGAGGACAAGAGCTTGGAGAGAAAGTCGTGAACATATGAAAAGGTAATGGGCAAAGAAGATGAGCAAACTTGAGGAAAGTATGATAGAGGCCAAAGCCAAAATCATGGAAATCACATCTCAAATGCACTCTCACACATCACCTCCACCATACCCATCACCTTCCATCTCACAGCAGTCTAATCCACCACATGTAGCCCACCCACCACCTCGAGTAGGATCAATCTTAGCAGATCCCACTCCCGAGGACATAGACATGATGCTTAGGGCATATGAGGCCAGAATCCAAGAAGGGCCAAATGTAACAGATCATTGAAAGTGTTACCCTAGAGCTCGAATGAACAAAACTTTGTGCCAAGATGGTGGAATTGGCTCAAGCCATGTTTGAAGCCAGTCGCCTCTTTAATTACTCTAGCTCCACTAGAACACCATTGCATTTTGATGGTCTATTAGATAGATTAGAGAGGCTAATTGCAAAAGGAGTCACCTTCCAAGCTAAGGAGAGGGCAAGTGATAGAATAAACATTCCTCCCCAAGAAGCTTATGTGCCTAACTCCACTGAACTAGACACCTCTTCTTCTATGAATCGGTATTCACCAGAATTCCTGCGAGAGATTCAAGAAGAGAAATGGGCTAAAGAAAGTGGAGATCCTCCTCCAATGACACGCACGATCAATTCCCACAAGACATTCCTTCCATTTATGGAGAGGAGGAGAGTGCCCAATCTCATGAGATATTAGACTTCGAGTATAATTCCTTACAGGAACTACCCCATTTCATAGGCCCATGGGAAGCTAAGTCTACTTGTATGAGAGCACCCACGGTCATGATAAGAAATGAAGACTCAATCATACCTAGGAATACAGAGGTAGTAAAGAACACTAAAGTGCAGTGCAATCTCACTTTAGAAGAGCTACTCAAGGTTAGGCTAGAACTATGGAAACATGTAGCCAATCAAATGCCAGAAGTAGCAAAACCTCGTTCCTAGGTAGGATCTCATAGAACGGTGCCAGAAATACCCTTGAACAAGATAGGAGACATGAGCGAAGGAGAAGAAGGAAACACCTATCTTCCCATTGCCCATCAGCGGTACACAACGAAGGCAATTTTGGACTCAGGTGTAGGAGCTGCAATTGCAACCACTTTCCTATGGACGCATTAGGGCAAACCAGCACTCATGCCAATGAGAATGAAATTGCAGATGGCCGATGGTCACCCTTAGGACTGCTAGAAGGAATAACTCTCACTACATGTGGTGTCGAGTTTGAGCATATGTTTGCCATATGTGACTTTAGCAAGAACCAAGCCTATGAGATGATTTTGGGAAGACCATTTATGTGGCAGTTGCAAGTGGTACAAGATTGGGGAACCATTTCACTATATGTACAACACTTAGGTGTTACAACCAAAGTCAATCTCAAGGATTACTCTCATAGAGACGTACCCCCTATTCAATGGAATCCCATCCATAGAGCTAAGGATGATACATGATCAATGTGTTCCATAGGCTTGGGATCCTCATGGATGCATGAAGACACCAACTTATGGATGTGCAAAGTAGTAGTAGAAGAATAGAAGAGAGAAAAATCAAGAGAGGTAGGTGCGAAGGAAACTCATAGATCAATTCAAGACCCAGCCTATGCACCTGTAGTATTTTCTGATGAATAGTTTGAACCTCATGGTTGGGCGGAGATCTTAGCAACAATGGATGTAGCCATTAATGAAGAACAATGGACACCCCACTGTGACGAGGATGGTTATGACATTTTAGTCTTCACAATAGAGCCAATCATGTGTGATCCGATTATTGAAGAATGTGAACCTATCACTGATGCATTTGAGGATGCAAGTGAGTCCGATCTAGAGCCAATTACAATGGACCCTCCTTTTGCATTAGATGAGGAATATTTCTATGAGGTAGAAGCTCACCCTCAGAGACATGAAGAAATTATGAATGAGGTGAGATTAACCACACAAATGACCACTAAGAACGAAGGCAAGAAGAAGAAGAAGAGAGAAGTCACATGAGAGGAAGAAGAATCTTTGTTTGAGGTCCTTGAAAATTTCAAGAAATATGAAATAGATAATAGGAGAGTCGTGGTAAGAATGCCTAAATGTGAAGCCGTCATAAGAGAGGCCTATGAAGAGGGATGCACATACATAGGACATGAACTAAGTGAAGATAAGGAGTAGGAGTTGATAGCCTTACCACGAGAATATAGAGATGTGTTTGCATGGAGTTACAAGGACCTGAAAGGTGTAGACCCTAACATATGCTTACATATGATCCCCATGACCTCAGATGCCAAACCCTCTAAACAGAAGCCATACACATACAATGACAACTATGCTGCCAAGATCAAAGAAGAGATAGATCGCTTGGTTGAAGCTCGATTTATCTATGAAATCGAGCACATTGAATGGGTATCCCCCATTGTAGTGGTGCCCAAAAAGAATGGCAAATTATGTGTATGCATTAACTTGAAGAAGGTTAACGCAGCCACTATCAGAGATAGTTATCTGCTTCCTATCATTGAGCATCTATTAGAAAGGGTAGCAGGAAAGGAAGTGTACAGCTTCCTGGATGGGTTCTTTGGTTACAATCAAGTAGCCATTGCACTAGAAGATCAACATAAGATGGCTTTTGCCATAGAGTGGGGCATATTTGCTTTTTGGGTAATGCCATTTGGTCTAACCAATGCGCCTGCAACCTTCTAGAGACTAATGTGCCATGTGTTTAAAGAGTTCTTAAGGAAGAATTTGGAAGTCTATGTTGATGATCTCTGTGCTCATTCCAACATTAGACAAACACATTTACCTGAACTCAAGCAAATCTTTGTCAAATGTAGAGAATATCAAGTCTGCCTGAACCCAGAAAAGTGCATTTTCATGGTCAAGCAAGGCAAGATTCTAGGACACATAGTGTCAAAGAACGGCATATCCATTGACGAAGAGAAAGTGAGAGCTATCCCAGAGCTACCTAGGCTAAGAATGTCAAGGAAGTGCAAGCTTTCATGGGGCATTGTGGCTATTACCGACGTTTTATACACATGTATGCCATCATTGCAAAGCCTCTGTACAGAATTTTGACCAATTTTGAGTGGACTGATGAATGTGAGAAATCTTTCAATGATCTTAAATGGCGATTGTGTTCAACACCATGTCCATGTGGATGCATCCAATTATGCGATTGGGTGTGTACTTGCACAACCAATTGGTGAAGCTAACATGGATCTTCCAATAGCTTATGCAAGTAGACAATTGAATGTAGCTGAAGGTAACTATATCACTACCGAAAGAGAAGGATTGGGCATGGTATATGCGGTTAAAAAGTTTAGGAACTATTTGCTTGCAAATAAGTTTAAATTTTTTACTGATCATCAAGCTCTACTGTATTTGGTAAACAAGCCATGAAACATAGGAAGATTAGTAAGATGGTTCCTCTTACTAATGAAATATGACTTCGAGGTAGTGGTGAGGAAAGGCAAGTATCACTTGAGAGCAGATCATCTCTCAAGGCTCACATCCGAAGAGGCCCCACAAGGAGTATCAGATAACCTTCCTGATGCTTATTTGTTTTGGAAGTTGTACCACAGTGGGCCATGATCTCAGTGCCAGTATTGACATATGGACCTAAACATCCAGTAATAAACACTCAAGATAAGGAGGTAGTAAGGGCCCATAAGTAGCATATCATGGCAGGGAGTATGCACAAGTATACAGATCAAGGAATATTATCTTGTTGTGTGGAAAAGGAGGAGTATGTTAAGTGGTTGCAGTTAGCACATATTGGTGCATTAGAGCAACACTACTCGAGGCAAAGAACTTTACAGACACTAAGGGAACAAAGTGTGCAAGTTGAAGAAGGCATTATGTGGTTTGAAGCAAGCACCACATGCTTGGTATGAAAAGATACATGCCTATCTGATTGCACATGGTTTTGAGAACAGTCGAACTGAGAGCACCTTATATGCTAAGCATGCAAATGATGTGCTTCTAATCATTGTTGTGTATGTTGATGACATGCTGCTCACTAGTCCTCATGAGAAGCATATTGTTGATTTTAAGGTTGATCTACATGCCTCATTTGAGATTTTAGATTTGGTGCATTTGTGTCATTATTTAGGCATTGATTCTATGCAAGATGATGGTGGAATAGCTTTGTGTCAAACCAAATATATTGATACATTATTGCAGCATTTTGGCCTTGAAGATTGTAAACCTATTGCCACTCCTATGGATAAAGGTTTATGATTGAGACTTCATGATGTTGGAGATGCATTTGATGCTGTTATCTATTATCAATTTATTGGATGCTTGATTTACTTATGCATTACTCGACCAGATATTCAGTTTGATGTCTCATAGATGAGGAGGTTTATGCATTTCCCAGGTGTCAATCATCGGCTCGTGGTTAAGTGCATCTTCCACTACTTGAGTGGTACTCAGGTACTTGGATTGTTTTATCCCAAGGGGGGATCACTAGCACTAGATTTGCATGCTTTTTTTGACTCTAACTCGGCTGGTTGCTATGATACTCGTGTGTCCACTGGTGGTTTTTGCTTCATGCTTGGTAGCTCATGCATATCTTGGTTGAGCAAGAAGCAAACTATTGTGGCCACTTCTGTTTGTGAGGCTGAGTATAGGGAAGCTTTCACAGTGACTGTTGAGTGTGTGTGGCTCAGATGCCTTATGGCTGATTTGTGTGTTGGTCAATCCTCTGCCACCACCATCTTCACTAATAGTCAGAGCACATTGGCAGTTGTGAGGAACCCTATGTTCCATGCTCACACTAAGCACATTGAGGTGCACTATCATTATGCCAGGGAGAGGTACTCTGCTGGAGAGATGATTTTGGTATATGTGCCCATGCAGTAGAACATTGCAAACCTTTTCACAAAAGCTCTGCCTATGAAGAAGCTTGAAGCTTTTCGCAAAGCTTTGGGATTACTTCCTTTTGTGGATTGATTCCACATAGCTTGGCACTTCCATACTCATGACTGCTAGATCCTTGTTCACTGCATCACTCCCAGGGGGATTTGTTAATATATTTATGTAGTGATTTCTTTAAACCTTAAACACACAAGTTGCAATAGAAGTAAGGAGCTCATAGCAGATCACATATCTATTAATAAATTGGACAAAGATAATTATCATGCTTGGTTATTTAAGGATAAAATCTTGTAGTTGAAGATGCTAGTTGACCTAGAAGAGAAGAGGTAGAAGCATTGAAGTTATGGAAAAAGAAGGATGCAAGTACAAGAGCATATATCTACAACACAATTTCAGATAACTTGTTGCCACACATCAAAGGCCTAGAAACACCAAAAGAAATATGGAGTGCATTGGAAGATCACTTCCAAGACACTAATAAATCTAGGAAATCTAGCTTATGCTCAGATTTTACAACATTAAAAAAGAATATGAGTCCAAGAATTGGCGATTATGCCACTAAGATGAAAGTCTTGGATCTATAGATGAAGACATTGAATATCATAGGTTGAATGCACAATTACTGATAGGTTTGAGAGGAGATGAAAGGTGGAAATCTTTTCTCTTGTCAATGAAACTTTTATTAAATCATTTTGCACCAGATCTAAATCAATTGCTTGGATTAATGCTCAAATTTGAGCAAGACATGAAGTTAGATGGAGATAAAGGATAAAGATCTACTATGTTGCAAAGAATAAAAAGAAAGGAGATAAAGGTAAAGCAAAGGAAGATGAATCAGCTTCACATGCAAATTATGTCAAAGGAAGAGGTACTTGTACAAGCAATGGTAGGGGAAATAGAAGAGGTAGAGGAAATCATAAAATAATAAGAAGATATATTGGGTATGTGGCTTGAGCAATCATTTGGCATATGATTATTGGTATAATCAACAAAATTTCAAATCAAAATAAAAATAAAAATGCTAGAGGCAGAGTTGGAGGGTATCAAAATCATTTTCAAAGATGAATAAAAAGTCAAAGAGGAGGCTATGGTAGAGGTGGAGGAAGAACTTGGGGTTAGAACCAATCCTACAACACTACCTACTACAATCATGCCAATGATACATAGAATGAGAATCATAAAGCATTGATGATGAACTCAATTAACACATCAAAGAATGAAGACATCAAGGTATTTTACATTGAATCTTGTTGTTCAAATCATTTATCAAAAAATATAGAATTAATGCTAGAATAGGAAGAAGGAATTTCTAGTGATATAGTTCAAACATGTGATAACACAAGGCACAATGTACATTCAATTGGAAAAGTGAAGTGAAGGCGTGGAGCAAACTTGCTCACAAATGTTTTGTATGTTTCCAAAATATCTAAGAACATGATTAGTGTGGGACAAATAGTTGAAAAATATTTTCAATTCGCGTTTAGAAATGAAGGAGTTTTTATGGAAGATCCAAATAAAAGATACATTCAAGTTGTCTATGGTAAGAAAGAAGGTAGACTCTTCACTTTGAAAGTGCAAGGGACTATTGGTCACGCATTGCTCACACATGGTGAGGAGGTGACTATAGAATTAGACATTTGACATAAGAGGTTAGGACATTTTAATGAAAGAGGAATCAAAGCTATGGAGGCAAATCAATTTGTCCTAGGTCTACCTAATGTGTAGAATCAACATATGGTCTACGAATGTGAAGCATGCCAAATGGGCAAGGCACATAGATTACCATTTCAAAAGAAAGGATTCAAGCATGATGGAATACTAGAGCTCATTCATACAGATGTTTGGGGACCAACAAAAGGAGGATCAATCAATGGCTCTCGGTATTATGTTCTTTTGATTGATGATGCTACAAGATGGATAAACATTTATGTTTTGAAGAGATCACAAGTATTTGGATGTTTAAAGAAGTTCCATGCATATTCAAAAAGAGTAAAAGGTCAAAAACTAAAGAAGTTAAGTTATGATAGAGGGGAGTTCTGATAGAGAGCTCCCAAGAATTCAATTATTATCTTTGGAATGTAGGTATCAAGAAGGAAATACCTTGAAAATATTCACCTCAACAAAATGGCGTGGTAGAAAGAAGGAATAGGAACATAGTTGAATTTGTTAGGGCCATGCTAAAAGAAAAGAAGTGTCCAAATTACTTATGGGATGAGGCTATGAATACTACTTACCTTGTGAATAGGTTGTCATGTACAACTCTTGATGGAATGACTCCCTATGAACCTTGGCGGGTTAAGAAATCAACTTTGGATCATTGTAAAGTATTTGCATATGCATTTTCTTATGGAACACATCAACTTAGAGATAAGCTAGAACCAAAGGCAGAAAAGTATCTATTCATTGGATATGATGAAAAGAAAATGGGTTATAGGTTGTGAAATCCTTTAACCAAACAATTTCGTGTTTCTAGAGATGTAACATTTGATGAACAAAAAAGTTGGTATGTAGAACAAAGTCAAACAATTGAAGAATTTGAAGAAGAGGTGAAAAGGTAAATCAAAATTACAGGCATATGAAGACAAAGATCATATGCAAGCTAGTACATCTAGGGCTAGATCATCAAGAAAAATGAAGATTTACTTGGGTTTGATGAAGAGATCTATGCAGATACACATGAAGTGGAGGAACCAAGAAGGTCAAGTAGAGTAAGGAGACAAACAACAAGGTACTCTTACAATACTTCTTATATGACTAAAAAAAGATATGCTTATATGGTCAAAGATGATGAAGAACCTCAAAATTATGATGAGGCAAAAGGAAAGATACAATCGGAAGAAGCAATGAAAGAAGATTTCAATGCATTTGAGGAGAACAAGACATCAAAGCTTGTTCTAAAACCTCATTATAAGAAAATAATTGGTAATAAATGGATTTATAAAGTGAAGAATCTTGCAGATGGAAGAATAGCCAAATACAAAGCTACATTGGTGGTCGAAGGCTATGCTCAAACTTATGGCATAGATTATGATGAGACACTCATTCTTGTGGAAAAAATGTCAACCATAAGGACAATCATTGCTATTGTAGCTTCAAAATAATGGATCTTGAGTAAGTTGGACATAAAAAATGAACTCTTAAATGGATATATATCATATGAAGTATATATGGAGCAACCACAAGAGTTTGCACACTCTAGGGTGATAAAGATTTCAGATTTTAAAGTGTTGTTGATCTAATGATGGTTATAGAGTAATTCTCATATCACATTATCTTAGTTCTTGTGATGTTTCATACATTAAAAAAATTTGGGAAAAATGGGGAAAACTTGCACTAATACAAACTAAAATGAAATTGCAACTACCAGATGGCCATGTAGAATGCCCACTAGGGTTACTATAAAATGTAATCTTGACAACCTATGCAATAGAATTCACACACACCCTAGCCATATGTCAATTTGGCAAGGCAAAAAAATATGACATGATATACTAGGAAGACCCTTTATGTGTCGATTGAAGGTAGTGCAAGATTGAGGAAGAGATGCAATATATCTTCAACATGAGGGCACCACAACTAGAATAAATCTCCAAAATTTCTCTTATATGGATGTTTCTCCTCTTCAATTTAATCCCATCCATAAAGAAAAAGATGACATGTCAATCCATAGTGCAAGATCTAATGACCAATCTTCGATGCATGAGATTACGTAGTTTTGCATTTGCAAAGCTACCATATGAGAAGAAAGCTGAGTCGAAATCTAGAAACCATGGACTAGGGGGGAAAGACAAATTGAGCATCCAACATATATGCCTTAGCTATTTCCTAATGAAGCTTTTGGGCCTCATGGATTGATGGAAATATTAGCTACACTAGATGTGTGTGAATGAGGAAGTGATTATCATGAGTGAGTGTGTAGATGAAGAAGGGTATGATCTAAACCTATTTATGGTTGATCAAAATAGAGGATGAAGATGAAGAAGATTATTATAAATATTTTGATGGTGAAGACATCATCATGAAACCTAAGTTTGATCCATTGGGAAATATTGCAACATAATCTCAGTAGAAGAGTACCCTAAGAACCCTAAAAAAGAGAATGAGGATAGAGAAAAAGAGGATCAACCTCAAGAGTATTTTGAAGTCCCTGAACACTTCAAGAGATTGAAATAGAAGAAAAAAAATGATATTCAAATGCCTAACAGGGAGGCACAAGATGGAGTAGCATATGACAATAAAGAAAAAACATAGAAAATAATAGTAACAAGAGAAAATGATGAGGACATATGCACTTTCATTGGGAAAGATGTATGGATTGAGGAAGAACATGAATCAGTGGAATTATTATGAGAGTATCATGATGTCTTTGCATGGACATATAAGGACCTAAAGGGAGTAGACCTGAACATTTTCTCTCATTGGATTCCCATGACTCTAGAGGAAAAGCCTTATAAACAAAGACCTTACACTTGTAATGATGTCTACTTCTCCAAGATTAAAGAGGAAATAGACAAATTAATGGCTCCATGATTCATTTATGAAATTGAGCATACAGAGTGCATTTCTCCATTAGTGGTAGTGGCTAAGAAGAATGGAAAACTTAGGCTTTGTATTAACTTAAAAAAAAAATTAATGCTTCCACCATTAAAGATAGTTATCCATTGCCAATCACTCACCATCCTTTGGAAAGCGTAGTAGGCAAGGAAGTGTACAATTTCCTTGATGGTCTTTTAGGCTATAATCAAGTAGCCATTGTTATTGGAGATCATCACAAGTCAGCCTTTGCTATTGAATGGGGTGTATATGCTTTTAGAGTTATGCCTTTTGGCCTAAAGAATGCACTAGCCAATTTCCAAAGATTAATGTGTCATGTATTCAAGACATTCTTAAGGAAAAGTATGGAAGTGTATATTGAAAACCTTTGCACCTACTCTTCTCAAAGATATGTTCACATACTTAAACTAGCATACATATGACAAGTGTACACAATATCAAGTAAGCATGAATTTTGGGGAATGTGTTTGTATGGTTCATAAAGGAAAAATATTAGGGCACAGTCTCCAAAAAAGGTATCTCTATAGACAAAGATAAAATCAAAGTGATCCTAGAGTTACCAAGACCCAAAAATGTAAAGGACGTGTAAGCCTTTATGGTGCCATTTTGGATATTATCATCAATTTATCCACATGTAGGCCATAATTGCCAAACCATTATATGGTTTACTAACTCATTTCAACTGAAGTGATGACTGCAAACCAGCATTCAATGAATTGAAAGAGAAATTGAGTTTTTCCCCAATACTTAAAAAGCCTAATTGGAACAGCACATTCCACATTCATGTGGATGCTTTCAATTTTGCTATTGGATGCATATTGTCACAACTAGTAGATGAAGGAAAATTAACCTCCCTATTGCATACACGAGTAGACATTGGGCAATTAAACCAAGCTTAACCAGATTATGCTACTACTAAGAGAGAAGGATTCACTATGGTCTATGGAGTAAATAAGTTTTGACATTACTTGCTAGCCAATAAATTCAAATTTTTAATTGGTCCCATGGGTGCTAGGCCTCTTCACTTGTACAACTATATTCTCTATTAATTAAAGTTTGGAAGAGTACGCTTTGCCGAACTTCCTTATTAAAAAAAAAAAATCTCAACATACCTTGCAACATAGGAAGGCTATGTTGATATATTTTGGTAGTGATGTGTGTGAACACACTAGGAACATCGCGTCACTTTTTCCCTCTTTAGGAGGTTTTCTTCCCTTGGCTTGTATATACACCTATAACCCTAACGGGTAACTTATCCTTGCACATTCTCTTAGTAATACATTCAATATCGTGTGTCATGCTCCAAGCTTCTTCTTCTTCCTTGTGCTATTTGTGTCCTTCCACAGACCTCAAACTCCAACAATTGGTATCAGAGCAGGTCTTCCTTCATCTAGGGCATTGTGTCGACACCCCTCCAGACACAGTTTCAAATCACATGAAAATTGGTGAGCATACTCAAGGTGATTAAGAGTTCAAATCAACTTTGCTATGTGGTGTCAAAATCGCGATGTGAGCTCGTTTTGGCCTCTAAATGCACTATCACACTGCTTGTGTAGGCAATTTCATCTTTTTGTGCCAAAGATATATACTGGTTTCAATTTGCCATTATAAGTTTGCTACAAGTTTACGAGGACTTGACAAGGTAGTTCTATTCAACTTTTTGAGATACAATCATTTTTCTACATTAGGGTATTTTAGTAAGTGGCCATGGCTAAAAGCAGTGATGTATTGTGTATATTGGCTGTTGAGGATAAGTTGGATGATACCAATTACCCATTATGCGCATATATGATGCATCATGTATTGTTTGCAAAAGGACTTTGGAATATTGTGTCGGGTGTTGAAAAATATCCTATGACAACTACAAATATAGTTATTGAAAGATGCAAATGGCCTTGAAGATGATGTTCTTCAGGTTCCTATTCGTGTTGTGGTTCTTGCTACACCAATTGTAGAGCAACTTAATTGGGATAGAAGAGATGCTCACACACATGCATTGATAGCTTTGTATATCAAACGTGTTATTATTACTCACATTTTCTCCTCCAAAACACCAAAGGATGCTTGGAATACACTTACCACTTTATACTTGACAAGGAATAAGGATCATGTTGCTTACCTCTGAAAATAATTGGAGAGTAAGCACATGAATGAAGGAGATTCCATGGACAATTTTTTGAAAAGGATCAAAGATTTGAAGGAGTTGATTTCTGCTGATGAAGTCTTGCCAAACAGTTCACTTGTGCACACTATTCTAAATGGTCTTCCAAATTCATATAAGAGTTTTGCTTCTACTCTTCCATTGATGATGAAAGGTAATCCAAATGCCTTAACATTTGAGGAGTTAGTCTCTGTTCTTGTTGGAGTTTGAGGTATGCAAAAGCACACGAACAACACAAAGAAGAAGAAGAAGCTTGGGGCACAACACACAATACTAAATGTATTACCACTAGAATGTAGAAAGATAAGTAACCTGTTAGGTCTATAGGCATAGATACGGGGAAAAAACCCCCCTAAAGAGGGAAAAAAGTGCCCAGACGGTCCTACTATGTTCACGCACATCACTACCTAAATATATCAACAAATCCCCCCCTTAGAATGATGCGATGAACAAGGACCTGACACTCATGTATAAGGAAGTGCCAAGCTATGTGGAACCAATCCAGAAAGGGAAGTAAGTCCAAAGCTTTGCGGAAAGCTTCAAATTTGTCCCTAGGAAGAGCCTTCATGAAAAGGTTTGCAATGTTCTCTTTCTTGGGCACATATGCCAAGCTGATCTCTCCAGCAGAGAACCTCTCTCTGACATAATGATAGTGCACCTCAATGTGCTTAACGTGAGCATGGAACAACACATTCCTCACAACTGCCAATGTGCTCTATTTGTCAGTGAAAATGGTGGTGGTAGAAGACTGACCAACACCCAAATCAGCCATAAGGTGTCTGAGCCACACACACTCAATAATCACTGTGAAAGCTACCCTATACTCAGCCTAACAACCAGAAGTGGCAATAGTAGACTACTTCTTTCTGAACCAAGCTATACATGAGCTACCAAGCATGAAGCAAAAGCCACTAGTGGAACATGAGTGTCATAATGACCAGCACAGTCAGAGTTAAAAAAACATGAAAATCTGGTGGTAGTGATCCCCCCTCCTTGGGATAAAACGATCCAAGTAGCTGGCTACCACTCAAGTAGCGAAAGATGCGCTTAACCGCCTGCCAATGCTTGACACATGGGCCATGGATAAACATGCTCATCTATGAGACAAAAAACTAAATATCTGGTCGAGTAATGCATAAGTAAATCAAGCATCCAATAGCCTGCTGATATACAACAACATCAAATGCATCTCCAACATCATGAAGACTCAATCATAAACATGTCTCCATAGGAGTGGCAATAGGTTTGCAATCTTCAAGGCAAAGACGTTGCAATAATGTGTCAATATATTTAGTTTGACATAGAGCTAATCTCCCTTCAACTTGCATAAACTGAATTTCTAAATAATGATGCAAATGCCCCAAATTTGACATCTCAAATGAGGCATGCAAATCAGCCTTAAAATCAGCAGTATGCTTCTTATGAGGACGAGTGAGCAACATGTCATCAACATACACAACAATGATCAGAAGCACATCATTTGCATGCTTAACATATAAGGTGCTCTCAGTTGGACTGTTCTCAAAACCATGTGCAATCAGATAGGCATGTATCTTTTCATACCAAGCATGTGGTGCTTGTTTCAAACCATATAATGCCTTTTTCAACCTGCACACCTGGTTTTCATGCCCTTTCTGCACAAAGCCACAAGGATGAAAAACATACACTTCTTCATGCAAGTCACCACTCAGAAATGCATTCTTAATGTCCAAGTGATGTACAGTCCAATCATGATGAGTTGCAAGTGCGCATATGCTACGAACAGTAGTCATTCCCCAAGTAGGGAAAAAGATCTCATCAAAATCAATGCCTCTTTCCTGAGCATAACCCTTTTAAACAAGCCTAGCCTTATAGATGTCAACTGTTCCACCAGGCTTATGCTTCAGCTTGTATACCCACTTAGTGCCAATGGCCTTCTTGCTAGGAGGGAAGTCACATAAAGACTAAGTACCATCCTTCATTATAGCATCATATTCAAATTGCACAGAAGCCATCTAATTTTTGGAATTTTGTGCTTCATCAAATGAAACAGTCTAATTCTTAGCAGAAAGACTAGAGGCAGCCATAACATAGCAATCTGATGCAAAAAAATCACTATGAGAGCTCGAAAGAGTATGATATGAAAAAGGTGCATCTAATTTGTTGTCACGCAAAGTCTCCATCAGCCATTTTGGCATAGTTTTTGCCTTCTCAATATCAGTTCTCTCATCAACAAGCGCATCACGTAAATCTGCATCAGAAATGGAATGATCTACATCATCATAAGAAACCTATAAAAGCTAAGAACTTGCCTCATTAGGACTAGCACTAGACTGCCCACATATAAAAAGAGGTAGCAAAGTGTCATACATGTCTTTGGAGCTAACTAATGTCTCCTTAGTACATGAAAGTGATGGCTGAATAGCATCTTCCATAAAAACATCACGGCTAACCAAAATGTGTTTAGTCTATGGGTGATACAGACGATAGCCTTTGCTTTCAAATTGTACCCAAGAAAAATACATTTCATTGCTTTATCATCCAATTTCTTGTGATGTTGTTTAGGCACTAATGCATATGCTAAACAACAAAAAACATGTAGGTGAGCAAGAGATAGATTGCGACCATGCCAAGCCTCATATGGAGTGATGGACTGCAATGCTTTAGTGGGACACCTATTAAGTACATATGGTGCACGCATAATAGCCTCAAGCCAGAAACTATGTGGTAAAGTCTGACACTTGACCATACAGCTCGCCATCTCCGTGAGTGACATGTTCTTCCTTTCAGCAACTCCATTCTACTAAGGTGTATATGGCACTGTACAAAAATAACATTTTAGACATATTTTTAATGGGTGAATATCTGATTGTTATTCAAAATTGCTACATGTTTTCATTAACCAAACTACTTCGAGGCATTTACATAAGCACTAAAAATGTCTGAGAGCTTCAATGCAACTCACAACTTTGTCGATCTATGTCTACACCCTCATCATCTGATGCACTTGATTCAGTCTCATACTGTTGAGAGCTCTCTTCTTCTTCTTCTATATCCACAAGAGCTCTATCTTCATCCACGTACATACCAAATTCTGCAGGATCATGCACAACTCTTCTTGTTTGCCTATGATTTCCTGTACCACATACATCTGGAAGCTTTTGTTTTATCATGTTGATGGTTGCTTTCCTCAAGTGACCTGTTTTTGTCAAGGAAAAATCATAAACAAGAATATCTACATCATCCATTTTAAGAGTGGATGTGCTTTGAATATTCTTTTTCTTTTTTGAACCTGTTCGTTTAGTATCACACACCATTTCTAAGTTATATTTACCTGTGAATGCATTACTACTTTTAGTGTAATACCAATGCACCATCAAAGCCTCTATTCTTCTCTGATCAATATCTTTAGTTATCTCTAAAACCTTTGCAATCCAAAATGGTGTGGTAGCCTCATCACCATCAGCAAGTACTGCAATAAGTGTTCCAACATTTATCTCTATTAAATTTCCTTGCCATCTTGCTTCTGACTATTTTGTCATCCTTGGGCCTACATAAATATTTCTTTCTGGTGGATGTATAAAACTTTGAAGTGCATCTGCATTACATGCTTGGGCCACATTCACGGATCTTTGTGTACAAAAATCCCATGTGAATGGAACATCAACTGGCCAGTGACCTGCAATTGTATACTGTATAATCTCTTCTTGATGATTGAAAAAGTCCTCCCACCAAGATACATCTTGATCTCCAGCATATTTTTTTGCACGCTCAATATGTCTCTTCTTTTCAATGAGTGCATGCATCCAGCTTTTACTTTGATCAACCACACTTCCACATCTTTTTGTATTGTTTTTATCTTCATATGGTGATTGTTCTGCACCATACACTGTTACAGTAGACAAATTAGGCACCTGCAATAAGAATCTGCATCCCTCTTTAGGCTCCCACCCAAGAGAAGATGAATACTGCTTTGCAAATAAAAGGGTTATTTCATCAACCCTCCTCATCAAGAATACATGGTTGAAACTAATATTGTGCAATGGAGCCAAAACCTTAGCACTGTTATCAAGGCCCATTGAGCAAAAGTGCTTAAAGTCATAAATCTGTGTGAGGTGTTGAACTTTTGGTTTTGGAGTATATGCTTCTGAAATCAGCTCAGATAAAATCGGAAGAGTAAAAGCATTGTTACGTGCCAACTTCTTAGAGAAAGTACTGAACATTTGATCAATGTGATCATGAGTGTGGCCAACCAGAAGGAAATTTACCTTAACCTTCTGAAATACCTGTTTTTCAATAAGCATGCTTAAATATCCAAAGACTGTAGAATTTTTATTCTCTCTTGCAGTATTATCTAGTTGCAAATATAGAGTTGGTGGCAAAAGACCCTTCCATGATTGCAAAACATGATGAATGACAGTAACTGTAAGGTTTGGATCATTATGCACATTCGGATATGTGAAGAAAACCTTGGACATTACAATTCCATTGTATACCAAAGCACCAACCAAATGCATTTGCACAAGGACTTCATCTCCAATGTCCTTAGGGATGCGATAAAAATGTGGCAAACAAGTTTTTTTTTGATCCATACCATTGATCAACAAACACATATAATGCTCCGGATTTCTGAGTGCTTTACTTCGATGATGAATTGCTTTCTTTCTCTCTAAAGCTTGACTCTCACGATGGTTGTTAAGAAGGTTTTTAAAATTATGCTTTTCCTGTGGTGTTGTAGCCCCTTTTGCCATGTTTTTCAAAGTGGCGCAAACTGAACATTCACCCATTCTAACTTTACGAGGAATAGAAACATTGTTAAACTCTTCCTTCCATAATCGAGTAAAGTGACGATACAACACATACTTCTCATTTCTATTTTCCATGTCTTCTCTATATATTTGAAATACCTCTCGACGAGTAAAGTTATCTGACAAGTGCAACCTTCCAGTTGTAGGCATAACCTCACAATGCAAGCTAAAATAGTTCATCATCCAATTCATTGCATGACGTCCAACAGATCCTTTGGTCCCAACATGGAACGTATCCAAAATGAGATCCCCATTCAAAAGCCCTTGTTGAACCCTATATATTCTAAAATTTCCCACACCCATTGCAATTTTAAATGCAGCCCTACAGCATCGCATCCCTTGACTAAAGAAATATTCAAAACCAACACGCGTTACTGACATGTTATCCTCAATCATTTGCATGCGAGAAACAAGGTATATATCTTGCCTTTCACTATCTAAATGGAGGAATTTTTCTCTTAGGTGCTTTAGTTTCTTCATTCCTAAATTGTACAAACATTTCAAACCACAACAATGCTTCACAATATCCAATGCAATCTGTCTATCTGAAGTAAGAAATTTAAATCTTTTTTGACTTACTTCACGAGGCCTTCTTTTAAATCGTAGATTGAGCTTGCTTTGCTTTTCCGTTGCTCCACATGCACTTGAGTCAGAAGGGAGATCAATGGTTGGATCAGATGGGAGATCAAGAGGTGCATTTGGTTGAGCAGCATTGCACTGTGAATTGGATAACTTAAATGACTCAACAAAAAACATGGAATCATCAGCACGTTCTAAATCATAGGGATCATCACTTCTGTGGAAAGGGTCAACTGAGAACAATGAATCAATATGAGCAGAGGAAGCTGATGTCCAAGCATCCATTGAAAAGATTGAGCTCATCTTCACTGAGTTCACAGAAGACTGAAGATGAATGACCTTTTTAAATAAGTAGAAATCCGAGATCAAGTGAAGATGTCACATCAAATGTCACATCAAGAAGATATGAAATCAAAAGTTTATTAAAGTACATTAAATAACATTAAACATCAAATTACATCAAATCACTTAATTACTCAAATATACATTAATAAGGGAACCAAAGATTTGATTCACTTTTGCAATGAGAAACACAGTTGATTTCTAACTAGATATGAGTCATTGAGTCTTAGCATTGTGAGTGAATCAAAATATATCCAAGTTGAGTTCCAACTGGAATATATAATAAAATTGTTTAGAGTAGTGCCATTGAAGACTATACAAGAAGAAATTTTACCTTTGGTCAAGATTTCAAGGATTAGGTTTTATTGTGGTCTTGGCTAGATCTCAAAGAGGTAGATGAAAGTATATTAAAAAAGAATTATGTGTAAAAGAGGTACACAGAATGTTTATTTATACATTGATTTTCCATTTCAACAATGTGTTACAAGATAAATGTGAATATGAACTAAAGTGAGGAGGATAACACTATAAAGATGTCATTAATCTCCCATATTCAACACAACTTAGACTTGATTTTCTCCCAAGCAAGAGATTCTAAGAAAAAATTTCTGCATGAGATTAGACATCCTCATGTACATACCATACTCTTGCAATTGAAGTGTAATTTCCATGCACGTATATAAATAGTTGCAAGGTTCTTTACTTGAATGTTTATTCATACATTGATTTTCCATTTCAACAATGTGTTACAAGATAAATGTGACTATCAACTAAAGTGAGGAGGATAGCACTATAAAGATGTCATTAATCTCCCATATTCAACACAACTTAGACTTGACTTTCTCCCAAGCGAGAGATTCTAAGAAAAACTTTCTACATGAGTTTAGACATCCTCATGTACATACCATACTCTTGCCATTGAAGTGTAATTTCCATGCAAATGTATATAAATAGTTGCAAGGTTCTATGAATATTTCATTAAACTGGCTCTGAAACAGCCTATTTGTGTGGGTGGTATTCCCTGGTTAGATAAGTTGACAGATATAATTAGCAACTGGACTCATTCAGTTAGATCCAGTTAGTCTCTGGTTCAAGTTACCCAATTGCCTATAAATAGCAGAGGAGGAGATCATTCTCATTTTCAAAATCCGCGAGCAAGAGAGAGCAATAGAGCACAGACAGCCATGGAGCAGAGAGCTCAGCATACAAGCAAGGCAACTCTGATGGAGAAGAAGAATGTTGGCAAGAGTACCAAGAGGTAGACAAAATCATACCATAAAAAAAGATTCCTAAAAGATTCCCTTTGTATGTTTGTGTAAAGAGTCTGCTTTCTAGGTTTTTAATTTTCTTAGCTCTAAAAATATAGATCCAAAGCATGTAGAGCTCGATGCCTGGCATCGACTTTTAGGTGTAAGTCGATGCCAGGCATCAACTTGAGGCTGGAAGTCGATGCCAGGTATCGACTTGCAGGTGCAAGTCGATGCCAGGCATCGATTTTTCAGTCCAAGTCGATGCCTGGCATCGACTTACACGTAAGAGTCGATGCCAGGCATCGACTTGAGGTTGCAAGTCGATGTCAGGCATTGACTTTTCCGTGCAACTCAATGCCTGGCATCGACTTACACCTAAAATTCTATGCCAGGCATCGACTTGCCTGGCATCGAAGTTGGCCTGAAATTTGATGCCAGACATCGACTTTAGGGTGCAAAGTCGATGCCTGACATCGACTTTTGGGTTCAAGTCGATGCTAGGCATCGACTTCTAGGCTCAAGTCTATGCCAGGCATCAACTTTTAAGTGCAAGTCGATGCCAGGCATCGACTTTGTGTGCAAGTTGATGCCTGGCATCGACTTGCACCCTCAAGTCGATGCCTGGCATCGACTTGCACCCTCAAGTCAATGCCGGGCATCGACTTGCACACAAAGTCGATGCCTGGCATCGACTTGCACTTAAAAGTCGATGCCTGACATCGACTTGAGCCTAAAAGTCGATGCCTAGCATCGACTTGGGCCTTTGAAAACCACATTTACATATGAGCTTATATTTCTAAGCGCCTTCAGGGATGCGGAGTCCAAGAGTGAAAGGCCCTTCAAGAAGCTGAGAGTCACCATGGGCTCTGGTGATCAACAACGTGACAAAGGCATTGGTCACCAAGCAAAACCAAAGAAAAGTATTGCATCCTTATCCTCTGAGAAGGCCAGCAACCCGCTAGGAATATCCTCTGGTGGACAGAGTAGCATCAAAATTCCTGAGGATGATACAACTATGAAGGATAGGTCGAGGGACGTAGAGGTCTTGAGGACAGATCGTCCATTGCGGGACATGACAAATCTTGAATGGTGCCTTCAATATGTTGAAGAGAAGAATGCAGTCCTTCTTGTGTTCGCAGGGGCATATGGGAGAGGAAAGATCACGACAACACAAGGTTTTCAGTATGGCCTTGTGTACAAACTGGATTATGAAGATGAGGATTCTGACAACCTCCTTTTCTTGGTAGAGACATTGAAAGGTTTAAGAAATGTTATATGCAAGATGGATTTCTTGTGCCCAGAGTGCTGTGTTCCAGATGGGCTAGCTCAGATATGCAGGGACTGAGTGAATCTTATCAAGGACTTGATGCCATGGATCCAGGGCAATATCATGCCAACACAACAGAAGATGACAACCCCTGTAAAGGCAAGGGGTAAGCAGAGCATGCAGAAAAAGTTCCAAAAGAAAAAGAAGAGAATTTCAGAAGAGGAGTCTTCTGACTCAAGCTCTAGCTCTGAGGATATAATTGTTGCACCTGGTGGAGAGCTTGCCTCGGGTGTTCTTGGTACTGAGCAGAACAAGATGAGGGAGGACATAGCTAGAAGAAAAGTTGTGAAGAAGGGGCAGTTGTTCCACCTGCCAATCAATATCATCCACAGGCCACCAATAGATCCAGTCACAGGGAGGAGGCCCCTTGAAATCAGGGAGCCACATAATTTGCACGTGCAGAATCTTAAGAAGAAAATGAAAATAAATCCTCATGCTACTGTTGTGCCATTCCTTGTCATGGTGGATCCGAATGAGTGCAGCTCTGTGGACGAGTTCAATGAGGGTTTGTTTGAGGAAATCAACTGGCATTCAGATCAGGTGAGATTTGGGATCTACAGGATAAGATTTTCACAATGTGGGAGAACAAGGAGGTCAAGGGCCAGAAGCAACGAAAGTCGAGGCCAGACCCACAGGTTGATCTGAAGGGAAAGGGAAGGAAAGTTGACCTCTCAATTGAAGAGGCTCCTGAGGACATGAAGCTGACACCATGGAGGGCCCTTCAAGGAATTAAGGATGATACATTGATTATATCAACTTTGTCAAGGGTAATCTCCAAGGAGTTAAGCTTGGAGGAGATGGTGACTGAGCTCAATAAGTATGTATGTTATTCTCAGATCCTTTTTCCCTCCTCCCATGTTTCTGGTCTAACCTAGTCTCTTTTTTATTTCTGTGACTGTAGTCATAAAGTGTACATGAAGATTCAGGAGGTGATGATGAAGAGTCTGGGTTGCTTTTCTTGGACAGAGGTCCAAGCAGACTATCCAACCACATCATCCTACAAAGCTTTATCAGAATATTTCATCCTGTTTCGTGATTGGGTAGGTTCTCTTTCTGAGGTTGTGCCTGGTTTGCCATTAGCTTAGATGCCTTGATTCACCTAACCAATTTGATGTCAGGCTTTTAGTACGAATTCGATGCCTGGCATCGACTTACGGCTAAATTCGATGCTTGGCATCGACCTGTAGCAAAAAGTCGATGCCTAGCATTGACTTGGGGGCATAAGTCGATGCCTGGCATCGACCTGCAGCGTAAGTCGATGCCTGGCATCGACCTCCTGGCATAAGTCGATGCCAGGCATCCACTTATGTCCCAAAGTCGATGCCAGGCATCGACTTTTAGTAGAAAGTCGATGCCTGGCATCTACCCCCACACGAAATCGATGCCATGCATCGGTTCCTTATGTTCTGTTTGCTGTATTGAAGAGCTCATTTAATTGTCTTTCCACTTTTTTCTGCAGAAACCAAAGAAAAGTAAGTCTGCAGAGCTACTAGATGATTGCCCCCCTGCATTCTTGGCTCACATTCAAAGAGCAAGGCATGAGAAATCTAGACTGAAAGCAAAGGAGATGGATTTTGATGATGAACCTGATCTGAAATGTTTCTCCAATCCCCTAGACCCCCTTAGGCCTGTATATTACAATGTGTTCTGTAGTGATGTAAATAATATTTGTTCTGTTGTGCCTAGAAAACATTTCTCCCTTCTCATAGTAGACATAACCTATGGATTTAGGATGTTGGGATCAGTTAATGATGATGAACCCTTCAAACACCCTCAGATTCGGAAGATGGTCACTGATTTTGCAGAGTTGACTATGTCTCCTCTATGGAGGATAGTAATTTTCAATAGCAGAGACCAGTCTTTCTCTGTTTCAATTGCTATGAAGGCAAGATGTCATGCTGTGGAGTGCCTCACGTGGTAAGTAATCTTCTTTCTATCTCCATGGCTTTAATGATGCTCTCTGTGACTCATAGTTCTTGTTCGCAGGGTGAAGACAAACGTAAATCACACTCCTTTGCATAGGTTTGTGAGCTCCACTAAATGCATTACAGTTGGCTATTATGATGAAGTAAGCAAAAGGAGAGTCAGGGAGCATTGCAATGAGAATGGGATCTCAAATGTGCTCATGTTCCCAGCCGTTACCAAGAAACTTCGTCATGTAGCTGGGGACATGACATTGGTTAACCCCTATCAGAAGCCACAAAAACTCATAATGAGATTGCTTTAGCTCTTCTCCAATGATGATGACTGGGTCCTAGACCTTTTTTCGGGCACAGGTAATTTCAATTTTCACAAGTTTCATTAGTCATGGTTGATTGAGGCCTCTAAGTGGTTTTCTGCTGTTTCAGGAACGACTCTGGCTTGCTCCTTAAAGATGTTCAGGCACTACATAGCTGTGGAGAAGGATGATGCTCAAGTGAGCTTCATTAGAATGAGAATCAATGGGCTGAATGAATGCCCAGATGAAGACCAAGAGGTTGGAAGGAAGCACATTGCAGACACGGAGAGATTCCAACCGGCTTCAAGGGAGCCTGTTCCCCCACTTGCAGATGAACCGGGGGACATGGCTGACCTTGAAGAGCCAATCTTGGAGCAAGAGAGGCACGATATGTGTTCTAATGTTCCAGAGGATCCCAATATCCTTGAGCCTGAGGAAAGCTATGATCAGCTTCTATTGTAGATTCATATTACTCTTGTAGAACACATGACATGTAAAAAATCATTTTAATAGAAATATAATGTCGAGTTCTGCTTCCACTTTGTGTTCAGCTTGATTTATCTTGAGCATTTCTCTGATCATGTGTGAATGTTTCTTAGTATAATTTTGTTGATTATTATCTTCTCTTGGGAATGCTTTTGTGAAATGTATTTCATATTCTGTGAATATGGCCAGGCATTCAATGAGGATCTTAACCATACAAAGGGGATGATCTTAATTGCCTTGTTAAAGTGTTCTGATTTTTGCAACACATGTACTCTAATTTTTGAGTAACTTTTAATCAGCTATAATTTGTGCTTGTTGAGGTTATAGATGTATTGAAGGAGCTTCCCGAACTCTTACTTGTACCTTCAACTCTAATCTATTGTCAAAGATCATGATGTGGGATTCTTGATCATGCTGAACAACTAGTTTTCATGGCAACAAGAATTTTATTAAATCTATCTTGACTACTTGGGATATGAGATCAAGCTTCTAGTGACAATATTTACAAGCAAGAACAAGTGATGCTTTCTAGATATTGTAAAATGCCCACTTTATTGCTTGATATAATGGTCTTTAGGTAAAAAGGAATGGAGAACATGTCTTTGTTCTCCTTTGTTGTGACTCAGTGTTTGTGTCCAAAATGTGCCTAAACCCCATGATTGATTGTCTATTTACTGAATTATGACACCTAGAGGTCTTGTTTCTAGCTGATGACATCATCGATGACATCATCGATGACATCATCGATGACATCATCACGTCGTAACTGCCTTTGGTAACCACCCTTGAAAAACTATATAAGGAGGGGTTGGCCATATTCATTCTCAGTCTTTCCAATACCAGTCTTGGGAGCTCAAGGAGTCATGACCACCAAGTAAGTACTCTCAAGTTCCAGTTCCAGTTCTTGTCTTGTTCCTTGTCCTAGTCTTGTCTAGTCTAGTTCTTGGACATCTTGTCTTGTCCTCTTGTAATCTCATAGTAGGAGATCCTGTCAAGTTCTAGATGAAGCAGCGACCTGCTCTAATACCGATTGTTGGAGTACGAGGTCTACAGAAGCACACAAATAGCACAAGGAAGAAGAAGAAACTTGGGGCACAACATAAAATACTGAATGTATTACCACTAGAATGTACAAAGATAAGTAACCCATTAGGGCTATAGGCATATATACAAGCCGGGGAAAAAAAACCCTCCTAAAGAGTGAAAAAAGTGCCCCGATGATCCTAGTGTGTTCACACATATCACTACCTAAATATATCAACAGTTCTGTTGCAAGAAGATCAGTCTAGGCAAAATAGGTCCATTATGCATGTTGCAGTTCAAGCTTTCCTGGCTAGGAAGAAGGGCAAAGGTAAGTGGAGCTCATCTACTAGCAAGTAAAAATCTACTTATTCTGCAGAGTCAAAGAAGGATGACAAAGAAGAGAAAAAAACACAAAAGTAGAAATTGTTTTGCAAATATTGTAAAGGAAATTATCATGTCATAAAGAGTTGTCCAAAACTCATTGTGCAAGAGGCAAATAAAAAAGAGGTTGGAATGGTTGTTGGAGAGGCCTCTACACCTAAATTAGGGTCTACAAATCTTGTGGAGAATGAAGAATGGGAATTTACTATTGTTTGCAATTATGACCCATCTTCTCATGAACAGTGTATGTCTATAGTGGACTTGGATGTTTGGTACTTTGATAGTGGGGCAACCAAACATATTACCTTACAACATAGTTTCTTCACTTCAGCTGTGCCTACCCCTACAGGGAATAATGTCACATGCACCAACAACTCCTCTTATCCTATCATGGGATTTGTTCGGATCATTCTAACTACTATTGATGGTAGTTCTTTTACATTGAAGGATGCTTTATTTGTGTCAGGGATCAAGAAAAATATATCATAGTTTCAACATTAGCCAAGATCGGCTTGGTTGTGAAATTTGTTGATGATAGATGTACAGTTCATGATCTCTCAAATGGTGATGTCATTATTGATTATGGCCTTTTATGTCATAGGTTGTATAAGCTCATAGATTATACAAAATCTGTGAATGATTCAACATGTGCAATTCAAGATTCTTAGGCTATGTCAGATGCAAAGCTCTAACATGCACGCTTTGCTCATTTGAATTTTGTTAGTTTGCTGCGCTTGAAGTTATTTGAAATGGTGTTCTCTTTGCCCAAACTTGAGGCACCCAATAAACATGTATGTGAAGGCTGTATTTTGGGCAAAATGCAGCGTTCGTCCTTCCCAAAAGATGGTTCAATATGAGCTACTCAAAAATCGCACCTTGTTCACAATGATGTTTGAGGTCCTATGCAAACACCTTCTTTTGGGAACTACCTTTACTTCATGACTTTCATTGATGATTTTACCAAGCATGTGGGTAAATCCATTGAAAGGAAAGTTTGAAGTGTTTATGTGCTTCAAACAGTTTCTGTCTTTGGCTAGAAATTTGTTGGCATGTAAAATGGGCACCCTCCATTTTGATTTGGGGGGGGGGGTAATATATGTCTCTTGATTTTAATGCATTTTTGGCTAAACATGGGATAAAAAGTTAGTATAAAGTGTCATATACACCTCAAAAGAATGGAGTTTTTGAAAGGAAGAACATGTCACTCATGGAGATGGCAAGGTGTACGGTCAAGAGTCAGGCTTTACCATATAGTTTCTACTTGAGGCTGTTATGTGTGTAGCATATGTAGTTAACATGTGTCCCACTAAAGCATTGACATCAATCACTCCATATGAGGCTTGGCATGGTTGCAATCCATCTGTTGCTCATTTGTGTGTCTTTGGTTATCTGGCATATGCATTAGTGCATGAACAACATGAATGAAATTGGATGATAAAGCAATGAAATCTATTTTTGTTGGGTACATGTTTGAAAGCAAAGACTATCATTTGTATCATCCAAAGACTAAGCACATTTTGGTTAGCCATGATGTTTTTGTGGAAGATGCAATTCAGCCATTACTTTCATGGACTAAGGAGAAATCAGTTAGCTCTAAAGATGTGTATGACACTTTGTTGCCTCTTTTTACAAGTGGAAAGTCTAGTGCTAATCCAAACGAGGCAATTTCTCAGACTTTGTAGGTTCCACATGATGATGCAGATCATTCCTTTTTTGATACAGATTTACATGACCCACTTATTTAAAGAGAGGTCTGATATAGAGGAGGTGTTGTGAAATTTCCTTCCTAGAGTATAGCATCCACCAGAGAGTGAGTGAGTACGTACCCACCCATCCAACTCCACCCATATATATACCAAAGGTCCAAGAGTTGCATGCTTTAATTTTTAGCCATGTGTCCTTCCAAGTGTCCTTCATGTGGATACTTTCCAAAGAGAATCACATGGCTTCTATTTCAATTGAAGTCACGTACTGGTCAAGGTGTCACTTGGGAGAAGCTTCTCCCAAGACTAAGGTTTTATTTCCTTAGGTTGATTTCCTAAGGTAACAAACCCTTCAATTTGAGACTTCTATGAAATAAAACCTCAAGGGTTAAATCCAAGAAACATAGGTTCCTTTTGGAGGGTCTAACCCATGATTTATGCAACATTCTTCCCCCCTTTAACATTTTCGTCCTCGAAAATGTGTTTCGGTATATTATGTGAAGTATTCCCCCGTGCACCATGATTCACTTCTTTTGATCATGGACTCACTCTCAAAAGATGCTTTCCTCGTTTTTAACCAATAGTTAAAAAAGAGGGAAATCTTTTATTTATGGAACTTACTCTTTCCGAAGTAGCATTTTCTTCGGTTCCATCCCTCCATTTAACTAGGCACTCTTTATATAAATGATTTCTTGTTTTCTTATCTCGAGTGCGTAGTATTTTCTCAGGTTCATGAGGGATGTTAAGAAGGGAGATTGGTTGGATGATTGTATCCGAAGCTACAAGATTGTCTTGTTCAGCCAGTTTTCTTTTTAATCGACTTACATGGAATACTGGATGAAGTAAACAATCTTCTGGGAGTTCTAACTCGTAAGCCAAAGTCCCTATTCTTTTAAGAACCTTAAAAGGGCCACAAAATCTCAGAGAGAGTTTAGGACAAGGTCCTGTTTTTAAAGTTTCAAATTTCTCAAGAACTTTAAGATATACTAATTCACCAACCTGAAAGGAAATATCTCGCCTTTTAGGGTCGCTAAAAGATTTAGCTCTATCTTGGGCTTTCCTCAGGTTTTCCTTGGCTAATTTTAGCTTAAAGTTCATATCTTCTAAGAAATCTTTTGCTGCTTGGACTTTTTCATTTTGAAGTCCAACTGCATAGGGTGCTCTAGGTTGAAACCCATACATCAACATAAAAGGACTATATTCCGTTGCAGAATGCTTTGTACTATTGTAAGCAAATTCTACTATTGGTAGATAGTCTTCCCAGTTAGTTTGGGTAGAAGATACATATACTTGTAACATATCTTCAAGTATTCGATTGGCTCTTTCAGTTTGACCATCCGTTTGAGGATGTTCAGTAGTACTCAAATTAAGCTTAGTTTCTAACCGACTGAATACAGCTCTCTAGAAATGACTAGTGAATTTTCTATCTCTATCAGACACTATGTCTTGAGGTAATCCATAGAGTCTATATAGTTGCTCTATGAATAATTTAGCCAATTCTGGAGTTTTTACTGTAGTTCGAGTAGGTAAGAAATGAGCCATTTTGGTAAATCAGTCAACTATGACCCAAATAGCATCATGACCTTTAGGGGTACGTGGCAAGCCTGTAATGAAATCCATGGAAATACTTTCCCATTTTCCATTTGGAATTTCTAAGGGATACAACAAAACCCCTATCTTAAACTTTTCAGCTTTGTTAACTTGGGACTTAGTGCATCTAAGTACGTAATTATATACATCTTTATGTATACTAGGCCAGTAAAATTGCCTTTTTACTAATTCATAAGTTTTGTTGATTCTCAGATGTCCTTCACTTGGGGCATCATGACATTCAAACAAAACCTTTTTTCTAAGTTCAGAATTACAAGGAACACAGATCTTTCCTTTGTATAACAGATATTCATCTTGAATACTGTAATGCTTAAACTTATCTTCCTTTGATAAGTTTGTACTTGGAGCAGAAACCTTCTTCCAAGCTTCACTAAAACTAGTATCTTCTTCATATTTGCCCTTCATGAGTGTTACTAACTCATTAGAAATTTGTATGAAACTCAAGGAATTTAACATGGGCATTGCTTAATGCATCTGCCACAATATTAAATTTTCCTTTCTATATCTGAGTTCATAATCAAATTCTTGAAGTAATTCGGCCCATCTAGCTTTTCTACCTGATAGTTCGGATTGGTTTGCAAACCATTTAATACTTGCTTGATAAAAAACTATAGTTACCTTGGCGCCAAACAAGTAATGTCTCCATTTTTTTAGAGCATGCACAATTGCATAAAGCTCTTTTTCATAGGTAGAATAATTTCTTTGAGCTGAATTTAGCTTTTGGCTTTCAAAAGCAATTGGTCGATCATTTTGAATCAACACAGCTCCTATTGCTAGATCACTAGCATCTGTTTCAACTACAAAAGGTTCATTTGGATCTACTATCTGTAGAACCGGGGCCAAAGCTAAGGCTCTTTTAAGTATTTCCATACTTTCAGCCTGTTCCTTCTCCCAAGTAAGACTTTTGGGTTTACCCTTTAATTTCTCAAATAAAGGGGTCGAGATTTTTGCAAAGTTGGGTACAAATTTTCTATAGTATCCTGCTAACCCTAAAAAACTTTGAAGTTCTGTAATAGTTTTAGGGTGAGGCTAGTTAAGAATAACTTGGACCTTATCAGGATCTACTTGAATCCCTTTATTAGATATAATGTGTCCAAGATATCTAATTTCTGATGAAAAGAATTCACATTTATCTTCTTTTTCGAATAATTTATTTTCTCTTAGAACTTGGAAAACTTTTTCCAAATGTTCTAGATGAGAGGCTTCATCTTGACTATAGACAAGAATATCATCAAGAAAATCAACCACAAACTTTCCCAAATAAGGGCTTATTATAGTGTTCATTAGTGTCATGAACATGGCTGGGGCATTTGTTAGTCCAAAAGGCATGACTAAAAACTCAAAATGCCCATATTTAGTTCTGAAAGCTGTTTTAGGAACATCTTCAGACTTAATTCTAATTTGATGATATCCTTGACAGAGATCAAGTTTTGAAAATATCTTAGCTCCTTTTAATTGATCAAATAAATCATCAATTCGGGGCATTGGATATTTATTTTGATCGTAACTTTATTCAAGGCTCGATAGTTAATGCATAGTCTCATTGATCCATCTTTTTTCTTGACTAAAAGAATGGGTGTTGGCCAGGGTGAAAGACTAGGCTGAATGAATTCCTTTACTAGGTATTCATATAACTACTTTTCTACTTCAGCATGTTGGAAAAAAGGGATTCTATAAGGGGATTTACATATAGGCTTAGTTCTTGGGAGTAAGTCTATAGCATGGTCGACTTGCCCACAAGAAGGAGGTAAGCCATGGGGAAGTTCTTCTGGAAAAACATCCCGATAATTATTTATCAAACATCTAAATTTAAACCTTCCATGTTCAGACAAAAGAGACAAGATATAAAAAACTGGATTCATATTTATGTACATTGTTTACATCAGTTGGAAGTATCATGCAAACTTCCACTTTTTGGGTATTTACAAGTTTTTTCAACTCCATGCTAGAAATCAAAGGAGTACTGGGCACATCATGTTCTCCTTGAATTAGATAAGGGATTCCATTTCTCTCAAATTCCAAAGTATTCAACTGATAGCTTCTTTTAAGTGTTTTCCCTAAACCCCAAAGCCATTCTCTACCCAAAACCACATCAGTTCTTTCCATGTGCATGATTTGAAAGTCTAATTTATCTTTATAACCCTGAAATTCTATTTCAAGGTTACAGATCATAGTATCCCAGACTTTCTTGTCTTGACCCTGCATCATAGATACAACATACTGATGAGGTGACTTTTGCTGGGGCAACTTTAATCTCTTCACTAGTGAGTAGTTTAGGAAATTGTGGGTGGCCGAGTCGTCTATCATGACTCTGGCCTTTTCACCACTTATACAAGAATGAAGTTTGACCAAGTCATGAGGTCCAAACTAGTTTTGGACCCACATTGAGACAGACAAGCAACACTGATGCTTGTCATCTTCGTGAAGGACTTCCACTTTTTTCCAAACTTTACTGTTTTCGAGATTCAATGTTTGGACTAAGTGTATTCCTGTTTTTTCTTTCCCTCTTATCTCATGGGTGGCTTTTTGTTGTGCCTAGTCATGCAATTCTTACTAAGATGTCCTAGCTTAAGGCACTTGAAGCAAAGATTCTCATTTTTTGCTTTTTCCCAAACCTCAGGATCTAGCCTAGGTCGTGAAGGTCTAGGGGTTTTAAAGTCGTCTTTTTTGAATGTGCCTAGCTTTCTTTTACCCGGTTTAAATTTTTTATTATCTCTGACAAGATGAAGTGGTTGTGTTCCAGTTTTAGCATGATCTTCATAGATATGTGCTAACTTAATAGCATCTTCTAAACTTTTTGGAGCACTTCTTTTCACTTCATGTTTGACTTGCTTGTCGAGACCACGGATGAAACCTCTTACCTTATGAAAATCATCAAGGTTTTGCAATTTAAGTACTATTTCTCGATAATGAGAAATATATAGAGAAAGGGGACGTCCTCTCTGCATGACTTTGCCCCATTCTTCCCAGTTTCTTTCATCCTCATTTTCAGGTAAGAATTCTTTTTTGAAGAATTCTTCGAATGATTCCAAGTTTTTGGGATTCTTTGAGCCTCCTTTAAGCTCATCCACCACTTATAAGCCTTAGGTCCAAGTGATAAACTTGTTTCTAAGACTTGATAAGCTTCAGGGGTGTTTTTTAGCTGATGCAAGTCTTGCCATTTTTCTAAAAATGTCAAGACTGCATCTTTGTTTCGGTCTTTATCTTCCCCTAAAAATTGAGGTGGTTTTAAGTCTTTTGCAAAAGACAAGCTTCTAGACTTAATGGCAGTATGAGGAGGATTTACTTCATTATCTTTATTTTTTAAAGATACATTACTATGCAATGGTAAAGGGGCGTCCGTTCCTTTACTAGATGTTGGGTTCCTTGGTCGAATAGACAAGGAACCCTTTTGTGCAGGTAAGGGTAAGGATGGACAAATCGTATTAAGAATTTGTTCCATCTTCCCTTGAACTTCATTGATTGAAGTACGAAGGGTACCCATTTTGTTTTGGATTTCTTTAACAATGAACATATCCGCTTGGATATCGTTCATTATTTCATCCAAACCATTCAACCCTTTATAAATATCTAATTTTTGCATTTCTTCTTGGCCTATCTCTGGAAGACCTGGAGTGTAATCTATTTGTCTACTCCCTTCCTGCAGTGCATCATCCTCTTCCTGCCTAGGAATGTCTAATAACATGTTACTTGCGTATGAATCCCCTATAATTCAGTGAATACTTTGGAATCAACTAGAAATAAGAAAATGCCGTTTCTAATACTGAAGGAAAATAGATGAATAATTAAATCCAATACTTCCCTGATTTTTTTCTTTGATATTAGCTTACAGTTGTAGGTCGGCTTGGGCCGCCTTGGATGATTCGCTATTTCACCGCCTCAGTTGAACTTTCTTAGGCTCTTCAATCTTTAATCCTCCGTTGCTCGTTCTTTCGGCCGATGTGTGAAGTCCCTTGCTTAATTGGATAAGCGGACTTCTGTATATGATGAAGTTGCGGGTTTGAACTCCATACACGATGGACTTCTATCAACTGGTCCTTGGCTATGGCTCCGGTAAGAGTCGCTTGGCCCCGTGGATAGAGGAGATTGTTGTTCTTATGACATCAAGAGTTCAAACCTCGGATGCCACCCTCGCTGGAGCTCTCCTCTTTTTGTAGAGTGAATAAAGAGACACTCACTTTCTCTGAGCGGAAGGGCAGCGCCTGGCCATATGCGGGCAGAAAATGCTCCCTTCAGGCAGGTCCAGTCAGGCCGCCTATGTGTGGACTATATGTTAGAAAGAGAGGGGTCGTGAGCATCCCGTTCAATGCTCCTATTCAGTGTCAACCGTGCACTTTTTTGAAATCCGCGCGTGCACGCATCAGGTGGTCAGTTCGATGCACAGAGCTTTAAATGAGCAGAGTCGCCAGCTGGAGGGTCCTCCTCTGGTCGTTGGGGGCTTCACCCACCTATAGCTCAAGTACAATCATTAAATGCTGACAGGCGATAATACTCCGGGCAGTGGCAATCAAACGGTTATCCTTTAGAGAGAGAGGGACAAAAGATCTCATGTGCGCAGAACTCGAGGTCGACGACGTTCAAAACTCTGAGTCTCTGAGCATCAAAGGCTGCACGCGACTATTGTGGCTCCACTCCTCCAAATTCTACTCGGCGGCGGCAGAACTCAGACGCACACTTTGGAGTTGATGAGGACTTGCTACGCGCGTGGGCTCTTGGAGATTCTTTGACCATTGAATGACTGGGGCTTTTACCTAACCATATTTGGGCTTCTGGCGGCAGAACTCAGAGCAGGCACGAATTTCCACCGAAAAAAATAACGATGCAGTTACTGATGAATTCGCCACGCAGTTACTGATGAATTTCGAACTTTCCTATAGCCTCCAGTAGATTGCCTGCACATCAATCAAGAAAACACTACAAGTACTTGAAAAGGAACTTGGCTCTGATTACCACTGTTGTGCAATTTCCTTCCTAGAGTATAGCATCCACCAGAGAGTGAGTGAGTACATATCCACCCATCCAACTCCACCCATATATATATACCAAAGGTCCAAGAGTTGCATGCTTTAATTTTTAGCCATGTGTCCTTCCAAGTGTCCTTCATGTGGATACTTTCCACAGAGAATCACATGGCTTCTATTTCAATTGAAGTCACGTACGGGTCAAGGTGTCACTTGGGAGAAGCTTCTCCCAAGACTAAGGTTTTATTTCCTTAGGTTAATTTCCTAAGGTAACAAACCCTTCAATTTGAGACTTCTATGAAATAAAACCTCAAGGGTTAAATCCAAGAAACATAGGTTCCTTTTGGAGGGTCTAACCCATGATTTATGCAACAGGAGGCAAAAGCTATTCCTAAATGGTTGGTGTAGACTTTGTGAGATAGCAAATTAGATGCACCTCTATCATATTGTCCTCGTTTAGGCTCTTATGGTGCTTCTTTTGCATCAAATTGCTATGTTATGGCTGCCTCTAGTCCTTGTGATGAGAATGAGCGTGTTTCATTTGATGAAGCAAAAAATTCAAAAAATTGGATGGGTCCTATGCAATCATAATACGATGTTATTATGAAAAATGGTACCTGGTCTTTACTTGATTTGCCTCCTAAGCAATAAGGCCATCGGCACTAAGTAGGTATACAAGTTAAAGCCTAAGCATGATGGAACAGTTGACACATATAAGGCTAGGCTTGTTGCAAAGGGTAATGCTCAAGAAAGGGGCATTGATTTTGATGAGACCTTTGCTTCGACATGCTAAATGGCTACTATTCATAGCGAATGTGCACTGGCACCTCATAATGGTTGGAACGTACATCATTTGGACATTAAAACTAAATTTATGAATGGTGACTTGCATGAAGAAGTGTATACTTTCAATCCTCATGGTTTTGTGTAGAAAGGGCATGAAAACAAAGTGAGTAGATTGAAAAAGGCATTATATGGTTTGAAGCAAGCACCATGTGTTTGATATGAAAAGATACATGCCCACTTGATTGCATATAGTTTTGGGAATAGTCAAACTGAGAGAACCTTATATGTTAAGCGTGCAAATGATGTGCTCCTTATCATTTTTGTCTATGTTGACGACATGCTGCTCACTGGTCTCGAGAAGCATATTGCTGATTTTAAGGCTGATTTGCATGCCTCATTTGAGATGTCAAACTTGGGCCATTTGCATCATTATTTACGCATTCATCTTATGCAGGTTGATGCCATAATATGTTTGTGTCAAAAAAAATATTTTGACACATTATTCCAGCATTTTGGCCTCGAAGACTACAAATTATTGCCAGTCCTATGGAAACAGGTCTACGATTAAGTCTTCATGATGTTGGAGATGCATTTGATGTTGTTCTCTATAAGCAAGGTGTTGGGTGCTTAATTTACTTATGCATTACTTAGTCGGATATTCGGTTTGTTGTCTCACAAATGAGCAAGTTTATGCATTTCCACGGTGTCAAGCATTGGTAGTCGGTTAACCACATCTTTCACTACTTGAGTGGTACCCGGCTACTTGGATTGTTCTATCCCAAGGGAGGATCACTATCGCTAGATTTACATGCTTTTTTTTTTAATCTGGCAAGGCGGGTTTTTATGACACTCATGTGTCCACCAATGGTTTTTGCTTCATACTTGGTAGCTCATGCATATGTTGGTTGAGGAAGAAGCAGCCTACCGTAGCCACTTCTAGTTGTGAGGTTGAGTATTGGGCAGCTTTCACAACAACTATTGAATGTCTGGGGCTCAGATGCCTTATGGGTGATTTGGGTGTTGATGAGTCTTCTGCCACCACCATCTTCAATGACAATTAGAGCACACTGGCAATTGCAAGGAACCCTATGTTCCATGCTCACACTAAGCACATTGAGGTGCATTATCATTATGTCAAGGAGAGGTTCTCTGCTGGGGAGGTCAATTTGGCATATGTGCCCACAGAGTAGAATGTTGTAGACCTTTTCACAAAGGCTCTGCCTAGGAGAAGTTTGAAGCTTTTTGCAAAGCTTTAGGATTACTTCCTTTTGTGAATTGATTCCACATAGATTTGCACTTCCTTAAACATAACTGCTAGCTCCTTGTTCACTGCATCACTCCCATGGGAGATTTGTTGATATATTTCAATAGAGGTGTGTGTGAGCACACTAGGACCATTGGGGCACTTTTTTCCCTCTTTAGGAGGTTTTTCCCTCGCCCTGTATATACGTCTATAACCCTAATGGGTCACTTATCTTTGTACATTCTCTTGGTAATACATTTAGTATTGTGTGTTGTGCTCCAAGTTTCTTCTTCTTCCTTGTGTTGGAATTGTGCTTTTGTAGACCTCAAACTCCAATAGGCTATTCAGATGGTTCCTGTTGTTAATGGAATTTGATTTTGAGGTAGTATTCAAGAAAGGAGACACACACACTAGATTCGATCACTTATCGAGAATGCCCCATGGAGAACCACCAAAGAGAGTAGTTGGGAGCTCTCAGACACATATTTGTTCAAAGTATTTCCATCTTGGGCTACCTACACTTACACATGGACCAAGTCATAAGATCAACCCTAAGAGGAAAAGCACTTTTGAAAGTGAGAAACCTCACATTGAGGTAGGCATGTAGCTTGTATTTCAAAGATTCAAATGGAGTCCTTTTGAGATGTGTAGAAGACTTAGAATGAGCAAACTTGATTCAGCAAGCTCATATAAACCACTAGAGCATGTGTAAAGGCATAAATTGAACCACTTATGAATTGTGCCATATAGGAGTATATTGGTAAGATATGTACACAGAAGTACATTATTAGTTGTCTAACTACAACATATGCCAAGCCTCCTACCTAGAGGAGTACTCCTCCTTGAGATATTGCAAAATAGTATCTGAATGGATAAACAATGATTGAGTTCCTAAAGTCACAAACGTACCCAGTAGGATCAAGCCTAGCCAAAAGAACGAGCATTAGACTAGGAAAGTAAGGACTATTCATAATAGGCAAACAATTCTTTAAACAAGGAAAAGATAATCAACTATGGATATGTGTCCATGAAGGAGAATATCTTCCAATTTTGGAGATGGCATATGCAAGAGTAGATGGCCATTTCTCAACTGATAAAATTTTGAAGATGATTCTCTTTTGAGGATTATGGTGACCAACTCTGCATATGGATGCTGAAACTTATGTGAGAATTGGTGATGTTTTTCAACAAATATAAACCCAATTAGAAGAGATAGCATGTCATTAAGACTAGTGGTCTATGCAAGAGCATTCTCAAGGTGGGTATTTGATTTTATTGGACCCATCAATCCCCTAGTGAGAGGATATCACACAGAGTATGTCATAGTGGTGACATATTACTTGACAAAGTTGGTAGAAGCCAAAGCTACAAAGAAAAATGATGCTCAAAATTTCTTTACTAGATTTGGACTACCTATTCAGATAGTGAGTGATAGAGGTACATACTTGATCATTGAAGTGATTGAATCCTTAATAAATCAGTTCTTGGTGATTCATAAAAAAATTGCACCCTATCATCCTCAAGCCAAAGGACAAGCAGAGAGTTTGAATAAGGTTTTATGTATGGTCTTGTCTAAGATAGTCAAGAGTGGTAGATCCAATTGGGACAAATAATTACACCATGTAATTTGGGCTTTTAGAGTGGCATAGAAGATAGCCATAGGAACTAATCCTTTTAACCTAGTATATAGACAAAATGAAATTCTTCCCATTGACTCATTAATCCCTACTCTTCGAGTAGCAAAAAAATATAGAACATAGTTGGATTAAATATAGAAATTACAAGAAACTAGGCTACAAGCAATAGCACAAAACTATACGACCAAAAGGGGGAAACAGTTCTACTATGATTCCCATATCAAAGACAAAGGTCTTCATGTTGGAGATTTAGTATTGGTATACACTTTGAAACAACACTCTAAGAAACTCCAGCAAAAAGGCTATGGTCCTTTGATTGCCAATAGACTCTCTTTAGGTGGTGCTATTAATCTAGCAACGCTAGATGGGGATATTCTACACAATTATATAAGTCAATCCAGAGTTAAAAGATACACCAAACCTCTCACAGAATGAATGTTAGAAAGAATCTTGGGAGCACAAAATCATAAAAAAGAAGAAGACCAAATTCGAGAGGAACCTAGACAAGCATCCATAGAGAGAATATGAAAACATAAAGGGTAGATTTGAGAACGAGATGAGAGATACCTAAAGGGTGAAGAACCAATCGCTATAGCTAATTATTGCATGATGAGTATCAAGAAATTAGGCAATATGCCAAGTTCTAGTGAGGCAATGATACCAAAAGAGGAGAGTGGAAAAATTATACAAAAAAAGAAAGTATATCAATCAAAAGGCATACACACCATAGGAGTAAAGAAATTTTGGATCTAGAAGGACCACCTCAAAGATCGTCAACCAATTCAAAAGAGGCCACAATAAAAAAAACTCTCAGATTAAAAGCAAAAGCAAAGGTTTGGGATCAACTAGAGAATGTACTCCAAAGATTATTCAAATCCTAGTGCCCAAGAAACTAATAGAAGTTCAACAAATTTGGGTACTAAAAGAAGCTATGAAGGAAGTATGGAAAACTATACAAGCTAAGAACAAGGGACCAACATACAAATCTAATTTGCAAAGAAGAACTCCAACCAACAAGAGATCACGTAAGAAAGCACATCAAAGGAGAAAAATGTCAAAAAAAATCTTATATGGAGAGTTAAAGCCAAAGAAATGCATTCGGAGCATGTGAAACCAAAAGGACAATGAAATCAACACCAAACAATCAACCAAGAATGTGTGGAGTCCAAAGAGTCAATAGTCAGAGAAGTGCTATACTTCTTGCACACATAATGAGATGAACTCACCTAGAGTAAGCACAATAGGGCCACACTACATGGCCTTCCATTTGGCACATTGCATCTCTTTATATGTTTAGAGGTGCACATTTCCTCAGAAAGGAATACGACTTCACTTGTACTATTACAATGGAATATTTTTCTCACCAACACTAGCAATTCTTTCGCTTTGGCTATTACTTATTTTAATGTTTCATTACATTAGAGATGGCTCAATATTGAAAGTTTTCATCCGTGCCAAAGAAGAGAAAGATGGCTAGCACATCAGGCACTAAATCTAGTGCAACCCAAGAAATGAGGGGCTCAAGGAAGCATGAGAATATGATGAAGTGGCTACAACTTCCTCTACAAGCTCAATGTACACCAATCACCTGAGAAGAATTGGAAGAGGTGCTTCAAGCTACACATGCCTATATGAAATGACAAGTAAATATGATGATCCAAGGACATCATTACAAGCAAACAAGTGGATCTAAAGGAAAGCCGAGAGAAGGAAAGAAGATCTCAAGATTGTCCAAATATGCCAACTTGGGCTTGGATGATTCTAGCTCATGCTCCAAATCACAAGATGGAGAAAAATCTCTTATGGATGCTGATTTGCAAAATGATGATAATGACGATGGACAATGGGATGAGTTGAATCAATATTGGATGATCAAGATTCACCAGTAAAGCCACAAGTGCAGCACCCATATGAAGAAAAAGAATTTCTACAAACACCTAAGCCATGCATGGAGTTCACTATTTGTTTCAATACAAAAATAAATAATCAAGGTTATGGCACAAGAATAGACACTAAAGTCAAAGGAAGGCACACCTATTCAAGCACAAAGTGCTAACAAACAAGGACAAACTCAAGTGGAAGAACAAACAAAGATATATTTGCAAATTGAACAACCATTCACTACAAGAAAAAGGGGGGCGTAGCAATGCCCCCAAATTGGAAAAAAAACGGGAAGCGTCGCTTATGCGACGTGGTCGTCGCATAAGCGATGGTCAAAATTTTGAATTTTTTTTTTCCCCGACCCTCGTCGCATAAGCGATGCTAGCGTAGCTTAGACGACGTTAATTAAAGAGCGTCGCTAATTTCGTCGCTGCCTAGCGACGGTGGGAGCGACGTTGGCAAACTGCAGAGCGTCGCATATGCGACGCTCTGGAATGTAAAAAAAAAAATTGATTTCTCCCGGCGAGCAAGAAGAGACCGAGAGAGAGAGAGTGAGAGAGAGAGAGAGCGCGCACGAAAGAGAGAGGGCCGCACAAACTAACAGCAAGCAGGTATGCGCACACACACACTTACATACACATACATATGTACACACACATATACACACATAGACACACACACACATACACATACACACACACACATACACACAAATACACACACATATACACACATACACAAATAAGGTTGCATACACACATGCACACATAATGCATACACATGCACACACATATACACATACATATACACACACATACACAAACACATACACACACATACATACACACACACATACACACACACACATACACACACACATACACACACATATATGCATACACACACACACATAGAGAGAGACATGCACACACATACACATACATGCATACATAATGCATATGCATATGCGTACATCCATACATACTTACATGCATACACACACATATGCATACATAATGCATATGCATATGCGTACATACATACATACTTACATGCATACACACACATATGCATGCATAATTCACATGCATACATACACATACATAATGCATATGCATACATACACATACATAATGCATACACACACATATGCATACATAATGCATACACACATACACACATATGCATACATACACACATAGACACATACACACATAGACACATACACACACATAGACACATACACACACATAAACACATACACACTCATAGACACACACACATACACATAGACGTGCACACACATACACACACATATACACACACATACACACATAGACACATACACACATAGACACATACACACATAGACACATACACACATAATGATGCATTCACACACATACACATGCATACACACATACACACACACACATAGACACACATATACACACACATATACACATATACATACACACTCATAGACACACATAATGATGCATTCACACACATACACATGCATACACACATAGACACACATATACACTTACACATCCAAACATACACACTCATAGACACACATTCATACACACACACATCCAAACATACACACTCATAGACACACACACATACACACAGACGTGCACACACATACACACACATATACACGCACACACATACACACATAGACACATAGACACATACACACATAATGATGCATTCACACACATACACATGCATACACACATAGACACACATATACACACACACATACACACATACACACATACACACATACACACACATATATGCATACACACACACATAGAGACATACACACACATACACATACATGCATACATATGCATACATAATGCATATGCACATACACACACATAGACACATACACACACATAAACACATACACACTCATAGATGCGTAGCGACACATACACATAGACACACACACATACGCACACATATACACAAACACATACACACATAGACACATACACACATAGACACATACACACATAATGATGCATACACACACATACACATGCATACACATGCATACACATGCATACACATGCATACACATGCATACACATGCATATGCATACATACATGCATACACATATACACATAAACACATACACACACATAGACACATACACACATACACACTCATAGATACACACACATACACATAGACACACACACATACACACACATAGACACACACACATGCACACATACACACATACACATGCATACACACACATACACATGCATACACACACATACACATGCATACACACATACAGACACATATACACACACATACACACATAGACACACATATATGCATACACACACACATAGAGAGACATACACACATAAACACATACATGCATACATAATGCATATGCATATGCATACAATTTACATACATACTTACATGCATACATAATGCACATGCATAGATACATACACACACACAAACACATACACACATACACATACACACACACAAACACATACATACTCATAGATACACACACATACACATAGACACACACACATACACACACATATACACACACATACACACACATACACACATAATGATGCATACACACACATACACATGCATACACACATACAGACACATGTACACACACATTCACACACATATATGCATACACACACATAGAGAGACATACATACACATACACATACATGCATACATATTGCATATGCATATGCATATGCATACATACATACTTACATGCATACATAATGCACATGCTTACATACACATACATAATGCATACACACACATACACACATATGCATACATAATGCATATGCATATGCATACATAATGCATATGCATATGCATACATAATGCATATGCATATGCATACATAATGCATACATAATGCATATGCATATGCATACTTACATACTTATATGCATACATAATGCACATGCTTACATACACGTACATAATGCATACACACACACATACACACATAGACACATACACACATAATGATGCATACACACACATACATATGCATACACACACATATGCATACATACATGCATACACATACACACACATAGATACATACACATAAACACATACACACTCATAGACACACACACATACACATAGACACACACACATATACACACACATAGACACATACACACGTAATGATGCATACACACATACACATGCATACATAGACACACATAATGATGCATACACACACATACATATGCATACACACACATATGCATACATACATGCATACACATACACACATAGACACATACACACACATAGATACATACATACACATAAATACATACACACTCATAGACACACACACACATACACACATAGACACATACACACATAATGATGCATACACACACATACATATGCATACACACACATGCATACATACATGCATACACATACACACACATAGATACATACACATAAACACATACACACTCATAGACACACACACATACACATAGACACACACACATATACACACACACATACACACATAGACACATACACACTTAATGATGCATACACACATACACATGCATACATAGACACACATAATGATGCATACACACACATACATATGCATACACACACATATGCATACATACATGCATACACATACACACATAGACACATACACACACATAGATACATACATACACATAAACACATACACACTCATAGACACACACACACACACATAGACACATACACACATAATGATGCATACACACATACACATGCATACATAGACACACATAATGATGCATACACACACATACATATGCATACACACACATATGCATACATACATGCATACACATACACACATAGACACATACATACACATAGATACATACATACACATAAACACATCAACACTCATAGACACACACACATACACATAGATACACACACACATATACACACACATACACACATACACACATAGACACATACACATAATGATGCATACACACACATACACATGCATACACACACATATGCATACATACATGCATACACATATACACATAGACACATACACACACATAGATACATACATACACATAAACACATACACACTCATAGACACACACACATACACATAGACACACACACACGCACACATATACACACACAAACACACATAGACACTTACACGCATAATGATGCATACACATGATGTATCAGTATCTGATGCTGAATCATCAAGAGGACTTTCTTCGATCTCTCTAACAATAAACTGTTCAAACAATGACCTACCTCTAGGTTGCACATGAATGACTTGCCACCAAGGATGAGCATCTAGATTTTTATAAAAAAATGCTTGTTCAATATGCCTAGGAAGAATATATGGTTCTTTAGTAGATCGCATTACCTTCGAAGAATCAATTGCCCAAAACCCAGATAATTCCCTTCTTAATGTAGAATTACTACCTTTATACTCCGCTCGAAACCAGTCAACTTTCAAAATGACCTATCAAAATATATAACAACAAAAACCCATTATTAGGTGCTTAAAAAAATAACTAACTCTAAAAAAAATATATAAACTTTTTTCTACCTGTTTGAATGTACGAAATGAAATTTCGTAGATACCAACAATAGTTCCTACGTAATCAAGTTCGCTATCTATAAGGTTCGTGTCTTTTGAGCTAGCACGTGATAGTTGCTTGAAAGAAGAAACAATACTAGAATCCTCTGTTTTACGTAAAGAATCAATGGCTTTGATTCTAATATGTTGTCCAAAAGCCCACATATTAGTAAACATTCGAGCCTGCAAAATAAATTCAATTAGTAAATAGAAACTAACATGCATATATGAAAAAAATAAAATATTATTTTAATAAAATTACCTTTCGTTCACAACCTATCATTAACTCTCTTTGCTCATCTGAGATTTCTTCATGATTTGCGTTGGCGCGTTGCAAACGACTATATAGCCAATCCGTGAAAGAAGGTATATCTGTAATCTCATTATTATCGAGATTACGTCTAGATCTTTTGTTTTTTCGCCTTTTACTTCGGAGACTTTGAAGTTCCTCATACTCGCTAAGGAATGCTTGCATGCATTCGCTATTATATGCTACAAAATAGAAACATCATTTTTTTCTTGACATGTAAATAAGAATGGAACCCCCTTACCTGATAATACCTCATCTGTTATTTTTGAAGAAGACTCGTTGGTCCATGCACGTGGAGCTTCTTCATGAACTCTTTCAAGGTACTCACTAACGTAATACATGCACTCTTCAAGCATCCAACCCTTTGCCATGGATCCTTCTGGTTTTGCTCTTTGTCGCACATAACCTTTTAGTATTCCCATAAATCGCTCGACCCAAAACATCCATTGAGTGTTGACAACACCTGCAATCTCTATCTCATCTACAAGATGGACTAATAAATGAACCTGAATATCAAAAAATGAAGTAGGAAGTTCTTTTTCCATCAAACACAGTAGCATCTAATGCAACTCCTAACTTTAGATTCTGTAGATTTTGTGCAAATTCAGGCCATGTAGAATCAATATGCTGAAAAGCAACACTATCATGAGGAATTCTGATTATTCCATCAATACTTTTGTGATCATGTCCCCAAGTCAAAAGCTTTGATAATTCGGGGCTTTGAAACATATGTCTAATCCGTGGAGCCAATGGAAAATGTCTCAATACCTTTTTTGGGATTTTACCTTCTTCACCCTTATATCGAGGAGATTGACATTTGGGACATGTCAAAGAGTCTGCATATTCACCTCTATATAAAATACAATCGTTAGGACATGCATGTATACATTGATAATCTATACCAAGATTGTTGATTATCTTCTTCATTTCATCATGTGAGGTAGGAAGAATATTCTGACTTGGTAAAAACTTTTCAGATAATAACCTGTAAGTTTATCAAAAAAAGATATATTAAAAAAGGTAAATAAATAAATATACATATATACATGTAGGTTTTTATTCTTACTTTAGATAAGGTAAGAACAAGAACTTGAATTGAATGGACACTTTTTGTACGCGCATCTTTTAAAATTATTAATGCATCTTTCAAAATATTACACAAAATTTGATTGTTTTGGATGGTAGGATACGATTGTTTGTTTTGGACACATGAAGTATGTACCTTCATTGAATGATTTGTCGATTCACACTTTCAAACTGAACATATGTGTGAATCGAAAAATCATTCATATCCTCCAAAACAAACAATCGTATCCTGCCATCCAAACAATCATATCCTGCCATCCAAACAATCGTATCCTGCCATCCAAACAATCGTATCCATTCAATTCAAGTTCTTCTTCTTATCTTATCTAAAGTAAGAATAAAAACCTGCATGTATTTATATATATATATATATATATATATTTATGTATATATATATAAATAGATAGAAAAATGAAAATTATACCTTAATAGTGTCGAAACTTATACATTACTCCATCCAAAACGATTTTGAAGGTTGAGAATAAGTAAGCTCGCACTTAGTCGTGTCAAACGACTTCCTTCATATACATGCTTTAGACATTCCTCTCGAAGATATTTCTCATTTTTAGTAATATCAATGCTCTCATTGTCATTTTGATACCAATCCTCAATAAAATCTGCCATGCCATCATCTTCATCATTGTCACACAAATCTTGTACTTTATCGTCTTTTGAATATAGATCTTTCAACTTTGCATATTGCACAAGATTAGTTTTGCGTAGCCTCCTCATGGAAGCTTCTGATAATCGTGGTCTTACTGGTAATTGTGAATGCTGTGGACGAATATCATCAACATCATACGTTGGAATCTACACATATAAATAAAACTCATTAGTATTCCATAAATGAATAAAAAGTAAACTTCAAATATAAAATTAAGTATATAACTTATTAAATATGGATAGAAAATTTTTATTCTCTCTAGCTAAAAGGTGCTCTTGGAGGTCTACGCCATCCATAATTCACTAATAGTTCATCACCAGCATGTAATGTAGTAATAGCATTGACAACTATGTATCTTGATACATCTCTACTCATGTATGGTGATTCATGACTATTTTCACGCTCCTGAAATGTGCAATTAGTCCTTGAACTATTATGTAACCCTCGACTACTATTTATTAAACGTGCTATATTTCCATGTGTGTAAGGTCTTCCATCAATATATAATCTTTCATTTTCTGCATGTAAAATCCTTCTACTAGTAAGGGATGCTGCGTTCAAGCATATTCCATAAGTAATCATGCTTTGAACATAACATGAAAGTCGATGCCAATCTCCCCATCCATATATAGGACCACAAAATGACATAAGAGTGACTTCAGAGTTCGGGGGCACATACAAATCCTCTACAATAAAGAGACCACGACCATCATTAGTAATAGTGAATGGAGCAATCATATAGCGATTACCCCAAAAGTTGAAAACCTCTCCATCTAAAGGAAGTGGTCCTCTATTCCATCCTCCATATCTTCTTCTATCATATGTTTGTACTAAAGAAGGATCACGAGCTGGCAATGGATAATCTCCAGCCGTTTCATTCTCTAAACTAGGAGGTAGAGGATTTCTAGAAACCTCTGCTTGTAATTGATGAACAGCAAGTCCATGACGTGTACGAGGTATATTAACATTATGAGAAAAATCATCATCATCATCATCATCGAGCAAGTATTCCTGTATATCAACAATAATTTGATTTTATATATGGTTTTTAAATAAAATAATGACATTCATATATATAGAAAATACATACCCAAGCATTATCACGTTGACTAGGTGATGGTGCATGCTCAAAAGTACCATACTCTGCCTCATGTTCAATACATTCCAATCGTGGTCTTCGATACGTGCCATAACAAGAGTTAAACCAACATATAATATGCTCTTCATAGTAAAATTCATCATAATTCCTATCGGAGGACACATGTGAAGTCGTTGCATGGGTAGGAGGTGGTGGAGTACCCTCTGATTGATCAGAATCTGCACATAGTAAGAAACATAAAAAAAAATATAAGTTATGTATCCATCAAATATATTTAAAATTAAATATTTCATATACTTACAGTATAAAGTCGTTGCACGAAGAGGAGATGGTGGTGGAGTTCCATCTGATTGATCAGAATCTACAAATAATGATATTTGATAATAATAATTTGATTATCTACATAAACAAAAAATTCACATATACATATTTACACATACACACATATTCACATATACACATTTACACATACACACATATTCACATATACACAACTACATATTATTGTGGGATAAATGCATGTATTTTGTATGAATGAGTGTATATGCATGCATGTGTGTGTACGTATACATGTGGATATGTATATGTATGTTTATGTTATATGTATGTATATGTGTATATGTGTTGTAGTATGCCCTTGGGAGCCAAGACCCACACCACCTTGCATGGAAGCAAGAAGGAAGGCCCAAGAAAGACTCTCCTTTCATCCACCCCATCCTCCATCATGTTCAAGCCATTGGCCATCAGCCCGCAGCTATGCCACATGCTTGAAAATATGGAGCAATGGGAGTCAAGGATCCTAGTCACATATGTAAAATACAAGACAATTGCAACACTCTACTTACACACAAAGGAAAATGCTAGCATGCACACACACCTCACTCTCACACTCTCCAAGACTAAATACATATATGCACAAAGCCTTAAGAGAAAGGAGAGTTCTTCCATTGAAAGGATTTTACATGAGAGCACGACCAAAAGCTGCCTCATTACAAGAAATGAGCCTCTATATATAGGCTAGGCACATTCTCCCATGTGCTCTTTTCGACTAGTCAAAAAGGAGCACATGCTTTCTAACTAACATATCTTTTGATATCTTGGAAAATATTCCCAAATCAAGGAAATGGGAGCGTGGGAATCTCAACGTGGGATTTCTACATGTGTGCAAAAAGGTGGATTTATTTAAGATGCTTCCACTCTATAGCATAAGGAAAATATTAAAAAGGGCTTAGGAGAGTGTTCTCATGAGCACATCTCCTAAATACAAAAAAGAGGTATTTTTATGAGTACTAAAGGGTGCCATTACATAAGAGAAATTATGGGCAACCTTTATAACCCAACACTCTCCTCCTCCTAGACTTTGTCGTCCTCGACAAAGCTAAGATAAGAGAAGCATACATTGCTGAACTGGTTCAAGTTTTGGGTCTTCAAGTCTGCAGCTCTTCAAGTCTTCAAGTCTGCTGCCCAACAACCGCTGGTGCCAAATATGCAGCAATCCTTCTGAGCAAGTCTTTAGAGGGCCTGAAAAATTTAGGATAGCAGTCCTAGCACCAAAGATAGCAGGATGGCTGGGAAAGTGGACACAATCCCAAAAATAGAGCAGTAACACACTAAAGTAGCTCAAGTCCAAAATCTAACAATACACCCTGAGTAAAAATTAGATTGTAGGGCACCACCAGCTTCGGCATCCAACAAGCTTCCTTCAACCCCGACCATATGAGCAGACACGATCAAACCAGAGTGGAGGACCCACTCTGAGAATCTGAGAGACAACAATCTGTATGCTGCAAAGCAATAACATTTAATGTAGATCTTTGTCTCCAAGAGAGGACAAGGGCAATGGACACAATCCCCACTTGGGATAGCCAATATCTGCTGAATATTCATATATAAACAATAAAGCAAGGAGCTTGAACCATTTGATAGACACAGGCACTTCAACCCATTAAGCTTAGTTTCCTGGATCCAAGCAACTTGATGAGGAGCAGCCTGCAACATATTGACCAGAAGACTATCAGTAGGTACTGAAGCCCAGGAGCTGCCTCAATCCAGTCTTTGCACAACAGTAATGGGGTCAACCACATCTCATGGAGTGTGACCTTTGTTAGATAGATCAGTTGTTATCCTGTAGAAAAAGAGGTTCAAGCACCCAAATTAGTTTTTGATGAAGTTCTAGCTTTGTTGATTGGGGCACTCGCAGCATTCATAGCCAACTTCAAATTGCAACCTAGTTCTATCCCTGCACTGGAAACATAGCAGCTGCCCACATGGCTTCTTCAAACCTGGTTGCTGCAAAATGTTGTGAGAGCCCGAGAGTAAATGTTTGATATATCTGATATGGAGGATGCTGCATTTATTCCTTCCGAAACATAATCCAGTGCATCATAGCAGATCCTTCCATTCTAGGAGCATTGTGTAAACATGGATCATTGCGGCAGCCATCAAGAGAGTAAGTAGGAATGGGCCAGATGCTCATTGATCTCAACAGCTGGGGTTACAAATCTGCTGCCCAAACTTCCAATTGGTAGTAGGAGACGTGGGTGCAATCCTCCCTGGGCAGTTACACACCTCCTCACCACAAGATACTGAGTGCTTCACACCATGAGTAGCCCCCCTATCAAGCAAGACCTGCATATCCGTGAAACACACAGATAGGGATGAACTTATATCATAGAGCACAGAAAATCCCATGATACTCATGGAGTGGACAATAGGAGCCAATTTTTGCACTGCCTGACTAGATGTGGAGACCTGAAACCTGTATGTCATTGCATCAGGCAAACATTGAAAGCTTCCATGGGCTCTCTTGCTACAGTCATAAGGCCGAAAAAAAAAAAAAACTCTAGAATTCTATGAGTATCATCAGTCATATGCAGGAGAAAGCTGACTGTAACAAAACCCTGTTCCCCTTATTAACAAAATCCAATAATGTTTGAACACGGGGTGATTTCTTTCTATGAAGTGGATCTAGTGCATTTGAAGCCATCAAGCCCTCAGCATTATGTGGAAGGATGCACAGGAACCAAAGCCATCATTAGCTGCTGCCATACATAAAGAGATCAGATGAGTGACCAAGAGCAGGATAATCAACTAGAGGTGGTAGAGCACTAGCTGAAGGTTCAAGTCAAATGTCTGATTTGGAGCAGCTCTTAACCCTGATGCACTCATAAATGAGGCCACAACAAGCTAGCTGTTGATCATCAAACTGTCGTTTTGATGTCCAGGTCCAAGCATTCCCATGGCACTCAGGTCAGTCTTTGAATTTGATAGCTTTTTGATAGAATTCTGTTGATTATGATTGCTAATCCCTGAACCCTTCCCCATACAGATGCTACAAGTACATACCAGCACATCTCTCTTGATGATAAGCAAATGATGGAACTTGTAATGACTGTCAGCAGTAGAATGTAAATCCTAATTCTTCCCAATAAGCACAAACATGCAGAAATTCTTCAAGTGCCATGTTGCAACATTAGGCACCTCCATCCTTAAACACATAGCAGCTGTATTGACATCCTTTGGACCAATGACACCTTCTAAACCTCCTCCAACACCTTAATCGTCCCAAGGTAGCAACTTCATTTCTGCATCCAACCTTTTGACCATAGAGCACCGAAAGAGCTCCAATGAACTAGACCTGCAAACAACTCGAGATGCCCACCATGAAAGCTTGATGAAGCACATCGCTAGGATGGAGGCAAAGGTTCATCCCTTCATCAACAATGTTGTCGATGGTGAGAATGACACAGCCCTCAGCAGTACCTGTCTACATTCACCACACCCCATGCAGATGAGCACTCCCAGCTTCAGTCAAAAAAATGTTGGTCTGCTGGTAGAGCTTGGCACTGAGATCACCATCCATGAGAGATCAGTTATTTTCATCTTCTGCAATGAAGGTTGCACCCATGCAAAAACACATAGAGGAGTTTCATTCTGGCAGTAGTGATTTGTAGAGAATAAAACCTTCCCTTCTCAGAGTTCAGCTGCGTTTCATTCACCCAGAACTCTACGTGATCATAATGTTCGAAAGGAATGCCTTCAATTTGATCCAAAAGTGAGTTGAAGAGAGATGTGCAGGAAAATAGGCGCCCAACTCAGAATGGTTGCAACAAAGTCGAGCTGGGAGCGTAGCTCGTCTTGCAAGTAGAATGAGAAGGGAGGAAGCAATGGAGTGAGAGAAGAGTAGTACACCCCCCCCCAACTCTGCTCGAATCATCTTGTCCATATTTTCCATACATGGCAGACCGAGGAGTATCTGAAGAGCAGAAGAATGACTCACTCTCCGAGGGGAGGTGTCTGAGAGTAACAGTTTCATCCCTACAAGCTTCAGCATAGATAGTGTGTGAATGCTCAGTTTGACTGATTACCAAGACTTATCTCCCAGTCTTCATGCGAGATTCTACTATTAAGAGATTCCCGACAGGTATGTGCTTTACCGATTTGAGCTTCGTGCCACACATGATTTCAGTAGCCTCCGGAGATGCAGACCATGCTTTGATCAATATTTGCACATAGGGGATACAGCCGACCAACTGAGAGGAAGCTCGAGGAGCAACGAGGAGGCAGGTGGAGCATGAGGATCTCCATTCAAGACCATACCTAATAAGACCCCCAAGCCCAAGATTGGAGATATGTAGACCTGCAGTCACGGTTCCTTCTTCCTTATACTGTTCAAGAGTTTCCCAAATATGGCAAATAATCAATGTTCATTAGTGTCAAAGGGCATAGATGACCCTATCAGCAACAAACTCCTTGGATTTCTCAAGCTCTCCTGTCTGAGTGTCCAAGATTCACCCTAAGATTGAATAGCATTCAGCATGGATTTCTCGAGTCCTTGCTCCATCCTTTTGAGAAACCGCATCCAAATCGTCAGTTTGATGCTTGAGATGTCCTGAGTACATAAAACGAAAAAGAAGGGGGAAGTATAAATGCGCGCCCTGAGAGCTTCAAGCCTCTGAGCGAGTGCAAGGGGCTCAACTTTGAGCTCAACCCCATGATTCAAGACTTTAGTGCAGAGCCGACTGGAGGGTATGACTGAGAAGCCACAGGAACTCGCAATACACATAGTGATTCAACACAACATGACACCATTTTCTGCCTTCACAGAGGATCAAATCATCCATCCTTCAGTCTGATGGTGCGCACCTTCCGTCCTCTGTCAAAAACCGCGCATCTGCCCATAAGAGAAATGCTGAGGGAAGTGAAAACTGGGCTCACCATTCAGCGAGAGATTTAGAAGGGGAGCTAGAGCTTGCTCCACCCCTTGGTGTCCCTAAATAGATCGGGAACTGAGCTCCACGCTGGGCGATTACACCTGAGGGAACTCCATAGGAGCTCAGCCGCGCAGAGGGAAGAGAAGGGGGAGCACGCATCGATGTCCCACCCCCGACAGATGTGGAAGGAAGCCAGGCGAAGCTCGTCCCTGCAAATTAGCCAAGAGAGAGAACAACAGGACGGTTCGTTTGCTTCACAATCAAGGGAGGAGAGAGAAAGGGGCCGGTTAAGTCCCTCCCACCTACCCTTCATATTCATATGTTGTCAAATGAATTGAGAATTTCGCAACTCATTCAAGTGAGCGTCCTATTGGAATTTGGTATTCGTCGTAGTCTGTACATCATCAACTTCTTTTTGGTTTTTCTCAAAAATGAAGAGAGGGAGAGAGAAGAAAGGACAACTATCCACCCCCCTTTCCAAGGCATTCACTTGTGTGAGAGATGACAGTGGTGGAAAGTGATGCCAAAGGTGTATGTGAGTGGAAGTGTTTATGAGAGAGTAAGAGAGAGAAGGGAGTTAGGGGTTGTTCTTGTGCAACATCTAAAATGAACTAAAACTACCCTACAAAAACAAAGAAATGAGGAACTAATGGCCCAATGGAAGGGTGAAAGTGCCATGCCAACACACATATCCTAAGTGAATAAGCAGAAAAATTGCAAATCAATATCTTACCACATGCTCTTGAGCTCTCCAAGTGATGAAAGGCCATTCTCCCCAGCAACGGCGCCAAATTTGTTGTTGTAGTATGCCCTTGGGAGCCAAGACCCACACCACCTTGCATGGAAGCAAGAAGGAAGGCCCAAGAAAGACTCTCGTTTCATCCACCCCATCCTCCATCATGTTCAAGCCATTGGCCATCAGCCCGCAGCTATGCCACATGCTTGAAAATATGGAGCAATGGGAGTCAAGGATCCTAGTCACATATGTAAAATACAAGACAATTGCAACACTCTACTTACACACAAAGGAAAATGCTAGCATGCACACACACCTCACTCTCACACTCTCCAAGACTAAATACATATCTGCACAAAGCCTTAAGAGAAAGGAGAGTTCTTCCATTGAAAGGATTTTACATGAGAGCACGACCAAAAGCTGCCTCATTACAAGAAATGAGCCTCTATATATAGGCTAGGCACATTCTCCGATGTGCTCTTTTTGACTAGTCAAAAAGGAGCACATGCTTTCTAACTAACATATCTTTTGATATCTTGGAAAATATTCCCAAATCAAGGAAATGGGAGCGTGGGAATCTCAACGTGGGATTTCTACATGTGTGCAAAAAGGTGGATTTATTTAAGATGCTTCCACTCTATAGCATAAGGAAAATATTAAAAAGGGCTTAGGAGAGTGTTCTCATGAGCACATCTCCTAAATACAAAAAAGAGGTATTTTTATGAGTACTAAAGGGTGCCATTACATAAGAGAAATTATGGGCAACCTTTATAACCCAACAATATGTATACATATATGCATGCGTATATGTTTGCATGTATATGTGTATGTGGGTATGTGTATGTGTATGTGTATGTGTGTGTATATATGTGTATGTATTCTGACTTTTTTTTTCTGTTTGAGATTAAATTAACAGGAGATATTGTATGGTCGAAAAAAATAAGAGGCGAGCTAGCATACCACCTGAGTCGTGGAAGTTTTTTCGTAGACAGCTACGTCTTCAGGAGTCATTTCCTCAGCAGAAGGTACACAAATTAATAGTTTATATTAATAATTTTTATATATTTTTAATAATTTTTTACATTTAATTTGTGTATTTTTTTTCTTGAATAAACAGGCTGCTGCAAAGAAGAGAGTGGAGTCGGGCCACACATTGCACCTAGGCCAAATGGGCCATAATGGTTTTGTAGCTACGTTTGTAAGTATACGTGTTATTATGAGTATATTTTTTATTTTAGTTAAAATGCAAGCAACTAATGTTTTTTATTTGTTTCATTGCAGCGGAAGGATTATGGCTGATATCCTACGAAACAGGAGATCGAGTATGCTACACATTTTGGATATCGGCGTTTGAGCGAGTATATGCAAGATCATCTTGATGCCTTTGTGAGTATTTTTAAATTTTATATAATTATTTTGTTTTTATGAGTGTTTTAATTATTTTATTTATTTATGTTTGCTATATGTAATACAGGAGTATTATGGAGAGACAAATATGGATGAGGTGGAGAGACAGACACAGGAGGGACGATCTCGATCGTCACAGGGTGATCATGACGATGAGGATGAGGATGATCAGAATGATCATGATATTGCTGATGATGATGATGATCATGATGATGATGATTAGGATTTTAGTTGATTATGACATTGGATTATATGTATTTACATTGATATATATATATATATATATTTTTTTTTTATTTCAGTTATGTTTTGAATTGTGTGTATGGTATTAAGTAATGAAGAGTTTTGTTCTATTGATTGTTATTATTGTTTATATTAGGCATGTGTTTTAATACTTTAATTATGTATGTGTGTGTATATGTATGTATGTGCATGTGCATGTGTATGTATATGTATGTATGTGCATGTGCATGTATAAGTGTATATGTGTGTATGAGTATGTGCATATGCATGTGTATGTACGTATGTGTATATGTATATGCATGTATATGTATAACTCTATGTGTATATGTGTGTATGTGCATGTATATGTGTATATGTAGGTATGTGCATGTGTGTGCATCTGTATATGTGTTTTAATACTTTAACTATATAATTCATTCATATGTGTGTACCTAAGTGTATATGTATGTGTGTGTATATGTATGTATGTGCATGTGTATGTGTGTGTATATGTATGTATGTGCATGTGCATGTATAAGTGTATATGTATGTATCAATATGTGCATGTTCTTGTGTATGTGTGTGTATATGTATATGCATGTATATGTATAACTCTATGTGTATGTGTGTGTATGTGCATGTATATGTGTATATGTAGGTATATGCATGTGTGTGTGCATGTGTATATGTGTTTTAATACTTTAATTATATAATTCATACATATGTGTGTACCTAAGAGTATATGTATGTGTGTGTATATGTATGTATGTGCATGTGTATGTGTGTGTATAATATGTATGTATGTGCATGTGCCTATATAAATGTATATGTGTGTATGAGTATGTGCATGTTCTTGTGTATGTGTGTGTATATGTATATGCATGTATATGTATGTGTGTGTACATGTATATGCATGTATATGTATATGTGTGTATATGTATATATGTATATGTATATGCATGTGTATATGTATGAAACATGCATGTGTATGTGGATGTGCATATACATGTATTTGCATATATGTTAATGTGTATATATATATATATATATATATATATATATATATATATATATATATATATATATATATATATATATATATATATATATATATATATATATATATATATATATATATATATATATATATATATATATATATATGTATGCACGGACGTCTTTTTATGTGGTTGTAGGAATGTTTGTGCATATGCATGTGTATATGTGTGTATGTCTAAGTGTATGTGCACATGTATCTATGTGTATATATGTGTGTGTATGTGCATGTGTATATATGTATATGTGTGAAAGTGCATCTTCATCATGTATAAGTGTATGAGTGCATATCAATAAGTGTGAGTATGCTATGTAATGAAAATAACACAATTCAAATGATGTACAAAGAATAGAAATTGTACTTACAATTGTTAGCCATACTTTTTGCTTGGTTAGCTTCTTGAATAAGCTGCAATAAAGAGAGAAAGAAGAGAGAGAGAGAGAGAGAGAGAGAGAGAGAGAGAGAGAGAGAGAGAGAGAGAGAGAGAGAGAGAGAGAGAGAGAGAGATCTAGAGAGAGAGAGAGATCTAGAGAGAGAGAGAGATGTAGAGAGAGAGAGATCAAGGGAGAGAGAGAGAGAGAGAGAGAGAGAGAGAGAGAGAGAGAGAGAGAGAGAGATCTAGAGAGAGAGAGAGAGAGAATTCAAAGAGAGAAAGATGTAGAAAGAGAGAAACAAAGACAGAGCAAGACAATAAGAGAGAGCTTATGCAAAACAACAATTCTGCATATACTTGCTTCAGCTCGTAAGCGCAGCGCAATTGCGAACGTTGGAGAGCTCTTCGATCGGATGCGTGAAAATGCCGATCGCAGAGCCTCCAATGTTTTAATTTTTGTTCGTCAACAGATCGTCGTGTAAGCGATGCTATTTGTCATCGAATAGGGGACAATTTTACCGTCGCTTATGCGACGGCAACTAATGTCGCATACGCGACGCAAAAAAGCGTCGCTTATGTGACGCTTTTAAATTGCGTCGTTTTAGTGACGTTTTATGGGAACGTCGCAATCCCGTCGCATCACAAGTCGCAAATACCGTCGTTTTCTACGTCGTTTAATCGACGGTCGGCGCGCGACGCTAATTACGACGCAAGTTGCAATTTTATAGCGACAAAATTCTGTCGCCTTAACCGTCGCTATACGCCCGTATTTCTTGTAGTGATTTAATGAGATTATTTAGAAAAATTGAATATGCAAACATGGGGCAATCTTTATTACTCATTCCAAAAGGGGATATTATGGGGACTTTACCTTGAATGAAGCATTTCTAGGATGACAGAGACTAAGAGGGGGAGAGTGTTGTAAAGACTCAAAAGCTCAAAAGGACAAAGAGAAAAAAAGAAGAGAAGAAAATTCAAGGCCCAAGAAAATAAAAAAAAAAAACCTATTTTCTTTTTACACAAAGTCAATAAATGTATTGAAGCCTTGTAAATGCACTAGAGGAGTCCTCTAGTTGCATAATCCCCAAAAGTGCATCATATCTTTGTAAAATGTTAGTTTTCTTTAGGAATTTCTCAATTGTTGGTCCACTCATGTGAAAGGACCAAAATGAGGGCACATGTGTATATGTCACTTGGTGAATCTTTTGTAAAGACCTTTTGCCATTTGTAATAGAAAATTAACTCAAATAAATCTCATAATTCTATCTTGTTTCTCCCTTATCTCCTTCCTCATGAGCTTGTATGCATGTTTATGGCATGTATTATGTACATGGATATGTTATCTACCCCTTCCCCATCTATTTTTGTTGTTTTCATGTGTGTATGAAGTTTAGGGAGTCATTAGGTGAAGGTAGGTGATTACCAACACTTAGATTTTTCACCATAACTTCATGTAGACAACTCTGAATCCTTCGAAGGCACTTCCAATAGATGTGTCTCATTGACAGCTTTGAAAGAAATCCACTATTGACCATATTTGGACTTCAACGCTAGGAGAAAAGTTTGATTTAGGGTCTATTGTTGCACAATGTATTGCGGAGCATATGCAAGTGTAGAAGGTGATGGCATGAGGTGAAATCATCCTTGTATGCACTTATTTGACCTATGTATGCATTAACGATCTTGTAAAATGCATGTTTATATGTGCTTGACTAGATCATACTCTTCGTTTGACAATTAGACGTGTGTGTCAAGCAACCACTTGAGTGCATTTGTCAGATGTGTGAGGACCATCTAGTCTCACTTGTCGCAAATAGCACGTACGGACAACATTTCATGGTTCTACAAGTGTTATGGATATGATTATGATTGTATGTTCATGCATGTTATGTTTACTCGTCTTTTTATTCTTTGCATTATTATGGTTATGATTTTGAAGGTTTTGGTCATGCAAGTTATGGTGTTATGCATATTATCATGGTTAAATTCATGCAATGATAATCATGCAAATCATGGGTATGCATGCAATGGTTATGTTACTTATAAGGGTTACGATTATGCGATTTATGGTTGTGCAAGTTACGACATATATGTAACACATTTCCGTTATGCCTTGCAGCTTTTTAGTTAGTATCCATCTTTTTGGTCCAAACTCTCCAATTTTCATTGTATATCTATATCAGGTTTGAGGTGAAGAGATGGATGTTGCTTTTCTATAGGTTCCTACACAGCAACTTCTACTTTTGCCAATAACAATGCATGTATCAATCTGCAATGATGATCACCGTTACTGTATAACAGGATTTCGAGTTATATTTTCTCTTCAAATGGATCAATGTAATCTCCAATGAAGGTAATCTGCAAAAGCGGTGGTCAAAGATATGACCTTGACACACTTGTAACTTCAACATATATTTAGAGACTCATGGATACATGGAAATCTGAAATATGTCGAGAGGTAAATGATGAATGTCGTGATAAGTATGACGTGCGTTATGCTTAATGTATGGCTAACAAGCCGCAATATTTTTTTTAATGGAGGTTTGCCTGAGGCTTACTTCCCCAGGTTTTAACTTTGAAATTGCAATGTACAAGGAAGGGCATAGTATCCATGGGACCCCTCTTATCCCACAAGAAGAGGGGTTTACATCGCTGGATTAAACTGCAATCACAACTACTGCGGGGCAGAATACACACTGGCACATCAACCACATGATACATCATTCTAATGTTATACATGCCTTTCACATGCTGCCGGCGGGGGTTGAACCCTCCCCCACCTCAAGAGACGAGCAGACCAACCATCCTGACAGTGGCCCCTGACACGTGGATTAAGCAAACCTTGTTTTAATAGATTCATAAGTCGCATCCTCTGTTCTATCTGCGTGTCATATTATTTGTGTCCTTGTCTGCGCACATCTATTGTTCTTGTTCTCTGTGCATTGCCCTCTCATTCTATCAAAATAAGGTGCTACAATCAGTGAAGCTCAAACATATTCATACCTATATTGCACGTGTAAATATAGTTATGATAGCTACAGACTATATCCTGCTCGATAATTTGTTACGTTCTCAGTTATATTGCTTGATGAACACAATGATGATCACGGTTTTTGCATAACAGAATTTAGAGTTGTACTTTATTTTCAAAATGGATCAATTTGATGTTCAATGAAGGTAATCTGTAGGAACGGTGGTCAAAGATATAATCTTGACACACTTGTAACGTAAACATGTAGTTTAGAGATTCATGTATACATCGAAACTCTAACTCATGTCAAAAGGTCGTGCTGAAAGTCGTGGTAACTATTCATGTGGCAGGTGTGCGTTATAGTTGTTTTTTTAAGGGAAGTTCGGCAAGTATTTATTTCCCGAGTTTTAACTTTGAAAAAACAATTGTACAAGTGAATGAGCATAGTACTTGCAAACCTTGTATCTTACAAAGGAGGGGTAAGACAAGATTACAATTGGTTTCAACTGGTTTAAAATAGCCAAAGCTATTATATGTCCAGCTCGGAGATTGACAAAGCTATTATATGTCCAGCTCGAAGATTGAACTCTAAACCTCCGCCTCAAAAGATCAACAATTGTACAAGTGAATGGACATAGTACTTGCAAGACCCCTATATCCTACAAAAGAAAGGTTAGAAAATATTACAATTGGTTTCAACTAGTTTAAACTGGCCTAAAACATTACATGTCTAGCCCAGAGATTGAACTCTAGACCTCCGTCTCAAGAGATCAATGCCACAACCACTAGAACAATGAGACATGAACAGGATGGGTTATACTTCATTGTATGACCAGCAAAGCGCAATGAAACCTCTGGTTTCAATAGATTCATAAGGCACAGCTTTTGCTATATCTGCGTGTAATATTATCTGTGTCCTTGCCCCCTCATATCCGCTGTTCTTCTTGTCTATGAGTCGCCATTTCATTGTATCGAAAAACAAGGTTCTACAATCAGTAAAAACTCAAACATTTGTCTGCGCACATCTGCTGTTCTTGTTCTCTCTGCATTGCCATCTTACTCTATCAATGCCTTCTATTTCTATCAAAGATGCCACAATCAATTTAACTCAACTCAAACATCTCCACTAGTGAAATAGAGGACTCTTGACCTCCGTTTCTTGTTTTTACTGTTTATTTTGAGAGTTACATCTTTACCACCTAGTCTCCCTCCAGACTGGAAATTTTCCGTTTAGTCTCCCTCCAGACTGGAAATTTTCCGTTTCTTGTTTTTACTGTTTATTTTGAGAGTTACATCTTTACCACCTAGTCTCCCTCCAGACTGGAAATTTTGAGAGAGCCAAGGCACTCACTTAAGCTAACACCCTTTATTTTTTCATCTAGGATTCACTTCCGCAGGACTTGAACTCTGATCCTTCAGCCTAGAGATTCAAGGTGTTACCATTACAGCACATGCCCTCGATTCTGTTTGAACTCCATTTCTGATACTTATTCGAGCTTTGCTTAGTTTCACTCCAAAACTACAACGAGCATTTGTCACTACACTTCGAACACACTCTGTACAAATATATCTGTGTCACCTGGCCTGAACATACGTAATGCTTGCCCGTGTATTCCAATGTATCATAATAGACGTTCAAGAGTCGAATTTTTCATCACTTGAGCTTTTTTTTTTTGTAAAATGGAGGTTTGGCCGAGGCTTACTCCCCGGGCTTTAACTTTGAAATTGCAACTGTACAAAAAAGAGCATAGTACCCATGGGACCCCTCTTATCCCACAAGAACAAAGGTTTACATGGTTGGGTTAAACGGCGATCTCAACTACCACGGGGCTAGACAAACGGTGGCAAGTTATACATGTCCCACGCTGCTAAGGCGGATGGTTGGGCCTCCCACCTCTTGAGGTGGGGCGAGGGTTCAACCCCCGTCGGCAACATGTAGGATTACCTCTTAAAATGGAACAAAGAGCTCAACCTTGTGCCATTAATAAAAATGGTCTTTATCAACACAAGAATAACATTAAGGCCATCCCTTCGTGAAAATGTGTTCAACAGAGGCTGCATCCCTGAATATATCTACTGACGATACCAGATAAAATATTTATACACGTGCATCATGCAAGATAGAATCCAGCAAGCATGCAGTAGATTTGAAGAATGTACATTGTTACAGGTGGAGAAACGTTGTCTAGGCCCAAATATTGCAGACTTTACTGACTAGCCCTACCCGGACATTCAACAACGTCCTGAATAGGTCATCTAAATGACGCTGTATCAACAGCAGGCCTTCATACAAAGAATCAGCTTCTAATGAGAGCTTTTTGCATTCAGCAGTCAGGGCTGCTCTATCCGCTTCAGAAGGAGGCATGTTGTCTGCCTCGCAAAGGTTGATTACAGTACTCTGAAGCTTGGCTGCGTCCACGCGCACCGCATCCAACTCCTTTAACAAAAATATGTCCCCACGCTCAATGCATCCATCTGTCAGATCCTTCAAATTTTGTTGGATATGATCCAGATCTTGCAACCAGGAAAGCTTGACCTTAATTGGCACCAAAGAGAAGCGCCTGGGAGGTTTCACAGTGAGCGATAGAGCGAGTACATTACCAAAAAATATCGCAGCCACCTTTGCCCCATACATGGCATTGTCGGCCTCACTAAAGTCATCCCATCTACAGCGAGGGGAGCATAAATGAACATGTTCACCTATTGATCGTAATAGGGAGCTGCATGTCTCGAATTTCGATCTGCTCTCTCCATGTCTGCCATTTTCTTCTTCTTTCATGTTCATCAATTCCACCGACTTGTGTAACGCATTCAACAAACGCAGCAATTCCGCCTTTGCATCATTGTCTGTAGCTTCTTTCAAATCCAATCCAATCCGAGCCGCGTAACTTACAAGCATGGCGTACTGCAATGAATCATTCAATAACTCCTTCAAGCCGTTACAAACGTCAAGGAGGCTGAGAGCGTCCTCGAGGTATGATTCGAAACGTTTCCTCTCCCTCTCGGAGCAGTTAGTATCCGCAAGGGCACTGAACACGTGTTTCCAGCTTTTATCCACAAAAGCGACTGCCTGTCGCAGCCAGGCAAGGCTCAAAGTCTCTTTGTCTCTCTGTATAGTCAGTCGTGAAAGTTGATCGGAAAGATCTGTAAGTTTATCACTCTCATCTGAAGCGTTTTTCCTATGAATTACGTGAGATATATTTCGCCGATGACAGTTGCTAATAGTGTGAAGCGCAGATCTAAGTAGAACCGTCATGAATACCCCTGGCTACCAAGCGCTAAAGGAAGATCAAGACGACCAAAGGTTGGAGGAGAGAGGGTAGCTTTACAGAAAACCTGTTGCGATGGCAAGAAGCTCCTAAACGGAGATTGATGAGAGCCGCAGAAAATCTGTGTCAGAGAAATGATTTCTACAAATGAGCGAGCTCCACACTAAGGGAGGAACTGTTGGATCTATGTAGAATGGTGCAGGAGACAGACAGAAGAGTCTGCTATTTTAAAAGATCCCGACGTCATAGATTGACCAGACCGCGTGGGGCTTCTCCAGCTCCGTGGAAAATTGGAAATACATTTCCAAGAACGATACTCTGAATTACGTACGCGGTGCAGAAAGGACCAATGGTCACGACTCAGGAGCCTGGCGACGACCCCGCAGCCCTTGCATGACGAAAGCTCTTACGCTAATTTCACAATGCGCTGAAAGGTCCATGAAAAATAACATTGTTTGATTTGAAAAGAGTAAATCTTGTCGGTGACGCCTTAAAGCTGCAGGAGCATCTAAGTGGAATTAGGGAGGAAGGAAGGATTCCTTGATCTTTTTTTAAAATGTAATCCATGTGGTGGGGCAGTCCGTGCTATGCTGCAAAACATTCCACCATAATTGGGCTTTACCCACAAAATAATTAGTAACAAATTTCACTTTTTCAATTTCAAAATACAATTTGTTAGAATAAAAGTCATAAAATTGAGATAGCCATAAAAGAACAAATTGGCCATCCTTTTGCCCATCAAATTGAGAAAATTGGAAATTTTTGGCACCAATCTTGGAATGTGTGCCTTTCTCTTAAGTGGTGATAATGGCCTTCACCATCCTAACTAAGTTGTTTTCATCACTCTGTATATGTTGGAGTGCAACATCACATTTTTTTATCTCGTTCTGAGCATGTTGGAATTCATGCTGCAAAAGCTCCAATTGTTGCTCAATTGGTACCTTGGGTAGGGGCGATGTACCAAAATCCTTGGTATCATGGGTAGGGTCCATAGCCTTATATAAAAGCGAAACCTAGGACTAAGCATGTGAAAATAATTTTAACAATAGTGTGTATAAATAATAATAATAATAATAATAAATAAGTAAATAAATGAAATGAGGGTGTTTAATAAATAAATAAATAAATAATCAAATAAAGAAAAGAGAGTGTTAAATAAATAAATAAATAAGTACGGTGAAGAGAGTGTTAGAAGTTATGTTAAATATGAATTAAAAGGAATGGGGTATCAATAAGTGAAAATAGGCTAGTGGATAAAGCATATCTCTTCTAAGTGTGAGGTTGCGGGTTCAAATCCTTTACATGCTAATAAGGAACTAAGTAAGCTAACTACAGAAATAAGTAGGCTAGCTAGAGAAATAAAAAAGCTCTTATTGCCACTCATAAGTTAGAATTGGTTCGCGTGTAGCCAACGGAACCAAAGGGAACCAAAGTGAACCAAGAGAACCATGAGTGTCAAACAAGTCAAAGATGCCAAAGTTATGCCATAGTTCTATGCCTTAGTCAACATTGAGTAAGCCAAAGGAGTAACCAAATTCATAACCGAACTTGGTAACCGAACTTGATAACCAAACTTGATAATTGAATTTAATAAACGAACCAAACTCGAAGAGTGAATGGTGCACAAGGAGTACAGAGAGTATAGTGAGCAGAGTGAGCATAGATAGCATAGTAAGTACAGTGAGTACAGTGAGCATAGTGAGCACAGTGAGTACAATGAGCATAGTGAGCATAGTGAGTACATTGAGCATAGTGAGCATAGTGAGTACAGTGTCACAGTGAGCACAATGCACAATAACAAATTCAAAAAAATTAGAAAAAAACACACCGAGAACCAAAAACAAACAAACTTGATAAACAAAAACCTGGATCAAATGATCGAAATGGATGCCGAATCACAAGCGGACACCATGAGTCACAATTGGATGCCGATACATACACCAGCACAGACATGCCTTTGCTCTAATACCACTATTGACTGGATCTTGTAGACGCACGTATGCAGAGATAGTATATAAACAAAATATCACAAAAATACTCGCAGAATAAAGAGAGATAAGAGATTGGAAATAAGATTGGGTACAATATTCCCACACATACTTTGATGGATGAGACTATCAGAGTATGTGTATTTATAGGTGTTTCTCATCATGTCCTGAATAGAGGATACATGAGTGTGGTGCTTCAAAAAGCATGCATTTATGAAAGTCTGCTCTATTTACAAACATCACTTTCTAAGAGATCTACTATTTTTACAAAAATATCATTTTCTAAAGTGATCTATTACTTTTATAAAAAATATCTAAAATACTGTCTTTTAACTATCTTCAAAAAATAATTGAATAAGTCCATGTGCATTCACACCCTCATGAGTCTTCATGTTATATGGAGTCAATCCTTTGGGAGAGGTGTGAACCACCTCTTAACCCATTTCGATGGGCTCACACCTGAGTGCCATGTAGCATCCATGTGTAGAGCCATAGGGGACTCATTATTATGGTAAGTAAGAGAGAGATTAAATGATGAAGATGTACGTGGATGGGCGGATATTCGACTTCGATCTCCGTATACGCAGAGCTTCTGGCAGTTGAACTGAGCAGTGGAGATTCCCAAAATGAAGGGGAATCATTGAGAGATACCAACATTGGTTTCAGAGCCAGGCGACGATGCGGATGGCGAGGCGGACAGAGGACAGTCGGCACGGATGCCCAGGCGGATAGAGGAAAGCCGACGAGGGAACTCCCCCATCCTTGCTCTCTCTCTTTCCCTTCCAATTGGGTGAGATAATGATCATTTCTATGCTCTATATAGACTCCTACAAAGGTGATGCGCACATCTATATGGGATAAAAGGCCCTGTCGGTAGACATTCCAAGTTTTTGTTTCGAATGGACAGTGAGCTCAAACTGGAATATGAAAAAATTTGAAATTTTTTGAGAACTTTGGAGTACCAAAGTGATGCTATGAACCAAGATTTTGGGTAAAATATTGATGCATACATGTAATATGGGCCGTGGAGATGGGATGTGGGTTTTGGGTTGATTCAAAACGCTTCAGTTTCTCAGTTTGGAGCTTCTCAAAGTCACCCTTCCATGAAGATTAGCTTTTCCACTTCCTACTCGTGACATACCCGACTTCTCTGCACCATAGCTTCTTCATACGATATCCAATTTCTAAAATCTTGGTCACATTACGAAGCTGCATTCTTAAGCTTCACTGAGAGACCATTGATGTTGGATTTGGAGGAGATTTGTCCCAGCAAAATCTCTCTACAACACTTTAGCAGGAACTAGGTAGCCACTCCGGGGCCTAGTTTTTCATCATCCGGTGTCCAAATTCATTTTTTTCACTTGGGATAACTTCAAATTTTTGAAGTACAGGTGCTGAACTACATTTCTTGGACTGGAAAGGACTATCAAATCTCAGAAGTTGCTCAATTTTACTCAGTTTTCTTGGTTGGGGCTATTCCCACGTGGTTTTGGCATTATTTTGGATGGTTTTTGGTGTTTAGAACCTCCTCGGACCAACCGGACATTTCCAATTTTTGTTTGGGCCTGGCGAGGATTCAAGATCAATGACCTAAAGCTTCAAGGATCACTTGGATTTCACTTCTGCAGCTTTATTTTGTAACATGGAAGTGCTCTTGTGATACATTTCCCTTCTTCTTGCATATTTAAGCTTTACTTCCATTCATTTTCATAAACTCTAGTTAACAAACGGGGGAAGGGAAGAAAAACATGGAATCTAAAGGGAAACAAGTAGTTGAACACACTTCTCCATCTAAAGAGAAACTAGAGGATCCTGATTCTAGAATGGAAGAAGTAGAATTAGGGCAAGAAGTAGAAGAAAACTTAGAAGAGAAAGAGCCTCAACAAGAGGAATATACCTATGAGGAACTTTTAGATGAGTTTGTTACTCATGACCAATTCATAGATTTGAAAGAGAAAACCCTTAAAATTAGAAAGAGATCTTGGTAGCATCACATCTCTCATTCAATAGCTTAAGTCTCAAATGATCTCACTTGAGACTAGTGTCGCCTCTTTCCTAGCTAGGAAGGAAAGAGAAACTCCTCCTATTCCTCTAGAGATTACTAGGAAAGACACTTCTCTTCCTAGTAAACACAAAGGAGAGAGCTCTAGGGAAGCTCCCCTCCTGAAAGACTTGAAACCACCTACCTTTACAGGGGATGATCGAGACAGGAACAAGGATGCAATCTACACTTTTTTACAAAAGTGGCATGATTTGCATCAATTGTAGGGCACCCCACCTGAGTACCGTGTGCTAGAGGCAAGTCTCTCCCTCGGCCCCGCGTGCTTACAAGTGGTGGATGAGTCTTAAGGAGGCGAACTCTATCCCTACTGAATGGACTCAGTTTGAGACTCTGTTTCCAAAAGAGTTTCTTCCTAAGAATGAGGAGGAAAGGAATTGGGATGAGTGGGATAGGATTACATAGAGAGATAGACCTCTTACGGTCTACCTATCCCACTATAGAGAGATCATTTTGAAACTTAAAGGCTTAGATGATTTCCAAAAGACCAAAGGGTTTGTTAGAGGCTTGGATAAAGCCATAAAGAGGGGAGTCAGAAGGAATGCACCTAAGACGTTTGAGGAAGCGATCAAGTATGCACAGATCTATGAGGACCATAAGCATCCTCAATATACTCCTATGGAGACGGATCAGCCCCTCAAGCCTTTTAGTATGACTAAATTCAAGAAGAAGTTGCCTTTTGGGAAAAACAAAGTTTTTATTAAAAAACAAAGATCACAAGGGCGTAGGTTATCCACAGATCAGTTTGAGAGGGCCAAAAGAGAGAACCTGTGCTTTAGCTGTTTGTCTCCTAGCCATTCACAGTGGAACTGTCCACTCAAGAAGGGGGAAGAAAAGAAAAAGGGATGAGAGTCTAGTATGGCCCCCAAAAGGGCAAAAAGGCAGTCCACCTAGTGCAGACCCTTCCTATTCATGGCAGCTCTAGCTGCAAAGGAGTGGAGGTGATGCACGAGGATATAGAGCACACTTGCTATTTGACTCAGTCATTGTGCTAACCACAGTTTGGACCACATGACCTAGTTAAACTGCATGCTAGTGTATACGGGACCAGGGTGCGGGTCATGATAGATGACTCTGCTACTCATAATTTTATAAACTATGCTTTGGTCAAGAAATTAAAGATTCCCCAGCAGCCTAGTGCACATAAATACATTGTATCTATGATGCAAGGGCAAGATAAGAGGATATGGGATACTATGATATCCAATTTGGAAGTCAAAATGCAGGACTATACAGATTATATGGACTTCCAAATTATGAATATGGAGAGGACAGACCTAGTCTTAGGAAGAGAGTGGCTATGGGGGTTGGGAGACACACTTAAACGTAGCTATCAAAACAACACACTTGAATTTGAAAAGAATGGAAGTAAAGTTTGTATTAAGGGAGAGAGAGATGTACCTAGTGCACCTCTCATTTCATCACTAGAGTTGTATAGTCTTTGTTATTCTCAACATGTACAGGAGATGTTTTTAATGTATAGTCATGATATGGAGCATTGTACAGACAGCTCATCTGATGTATATTTTCATGCTAGGAATGTAAATATGGATAAGACTTTCTACTATTCTTTTTTACAAGAGTGTGTGGTTAAAAATTTTAAGGATCTTATGTTTGAGTATAGAGATGTTTTTCCCACTGACTTACCTAGAGGGCTACCACCTGAGAGAGGGGACATTGACCATGCCATTGAGGTTGTTATATTAACACTAACCCTATTTGTAGGACACCTTATAGGCTTAGTGTTTCTCAGCATGAGGAGGTTGAGAGGCAATTGCAGGATTATTTAGATAAAGGCTTCATTAAACCTAGTAACTCACCTTGGGCATCGCCAATGCTCCTAGTTAAAAAGAAAGACGGCTCTATGAGGCTATGTATAGACTATAGAGCACTTAATAAGGTAACTATCAAAAATAGGTTTCCAATGCCTAGATTGGAAGATCTATTTGATCAATTACATCAATCTAGGTACTTTACCAAGCTTGACCTTAGATCAGGATATCATCAGATCAAGATTAGGGCAAAGGATGTCCCTAAGGCTGCATTTAGGACTAGATATGGGCACTATGAGTTTTTGGTGATGCCTTTCGGTCTCACCAATGCTCCTGCCACTTTCATGAAACTCATGAATAGTGTCTTACGGCCTTATCTAGGACACTTTGTAGTAGACTTTCTGGATGGCATTCTGATCTATAGTGCATCAGAAGAGGAGCACTTGGAATACTTGAGGAAATTATTTCAAGTGCTAAGGGAAAATTCACTCTTTGCTAAGGAGTCAAAGTGTGAATTTTTCAAGATAGAGGTTAGATAACTTGGGCATATAGTCTCCCACAATGGAATCCAGATGGATCCTGATAAAGTAAGGGCTATTATGGAATGGCCACGTCCAAGGAACTTAGAAGAGTTGCAGATCTAATTCCTAGGCTTATCAGGTTTCTATCGAAGATTCATCAAGAATTATGCCAAGATTGTTGTCCCGATGATGGAACAACTCTTAAAGGGAAAGGGAAAGCCTTTCATTGGGGAGATGAACATAAGCAAACTATGGAGAAGTTGAAAATAGCAATTGCTACAACTCCACTTTTACATATAGCAGATCCCAACAAACCATTTGTGGTTGAGACTAACGCGAGTGACTTTGCCATAGGAGCGGTTCTAGTTCAGGATGTTCGACCAGTAGCTTTTGAGAGTAAGAAACTAGAACTGGCTCAAAAGAATTACTCCGTCTATGAGAAGGAGTTGTATGCAATTGTCCATGCTTTGAAGAAGTGGCATCATTATTTATATGGTGCCAAAGTTACGATAGTGTTTGATCAAGAGAGCATTAAGTGGCTCTCTAATCAAACATACCTTAAAGGTCGTAAGGCTCGATGGGCAGAGACCCTTCAGGAGTTTGATTATGAGCTTAGCTATAGGAAGGGAAAGTTTAATGTAGTGGCTGATTCACTTAGCCGCATGCCTATGCTCAATGGACTGAGTTTTACTCAGATCACTAGTGCGCTACTTGAGTCCATTAGAAGGAAATGTAGGCTTGATCCTGCATATTCCAAGATTTGGGAAGCCATTGAGAATGGGGATCGTGATATACGGGTTTCCAATGAGGATGGAGTATCGACGGGTACTCAAGAAGGATTCAAGTGGAAAAATTATAGTGTCCATGATGGGTATCTGTTATACAAAGGTAAAGTGTGTGTCCGTAGAGATTTTGAGATGAGACGGCATATTTTGTATGAGTTTCATGACACACCTAGTGGGGGCAACCCAGGAGTTAACAAGACTTATGATCTTGTGAAGAGGCAGTTTTATTGGCCTGGACTTCATAAGGACGTCCTAGAGTATGTGCTTAAGTGCACTAAATGACAGGTCAATAAAGCTGAGAGGTTGAGGATTGGAGGGCTACTCCACCCATTGGATATTCCTAATGGGAAATGGGAGAGTATCTCCATGGACTTTATAGTCGTATTACCTAAGACACAGAGAGGGCACGACTCAGTCTAGGTAATTGTGGATAGGTTAACCAAAATGGATAGATTTATATCGTAGGTGCAATAGATAGCACACACATCAAATTACATAGAAAAATTATAGAAGAATGTTCTCCTGCACGATATATGAATAGACATGGATTCCCAAGCATTCTTTTACAAGGCATTGTAGATTCCAAAAAATTATTTTGGAGTATTGCAGTGAATGCTCATGGTGGAGTTCATGATTCCACACATTTCAAAGAGTGTGCTTTATATCCTGAATCAGCATATAAGACTACAACATTTTTAGTAAAGGCTTTTCATGCTAGTTAAAAGTGAGAGAGAAGATTGCATTTGATAAACATCATTCAAATGATAGGGTTAAAATAGAAAATGCATTTGGCATTTTGAAATCTTGATGGCGAATCCTTCAAAATGTGAATGTCGATTTGTCTTTAGGTCCTATGGTTGTAATGCATGTTGCCTTCTGCATAATTTTTGCAACTTCAAGGAGAAACTGAACCCACAGAAGAAGAAGATTAGTACCCAAAATAATAATGAAGAACTATATCATTCATGAAATCTAGTGCATTCTGAAGAAGCATCACGTTTACGAAATGCTCTTTTTAGAGAAGATGCGCTGAATTTCATGCTCATTTTCAGCCATATTTTGACGCAAATGTTCAACCATATGTGGTTGGAAATTTACATAAGTTTGGATATTTTTTGGCTGAAAAATTTCAGCCATGTTTGGCTCGAAATTCTTTGCATTTTTCAGCTCTATTTTGATGGAATTTTTCAGCCCTTTGAGCTTCATTTGGCTGGTCTACATGGCCATAGTAAACCACACCATTTTGGAACAAAGGCATGAGTGTATCGAACACATCTTCAGAGCTAACTGTTGGCTATATTTTGCATTAAGGTAGAGAGAAAACTAAATTTTTAGCAAATACCACATCTCAACTCACAATAATTCTGTTCATCAATGGATCATACAAACGATATCCCTTACTTTCAGCACTATAACCAATAAATATACATTTCTTTGCCTTGTCATCAAGTTGTGATGTTGTTGTGATGGCACAAGAGCATATGCCAAACAACCAAACACATGCATGTGACTAACCATAGGCTTATGACCATTCCAAGCCTCATAAGAAGTGATGACTCTCAATGCTTTTGTAGGGCAACACATTGCACACATGATCGCTTCCATCTGAAACTTATCAAGAAGATGCTTTCCTTTAACCATACATCGTGCCATTTCAAGTAGAGTTCTATTTTTACGCTCAGCAACACCATTTTGCTGAGGTTTATATGGCACCGTACATTGGTGTCAAATACCTCTTTCACAAAGAAAATAATTAAACTCATGCGACATGTATTCACCACCTCGATCTGTGCATGGAGTCAAAAGCTTTTGTGAAGAAAAATTTTCAGCCATAGCTAAAGATGCTTTGAAGCAATAAAATACCTCATTCTTTACTTTCATAGGATACACCCATGTATGGCAAGTAGCATTGTCAATGAAGGTAACAAAATATACATGCTTCGCAAAAGATGGAGTCTTGACCGGACCACATACATCACTATGAAGAAAGTGCAATTTTCTTGTAGTGTGTGTATGACTATCTTTTGGAAAAGAAGCACGATGCATTTCCAAGAGTGCAACCTTCACATGCATGCTTTTCAATGGATTCAAGTGTAGGCAAACCAATAATCATGTCCTTCTTTTGCAACTAAATCAAACTATTGAAGTTCAAGTGACCAAAACGAGCATGCTAAAGCTCCATTTCAGCCATGGAAGAAGTATGAGCAACTAAGGCATTCGGGGAAGCCCTCTTGTATGTATCCATCTGATACAAACCATTACATAATTTACGAGACATCAGATAACATCGCCATTGCTAAAATCATGAACCATACACTTATCATCAACAGTGTACATGAAGTCCAGCTTTGGCAATCAACAAAACTGAAATTCAGTTCTTCTTGATACCGGGCACATACAATGCATTTTTCAAGAGAATCACAACTCTATTTGCAGTTGTAAGATCAATTTCTCCTACTCCAATAATAGGATAAGAGGCATTGTTTGCACACACCACATGTCCTCCTTTGGGTGCATCTTTCAAAGAGACAAAAAATCTTTTGCATGATGTTATGTGCTTTGAAGCACCACTATCAAAGAACCAATCTGAATCAGCCTCACTCACAACCATACATTTAGAATGCAAAGATGCATCATAATGACATGTAACAACACATGCCCAAAAATCTTGAACCATGTTGGCTTCATCATTCTTTACATTTGCTCAATTTTCAGCAATAGACATGTCGGTTCCTTCTTCTTTTCATTGCATTTAGCGAGCTTTCAACACTCGTCAATAGTATGACCAACCTTTCGGCAATATTTGCATCTCTTCTTCTTTTGCAAGTCAGCATCAATAGAGGAATGAGTGGAAGAGGAAGATTGAGGCTTTGGTTTTGATGAACCCAAAGGTGAATCATACTTGCTTTTCCCCTTTTTTGAGATAGCAAGTGCTTGCGTTCCCTCAATCAAACCACTCCTATTCACTCTAGATTGGTCTTCTTGCAAAAGAAGAGACACAAACGCATCAAATGCATACATATTAGGATTTTCTTTTGCAACCAAATGGATTGTAGTAGCAAAGCTTTGAAAAGATTTTGACAATCCTTTCAACAATGTAGAAATGAGTGATGCATCCGTAATAATCTCACAATGTTTGCCAATTGCTCTTTCAAGTCCTTGATGCATGTTATATACACATCCATAGACTCATTTTCAGCCATACATACATCCTCAAGTTGCTTCCTCAAGTATGCAACTTGTGCTTCATTATGCACGAGATACAAAGAAGCAAGAGTTTCCCATGCTTGTCTTGATGTAGAACATGACTGAATGTGTGGAACTATGTGACGCTTCATAGAAAGTGCAATCAATGCATGAGCTTGAGCATCTTTTCCATCTTATCTAAGCTTCTCGTGTGTAGGTGGAGAAGGAGAAACCACTGTACTCGAATAAGAAGCTCCATCTGTGATAGTAGACTGTGAAGTAGAAGAACCTGTGGGTCTTCAATCTACATCCAAGCTTATCTTCAGCTTGAAGCATGCCAAACAAGTCGTTGCTGCCCGCCATTTCACAAAAGAATAAGAATGTGACAAATCTTCACTTCGACGAAAGCTGAAATGAATGCTAAATTTTCAGCTCACAAACCGTCACAGAGATGGCCATTTTGACTGCATGAGCTGCTTCAAAATGGGGATAAAAACCCAGGGCTATTGAAATTCACTATTCTATGCTTGAAAGTCAATTTACATTGTTAAAAGTGCATGCACACCGTGATGCGAAAAACCAAAACTTGAGAAGGAGCTGAACCTACTCTGATACCACTATTGGGTGTGTGTAGAAGTGCGAGAGACACACAAGAAGCACACACAAGGAGCACAAACACAACAAGACACACTAAGAAGATGATGGCTGGAATAGATCTCTCTATTGACAATGAATTGAACTAAAGTAAGAGCTGAATAATATCCCTAAGTACAAAGTACCACCACATATGAGTAAAACATGTATGTGGTAACATGGAAAAAACCTTAGCTAGCACTAGAGTAAAAAGTGCCCATGTATAGGGAAAAGTTTTGCATCAAAGCTACTCGAGGAACACATAAGTGTAACAATCATCAGATATGAATGACAGAAAATGACATGTATAAGACTGCCTTTAGAACTAAAATTGCTCACTTTGAATTCATGGTAATTCATTTTGGACTCACAAATGCACTTGCTACATTTGCACGTATGATGAATAACATTTTTCTTGATTACCAAGCTTTTTTTCTTGTTTTCTTTGATGATAAAATTGTCTATAGTGAGAATGACAATGACCATGAAAAGCATTCAATTTGTTATGCAAAAACAAACTTTATGCCAATCCTGAAAAGAGTTATTTTTCCCAAAAAGAATTAGAGTATCTAGGACATATTGTTTCTAGTTAAGGCATACATGTAGATCCAAAGAAAATTAAAGTAATTGAAGAATGGCCTTTACCTCAATCCGTGAATGATGTATGCTCTTTTTTAGGTTTAGCGAGTTTTTATAGAAAGTTTGCAAACATTTTTTCTTATTTATCACTCCCACTCACATTATTATTGAAGAAAAAGATAAAATTTGCATGGGGATTAGCACAACAATCTTTTGAACAACTCAAGCATGCACTTTCTCATGCACCTATTTTGCAATTACCAACCTTTCCATGTAGTTAAATATGATAGTGGTTTAGGTATAGGTGTTGTATTAATGCAAAATGATCATCCCATTGCATTTGAAAGTAGGAAACTTAAACCTTCTGAAACGAATTATAGTACATATGATAAGGAACTTTTTAGTTGTTGTGCATGCTTTAAAAAATTGGAAACGTTACCTTATGGGTTATGAAGTTCTAATCAAAACAGACCAATAGGCTATTTAGCACCCATTGATTTCTAAAAGACACATTAAATGGGCTTCATTCATACAAAATTTTCAGCCTATGATTCAATATCAACCTTGCAAAGCTAATGTTGTAGTTGATAGTCGCTTTCCATCCCCACAAACAAATATTGTTTCAATCAATAATATTTTTGTTATTCATATTCATTCATTTCATGACATGATTCCTACTTATGCATCTGATTTGTATTTTTCTCAAACATGGACTACTTTCAATAATTCTACAACATTTAGTGAGGATCACTACACTTTTCATAATGGATTGTTGTATTTCCAACACAAGTTATGCATCACATAAGCTTTTAAAGAATTTGTTATAAAAGAGATGCATGAACCACCATATATGGGTCATAGGGGCATACAAAGTACTATTTCTATGTGTAAAGAATTTTTCTTTTGGCCGAATATGGAAAATGATATTGCACAGTATGTTTCCCATTGCATTGTGTGTCAACATATGAAACCGCATCATGGTAAAGCATTTGGATTATTAGTGCCACTTCCCATACCTAATGGACCATGGGACAAAATTTCTATGGATTTCATTAGTGGTCTTCCTAGAACTTCATCTCATAATGATATGATTTGGACAATTTTTGATAGGTTTAGTAAACAAGAATATTTCATTCCTTGTAAAAAGACTCTTTCTACACCTCAAGCTGCAAAGTTATTTATCGAATGTATTTTTTTGCATCATGATTTTCCAAAAGTTATTCCATCAAATCGAAATGTTCGTTTTTGTAATCACTTTTGGGTTGCATTATTTCAAAATTTAGGTTCCAAAATAGACTTTAGCTCTGCATTTCATTCTAAAAGTAATGGACAAAGTAAAGCTATGAATAGTACTATTTTAGATTTATTACATTGTTATTCTTTAGATAATCCAAGAACTTCCTTTCCTACAATTTGCATATAATAATACAACACATACCATTACTTGACATGCACCATACGAAATTGTGTATGGTAAAAATATCCCGCTCCCATGTCTATCACTCAAATTGATATTCCTATGGCTCATGCTTTTGCACAAGATCATATTTCTACACTTCATGAGGTTCATGAGCACATTAAAAAGAGTCAAGAACATTATATGCATAATTTTAATAAGAAATGAGTAGCAAAATAGTTTGATGAAAATGACTTTGTATGGTTACAAATAATGAAAAGACATGTGAAAAACATTTTACAACATCCGAAAGTTAAACTTGCACCATGTTATTACGGACCTTTTAGTATTATTCAAAAAATTAATGGGAGTGCTTTTAGACCAGATATACCTTCTCTTTGGAATATACATAATTCTTTTCATATTAGTTTATTGAAATCCTCTAAAGGAACTTTACCACTCACTCTTATTTGAGATGATCCTCCTTTATTTAAGACATCACCAACTCCAAACTATGATAATTTGATTTCTGCATATCATTCATACTCACATTAAATTCCAGTTTTCCATTTCCATGCATGTGTTTTTAGATGGAACATGTTTATGATTGTTCAATGATGAGACATGTGACTCACCATCCATGTCTATTTTCTTATTATCAACTGAGGTCACTTGCTCTTCAATTGGGAGGCATGTTATACTTTATGGAATAATGGAATGTTAAATAGATTTTAATGTCTTAAGGGTTTTAATGTCTTAAGGGTTTTAATGTGATTGTGTTTTGATTTAGCAGGTGAAAACTCATGAGGGTGTGAATGTGCGTGGAATTATTCAGATATTTTTGAAGATAGTTAAAAGATAGCATTTTAGATATTTTTTGTAAAAATAATAGATCTCTTTAGAAACCAATGTTTTTGTAAAAATAGTAGATCGCTTAGAAAGCGATGATTTTGTAAATAAAGTAGATTAACATAAATGCACGCTTTTCAAAGCACCACCCTCATGTATCTTCTATTCAGGACGTAATGAGAAATACCTATAAATACATATAATCTAATGGACTCATCCATCAAAGTATGTGGGGGGAGATTGTACCCAATCTTGTATCTAGTTTCTTATCTCTCTTTATTCTCTGAGTATTTTTATGATATTTTGTTTCTATACTATCTCTGTGTACGTGCATCTAGAAGATCCGGTCAACAATGGCACCCCAAATGCATTCACGTAAGTCAAAAAATTATGATACACTTGGGATGGATCTAGTCATACTTTGCTTTTTAGACTCCTTCTTATGTTGTTTTTTTCAAAGTGTCTATGCGATTCCGAACTTGGTCACTAGTAAATTCCACTAATGCTTCTTTAATGAAGGCATTTGTGACATCATCCCAATCCTTTATTCTAAGATTTCCTCGCCTAATGCAAAGATAAACGTCTTGAAAACATTTTATCAAAGTCATTGTATGGGCATCATTCCATACAACTCCTGATAATTGTTTCCCTAAAGGATGATCTAATGATGCACCCTCTAAATTTTGTGAAGACGTAGATTTTCCTTGAGTACTTGTATGTGATGCATCATATGTGTGTCAAAAGACTTAGACAAAATTTTCATATAAGAGAATTGTTGAGATGAAGGCACATATTCTTCCCCTTCTACATCAAGGGATATAATGTAAAGATTATTCCTTGATCCTTCCATTTTACCTATCATACATGAAACATAAACATATGAGTATATAAGTTTCACATACAAAAAATATGAACTTGAGTTTATATAAACATATTTTCAATCTATCTATCCATCTTTATAAACGTCTATCTATTTATAATCAAATTCATACAAGTTGAATTTATCAAATGCATATGCTTATCTATTACCTATCTACCTACCTATCTATCTATCTATCTATCTATCTATCTATCTATCTATCTATCTATCTATCTATCTATCTATCTATCTATCTATCTATCTATCTATCTATCTATCTATCTATCTATCTATCTATTAATAAGTATTTACCTATTTACCTATCTACCTATCTATCTATCTATCTATCTATCTATCTATCTATCTATCTATCTATCTATCTATCTATCTATCTATCTATCTATCTATCTATCTATATATCTATTAATATCTATTTACCTAATCTACCTAGCTATCTATCTATCTATTTATCATCGAGTTCATACAGGTCAAATTTATGAAAAACATACCTATCTATCTATCTATTAATATGTATATACCTATTTACCTACCTACCTACCTATCTATCTATCTATCTATCTATCTATCTATCTATCTATCTATCTATCTATCTATCTATCTATCTATCTATCTATCTATCTACCTACCTATCTACCTATCTACCTACATGCTTATATATCAATCTACCTAGCTATATATCGATCTACCTACTCACTATCCATTTTCTTAAACATCTATCTATCCGTTTATCATTGAGGGCATAAAAACATTAATTGAGTTAACATAAGTTGAGTTTATCCTTGTTGGGTGTGTTTAGAAGTGTGAGACACACACGAGAAGCACACACAAGGAGCACAAACACATCAAGCCACATGAAGAAGAGGATGGTTGGAATAGCTCTCTCTATTGATGATGAATAAAACTAAAGTAAGAGCTGAATAATATCCCTAAGTACAAAGTACCACCACATATGAGTGAATCATGTATGTGGTAACATGGGGAAAAAACTTCTAGCCAGCACTAGAGTAAAAAGTGCCCATGTATAGGGAAAAGGTTCACATCAAAGCTACTTGACGAACACATAAGTGTAACAAACTCCCCTAGGATGAATGATGTGAACAAATACATGGAGTGAAAGATCAGCCCCCACAAGGTAATAAGCCTAAAGCTTCGCGAAAAGCTTCAAACTTTTCCCATGGAAGAGCTTTGCTGAATATGTTTGCCACATTATCTTGTGTAGGCACATATAGCAAATCAATATCTCTTGCATGAAGGTGCTCTCTCACATAGTGATAATGCACCTCAATATGTTTGGTCCGTGCATGAAACACTGGGTTTTGTGCAACAACCAAAGCACTTTGACTATCAATGAGAATATGCGTAGCAGCATCAATCTCCATGCAAAGATCCATCAATAGGCATCTCAGCCATATACACTCCACTATAGCTGTGAAGACTGCCCTATAATTAGCTTCACAACTCAATGTCGCCACTGTAGGTTACTTCTTACTCAACCAAGATATGCATGAGTCTCCAAGGAAAAAGCAATTACCACTAGTGGACACACGAGTATCATAACAACTAGCCAAATCACTATCTATAAAAGCATGCAAGCATGGCTAAATATCTCTATCATAAAAGAGACCTAAGCTCAAAGTGCCTCTGAGATATGTAAACACACGTTTCACCACTTGCAAATGCTTAGTGCTAGGGCTATGCATGAATCGACTCAACTGGGAAAATGCATACTGTATATCTGGCCTTGTGTTACATGCATATATAAGACATCCCACAACTTGCTGATAAAGAGAAGTGTCAAATGCATCACTGGAATCCTCAACCAAGAACCTCAATCCTATCTCAACTGGTGTGGAAACTCGCTTGCCATCCTCAAAGTCAAAACGCTGAAGTAGTTTTTCAACATAGTTTGCTTGATGCATAACAATTCCTTCCTCAACGGATACAAACTGGACGCCAAGATAGTAGCTCAAAAGACCAAGATAAGTGACATCAAAGGTATGGTGCAAATCAGCCATAAGAATGTCAAGTTTTGCATCACATGACCCAGTCAAGAGTATGTCATCGACATAAAGAACAAGCACTATAAGATCAGCCCCATTTTTGTATACATAGAGTGTGCTTTCAATCGAACTACATGTGAAGCCAAGAGCAATCAAGTGCTTATGGATTTTTCATACCATGCATGTGGAGCTTGCTTGAGACCATACAAGGCTTTATGCAAGTGAAAAACCATATGCTCTTTCCCTTTCATAGCAAATCCAGGAGGTTCCTTCACATAAACCTCTTCTTGCAAATCACCATTCAAGAAGGCTGTTTTTATGTCTAACTGATGCACTTTCCAACCTCGATGGGCAGCCAATGCAACCACGATACAAATGGTAGTCATGCGTGAAGTAGGTGTAAATGTTTCCTCATAATCAATGCCATATTGTTGCGCATATCCTTTGGCAGCCAATCTAGCTTTGTAGCAATCAATGCTACCATCATATTTTCTCTTAATTTTATAAACCCACTTTGTACCAATGACATTCTTTCCTTTTGGAAATTCACATAACTCCCAAGTACCATTCCTATGTATGGAATCCATTTTTGATTGCATAGAACTCATCCATTGTGGATCATCACATGCATCGTCAAAAGAAAGTGGCTCTTCATTACATGTTGTAGCAATAACAGAATAATCCACAAAATTACTTGATGCATGGTGAAAGCTTGATCTAGTTATACCAGGTAAAGGTGCACTCAATTTCTTGTCCTTTGACATAGTTTGTGCACTCTTGATAGACATGCCTTCATTATGTAAAACATCTTCAATATGTACATCATGCATGGGTTTTTTCAGCCATATGTGGCTGGAAATTTCCAGCAGTTTTGACAATTTTTGGTTGAAAAATTTAGCCATGTTTGGCTGGAAATTCTTTGCATTTTCAGCACTATTTTGCTAGAATTTTTTATCCCTTTGAGCCTCACTTGGTTGATCTACATGGCCATAGTCAAGCGCACCATTTTGGAACAAAAGCATGAGTGTATCGAACACATCTTGCGAGCTAACTGTTGGCGGCTGTTTTTTGCATTCAAGTAGAGGGAAAACTGAATTTTCAGTAAATACCACATCTTGATTCACAATAATTGTGTTTGTCAATGGATGATACAAATGATATCCCTTAGTTTCAGCACTATTACCAACAAATATAGATTTCTTTGCCTTGTCATCAAGTTTGTGACATTGTTGTGATGGCACAAGAGCATATGCCAAACAACCAAACACACGCATATGAATAACCATAGGCTTATGACCATTCCAAGCCTCATAAGTAGTGATGACCCTCAATGCTTTTGTAGGGCAGCAATTCAACACATAGTTTGCACACATGGCCGCTTCCATCTAAAGCTTATCAGGAAGATGCTTTCCTTTAACCATACATCGTGCCATTTCAAGTAGAGTTCTATTTTTATGCTTGGCAACACCATTTTGCTGATGTGTATATGGCATTGTGCATTGGTGTGAAATACTTCTTTCACAAAGAAAAGCAATAAACTCATGTGACATGTATTCACCACCACAATCTGTGCATAGAATCAAAAGCTTTTGTGAAGAAAAATTTTCAATCATAACTAAAAATGCTTTGAAGCAAGAAAATATCTCATTCTTTGCTTTCATAGGATATACCCATGTATGGCGAGTAGCATCATCAATGAAGGTAACGAAGTATACATGCTTCCCAAAAGATGGAGTCTTGACGGGACCACATACATCACTATGAACAAGCTACAATTTTCTTGTAGTGTGTGTATGTCTATCTTTTGGAAAAGCAACACGATGCATTTTTACAAGAATGCAACCTTCACATGCATGCTTTTCAATGGACGCAAGTGTAGACAAACCAATAACCATGTCCTTGTTTTGCAAGTAAAGAAAACTATTGAAGTTCAAGTGACCAAAACGAGCATGCCAAAGCTCCATTTCAGCCATGGAAGAAGTATGAGCAACAAAGGCATTCGAGGCAGCCCTCTTGTATGTATCCATGCAATACAAAACATTACATAATGTACCGGACATCACGATAACATCGCCATTGCTAAAATCATGAACCATACATTTATCATCAACAAAGTGTACATGAAGTCCAACTTTGGCAATCAACGGAGCTGAAATTAAGTTCTTCTTTATATCGAGCACATACAATGCATTTTTCAAGAGAATCACACCTCCGTTTGCAGTCCTAAGCTCAATTTCTTCTACTCCAATGATAAGATAAGAGGTTGTTTGCACACATCACATGTCCTCCTTTGGGTGCATCTTTAAAAGGCAAAAAATCTTTTGCATGATGTTATGTGCTTTGAAGCATCACTATCAAAGACCCAATCTGAATCAGCCTCACTCACAACCATGCATTTAGAATGCAAAGAAGCATCATAAGGACATGTAACAACACATGTCCAAAAATCTTGAGCCATGTTAGCTTCATCATTCTTTACATTTGTTGAATTTTCAGCAATAGACATGTTGGATTCCTTCTTCTTTTCATTGCGTTTAGCAAGCTTCTACACTCATCAATAGTATGACCAACCTTTCGACCATATTTGCATCTCTTCTTCTTTTGCAAATCACCATGATTAGAGGAATGAGTAGAAGAGGAAGGTTGAGGCTTTGGTTTTGATGAACCCAAAGTTGAACCATACATGCTTTTCCCCTTTTGTGAGATAGCAAGTGCTTGTGTTCCCTCAATCAAACGACTCTTATTCACTCTAGATTGCTCTTCTTGCAAAAGAAGAGACACAACCTCATCAAATGCATACATATTAGGATTTCCTTTTGCAACCAAACGGAGTTTAGTAGCAAAGCTTTGAAAAGATTCTGGTAATCCTTTCAACAATGTAGAAATGAGTGATGCATCCAGAATAATCTCATCTATGTTTGCCAATTGCTCTTTCAAGTCCTTGATACGTGTCACATACACATCCACCGACTCATTTTCAGCCATACATACATCCTCAAGTTGCTTCCTCAAGTATGCAACACGTGCTTCATTGCGCATGGCATACAAACAAGCAAGAGTGTCTGTAGCTCAAGTGTAAGCACCACCTCCTTTAATTGTCAATCCGCGGAGACGTGAGGACCGGTATGAAGACCATGAGCAAGTGAAGGCACAAGTGCATGAGTGAAAGCACACAAGCATGCACACACATACACACACACGCGGGCGCAAGGTAAGATCAAAGAGATCAACAATGGAAAGCTTCTATTGCACAAGAAATCTCTTACATAAGCTCTATTATCTAACAAACTCACTCTCTAAACAAGCTAACCCCAAAAATGAGCTCTCTAGCTCTTTTTATAGTTTTTTGACTAGTTTTGGCCCTGTCCAGACCTAGTGTCCGGCCTAGTTAAAAATTAGGTTCCAAGGCTTATTTGAGGGCTCAAACGAAGTCTAAAGATTATGAAAATTGGTACAATGATACTTCTAATACTCCTCAAGCTCAAGGAGTCCCCGCTTGAACAAAATGGAGTTAGAAAAATATGAAATGGTGTTTACAATGATTTTTCGTGATGAAAATCACTATTTTTATAGGGATTTCTTCTAAAAATTTGACATACAATTCTTGGAGCTCCCTATTTGCTCCTTCTTCTTATGTGTCCACTTCTTTCATGTGCTTCTATGCTTTGTCCTTAACCTTGAGCTTCAACACTCCCTGCCCTCTCGAGTCTGTCGTCCCTGATAGACCCTTGTTGTAATGGTTGTTCCAAGTCGTGCTTTGAGAGGTAGTGTCCCTTCTGTATGAGCAAGAGCCATCGGGCATCCAATTCTTCATTCGTCACTACAAGCCTTTGCAAGTTGTATTCCCTAGGTATTTACTTCTTCCTTGGATTCCAGCATGAATGTGTCATTGTGGGTCTCCATTGATGTCCTCCAGGTCTTCCAAAGATGATGTTCATATGTAGCTCATGCCAAGTACTCGTAACCCATAATGAGTGATGGGTAAGTGTGTTAGTGCATGGGTTGAAGAAAGTATGTGCCTTGTGCACGGCCTTGTAAGGTGGCCCTATGCATGCGTACTTGGAAAATGCATTGGAAGAATTATGGTGCAAGAATTGGAGGTCTTGAGCGAAGTGCTCAAGGGCATGTTGACGAAGAGGTTTCCTAATCTATCATGGATATAATGTTGGCCATGTAGGAGATTCTTACCGTAGTGAATGGTCAATCGATGTGGTTCTCTTTGTTGTGTACACTCGTCACTGTGATGGACCATTGTCTGGTCTAGTGTTGTCGATGGATACCGTGGTTGATGGTCCATGGATGAAATTCTTTGGGTGCCTGGTCCCGTCTTCTCTCTTCAAAGCAACATTTGCCAAATAATGAGAATTGAATTTCTTTATATTCCTTGACAAAGAACATTGTGTAACTACACCAAGCCTAGTTTCACATGTTCTCTTTAGCTCACCATAAGCAGGAGTCTTCTCATCCAGTATACATACAAGGATTTGCAGGGTACCAGAACTACCTCTTGTAGATATCTCCTTGGATGCTCTCGTACATACAGTAGTTAAGCATCACTCAAGTTGCGGACCTTCAACCTCTTCCCTCCTACCATGGTAAGGGGAAACAATAGTTGTGGATGCCATGTTCATGCCAAGGTATGGACATCTACCAGATAAGGTAGCAATAATATCGTCTGCTAGCCGAGACACACTTCTATCCAAACTGATAAATGCCCAGTAATCAACGGTTCCACCTTCACATAAGCATGACTAATTCATGTTCCATGAGCCAAACCTGGGAACAAGCTCTCTCTCTCTCTCTCTCTTGTCTTCTCTTTTTTTTTTGGAGGAACAATGTCACCAAACAAGAAGATAGATGTTAGTATCAGAAAAAAATAATTGACATATATCAATGTGCTCTTGTGCATGGGACTCTCAAATGTGTCTATGCACGGCCATGTAATGTGGCCCTATATTATTGCATACTTTGGAAATGCATGACCTGAATGGTGCAAAAGATAGGTTTGTGCAAGGAGCACATGGTTGTCGCTCGTCCAGGCTTTCGATGTTATTTGCGGATGTTGATGCCATCTTTCTTAGAGGTATCCATTGGATCTCGAGATGAAAACTGATCCTTCCTCCTTATAGGGATCCATTTGAGAATGTTCTTCGACTATTTAGTGATCTCCTTTGGCTGCTCCATGTTTGGATGGTTTCTTGAGGCTTTGATCCTTTGGGGTTGGCTCTTTGGTTCTATGGGGCCTGCCCGTGCCTTTGGCTTCCATACCCATACCATTGTTGTTGGTCTTCTGACTATTGCTGAAGAGGTGACTCTATCCTCCTGTGGTCTCTATGCTCGGTTCTTTCCCTTTTCTCTCCTTGGCTTCTTGGTTGAGACCTTTTGCATGGTGGAGAGCATAGACCTAGGTGCATGTAAGAGTCCTTTTGGAACCCACATGTGTAATCGCCCTTGTTGAGTTGCAACTAATTTCGTAGACACCCAAATTTATCGCAGACCTTCTTGTTGAGCTCGTCGTGGTTGTTTGGTTCTGGTCTTCACATTGTTGGCTTGCATGGGTGGGAATTATGTTGGCAAGGCTGGTGGTTGCTCTCCTTTGCATACCCAGATCTACTTCATGCTCGAAACTGCTTTCTTGTTGAATGGTGTCTTTCTATTTGATATAGCAGTCCCCTTGGGTTCTTGGTCCCACCTAAGGGTCAACTTCAAATTATCTCATCTAAAAATCAACGCATTATTCTTATAAAAAACAGTTGAGGCCATATAGTATTCAAAACCAACTTTCCAACAAGCTATAGAGCTCAAAAAATGGACTTTTGATGAAAAAGTTATGTCAAATCAGGCTCTTGGGGGTCAAAACAGGCAAACAAGACCTTTTGGAAAAATCACGATTAGTACCTTAGTGAAAATCGTGTTTTCTGAGAATCGCGATTTTGGATGAAAATTGTGTTTTTCAAAATCGCAATTTTGGAGCCACAGAGAAGCGTGTTTTCACAAAATCATGTTTTTGGCTGAAAATCGTGATTTGTGAAAATCGCGATTTTGAGCCCACAGAAAATCGTGTCTTCTCATAATCATGTCTTTGAGAAATTTAGAGAATCGCGATTTCGAGCACAACTAGAGAATCGCAATTTTAAGAATGACCCCAAATCGTGTTCTTTTCAAAAAGCTTTTAGGCGGGAAATAGAAAATCATATTTTTTTGAAAACATTTGAATTTCATGAAAATCGCGATTTTCAGTTAGAATCGTGTTTTTCGGCGGGAAATTCAAATTTCTGAGCGCTGAGCAATGGCGAGCTCCGTATGTGTAGAAAATCATGAAAAAACACAGACGCTTGCTCTCTTTTGCACTTCCTAACTCCTTCTCGCACAATAATGCATGAAAGATGGTATGAAAATGGTGAAAATGCACTAAAAAACAAGAAATTTCTATGAAGATGAAGATGGATGAAGATGAAGATGGATGAAGATGGTGCTGATGATGATGATGAAGATGAAGAAGAAAAATCAGAAAATGAACAGAAATGATAGTTTTTTTACCTTCCAACGTCGCAAATCTACGATCTTACCATCACAATGCTCGTCCTCGAAGCTCTCTCCCCGGCAACGGTGCCAAAATTTGGTGTAGCTCAAGCGTAAGCACCACCTCCTTTACTTGTCAATCCGCGGAGACGTGAGGACCGGTATGAAGACCATGAGCAAGTGAAGGCACAAGTGCGTGAGTGAAAGCACACAAGCATGCACGCACATACACACACACACGAGCGCAAGGTAAGATCAAAGAGAGGAACAATGGAAAGCTTCTATTGCACAAGAAATCTCTGACAAAAGTCTATTCTCTAACAAGTTCACTCTCTAAACAAGTTGACCCCAAAAATGAGCTCTCTAGTTCTTTAGTTTTTTGACTAGTTTTGGCCCCGTCCAGACCTAGTGTCCGGCCTAGTTAAAAATTAGGTTCCAAGGCTTATTTGAGGGCTCAAACAAAGTCTAAAAAATTATGAAAATTGGTACGATGATACTTCTAATACTCCTCAAGCTCAAGGACTCCTCGACTTGAACAAAATGGAGTTAAAAAAATACAAAATGGTATTTACAATGACTTTTAGTGATGAAAATCACTATTTTTATAGGGATTTCTTCTGAAAATTTGACATGCACTTCTTGGAGCTCCCTATTTTCTCCTTCTTCTTATGTGTCCACTTCTTTCATGTGCTTCTATGCTTTGTCCTTGACCTTGAGCTTCAATAGTGTCCCATGCCTGTCTCGATGTAGAACATGACCGAATGTGTGGAACCATATGATGTTTCACTGAAAGCGCAATCAACGCACGAGCTTGAGCATCTTTTCCATCCCATCTAAGTTGCTCCTATGTAGGTGGAGAAGGAGAAACCACTGTACTCGAAGAAGAAGCTCTATCTGTGACAGTAGACTGTGAAGTAGAAGAACCTACGGGTCTTTGATCTACATCTGCCACTATGTTCCAAAGTTGTTTAGCAACAAGAACATGCTTCATCATGTAAGACCACATCGGATAGTTGGTCCTATGAAGCTTATTTTCAGCATGAAGCATGCCAAACAAGTCATTGCTGCCTTCCATTTCACTAAAGAACAAGAATGTGACAAAATCTTCACTTCGATGAAAGCTAAAATGGATGCTGAAATTTCAGCTCACAAACCGTCACTCTGATGGCTATTCTGACTGCATGAATGGCTTTGGAATGGGGGTAAAACCCAGTGCACCTAGTGGAAATGTTTCTTGGTAGCTGAAATTCATAGTTCTATGCTTCGAAGTCAATTTGCAATGTTAAACGTGTGCACGCCGTGACACAAAAAAATTGAAACTTGAGAAGGAGTTGAACCTGCTTTGATACCACTATTGGGTGTGTGTAGAAGTGCGAGCGACACACGACAAGCACACACAAGGAGCACAAACACAACAAGACACATGGAGAAGACGATGGTTGGAATAGCTCTCTCTATTGATGATGAACAGAATTGAACTAAGAGCTAATAATATCCTTAAGTACAAAGTACCACCACATATGAGTAAATCATGTATGTGGTAACATGGGAAAAAACCTATAGCCAACACTAGAGTAAAAAGTGCCCATGTATAGGGAAAAGGCTCACATCGAAGCTACTCGAGGAACACATAAGTGTAACAATCGTAAACAGAAAATACACTCACACACATGAATCTATACATGCACACACACATATGAACCTATATATGCACACATGCGTGTATGTAAATATAAACATACATATAAATGCATGTGCAAACAAAATCTATGTATCCACACACACTCACACACATACATGAGTCTACATATGCACACACTCACACACATATGAACCTACATATGCACATACACAAAGCCTGCATATATACATAGACACACACATGAACCTACATATGCACACACTCACACACATATGAACCTACATATGTATACACACACACCTACATTTGTGTATGTATGCACATACACAAAGCCTGCATATATACATAGACACACACATGAACCTACATATGCACACACTCACACACATATGAACCTACATGTGCACACACACACACATGAACAACATACACAAAACCTACATATGTATACACACTCACACATACATATTAATCTACATATGGACACACACTCGCACACACATGTTAACCTATATATGTACACATGCGTGTATGTACATAACAAAAGTAAATGCATGCATGTATGTACATACAAATAAATGCATTTATTTACATGTACATACATGCATGTATGTACATACATGCATGTATGTACATACAAAAATCTATGTATGCACACACACTCACACACATACATGAACCTACATGTGCACAGAGACACACACACTCACACACACATGAACCAACATACACAAAACCTATATATGTACACACACTCACACATACACATTGACCTACATATGGACACACACTCACACACACATGAACCAACATACACAAAACCTACATATGTACACACACACTCACACATACACATTGACCTACATATGGACACACACTCACACACACACACTCACATGAACCTGCATATGCATATAAACATGTGAACCTACATATGCACACACTCACACACGCACATGAACTGAGATATGCACACACACACATGAAGCTACATATGCACACACACACACACTCACACACTCACATGAACCTACATATGCACACACATAAACTACGTATAAATAGATGTATGCAAATACAAACACAAATAAGTCTAATCACATAAAGCCCCTTTTGCCTTTGAATAGATGTATGAAATGAACCCCGCCCCTCCCCTCGTTTACAAAGATCGTTTATATTTACATCTTTCATACAACATAGCGTATGTGATGAGTGCTAAGACTTGGTGTAACTTGGTGCAACATCGGATGAAATGGATTATGAAAAGTTGTAGTTATAGCTTGCGTGCAATATGTGAAGACATAGGAATGAGAAGAAAGTCACAAGAGCTGGAGGTTCTATGAAGAAATTTGTGGTGCAGTTGTAAATGAACTTGTATTTGTTGGCAAGAATATGTAGAGAATTCGAGAGCTTCAGCCTGCAAAATTCAATCAGCCTGCAAAATTCACAAAAAAATACATGATCAATACATAACTTATGGCATAGTCGACGATGAATAGAATGGATGATTAAACGAAATTATTTGATGACTATAGAATGGGGAAATTGAAAAAATTTGAATGGCACAACAAATTCGAATGGCATAGTTGGCACATGTGCCCCCCAAGAGACACACACACACACAGAATGTAATTTGACTAAGTCTCATTTTGTTTTGTATATTGCTTTGTGGCTAGAGAGAGAGAGGGAGGGAGAGAGAGAGTCATTTGACAAAGTGTCATTCACCGCTCACAAAAACTGCCCTTATAACGTAATTGTACCAATTAAAATCGATAAAAACTGCCTTTTCCAATTTAATGCCCTTATTTTAAAATTTTGGATGATTTTTTATTTTACCGGTTCTTTCATGTAAACATCCTTTTTTTAAAGGCTAACTGTAAAAAAAACTTTTAAAGTAAAGGTTCGTCTGAAAACGTGTAGGTAATTATGGTGTATTTAATATTATGCCATGTGCATCATGCGTTCATCATCTGATAGGATGAAGAGGAACATAGGCTAAGAAAGGATAGAGTGAGAGGAAAAGGGACCTCGAGAGAATGTCTAGACTCTGCACGTATGTTTTGAATGGGAGGAAGATGGAAGATTGATTTTTTAAAGGTTGGGTATTGGCTATTGCGATAAGTTGTTTCTCCCAGGTATTCAATTGTCTCGGTTTTTTTTTTTGAGAGTACAATGAATTTGGAAAGACACACACATCGGACCTCATAAGGTAGAGACACCCATCTTGGGGAACTCAAAGGCATCCAGCTCAGGGCGGGACTTGAACCCTGGCCATCTGCTTAGGAGTACAAAGCACATCCGCTAAATCACGCCCGTTGGAACTCATAGTTCGAACTCATAGTTTCTTATTTGCTTTCTGGCTGCATCATCATTAGTTACGTTGGCTACCTTGGCCGAGCTTTTACTGTTTCATATCATACTAATCAGTCTCATTGCTTAGTTTTCAGTTTTGTAAAAGAAGCGTGTTGATATATGTTAGAATTGGTGATTTGTCAAGGTACAGATTAATGAATATAGTAAGCCTTGTGGATCTCATATTTGCAAGCTTATTTTTTTTTTGAGAGTACAAGGAAGTTTTGAAATGTCCAACCAGGCGGGAATCAAACCCAGACAATCTGCCCCACTACGTTCGACGCAAACCATTATACCACACCCATTTGCAAGCTTATTTTATGTAAGAAATATATAGTCTAAAAATCTTTAAAGCTTTAAGTTACAAGTAAAGTAATGTAGAATTCAAACACACATTCAATTCTCTTTTGTCAAGAGACTAGACACTTCTCTTTAAAAGCGTAAGGCCTTCCTTATTTTCATGTGCATCATCTATCACACATATGCTCGATGCCTCTCTTGTCCATGTAAAGGATAAAGCTCATATTATCTCAAGCACATTAATTCCAAAGCTCGCCACATGCAAAGCCATGCAACTAAAGAGAGAAAGAAGAACATCAAAAGGCTACAAAGCTCAAAACAAAAGCTTCTCCAACAACAAAATAGAGAAGGACATGACTTCAACAAAGAACAACAAGAATGAAATAGGATCTCAAGAGATACAAACACCACCACACCTCATGTTGTAAACCCTTTGTATGTCTAGGGATCCCAGATGTCTCCAGATCCCCACAAGATCATTTGGATCTCAAGTGTCCAAGTATATGTGTAGGGATCATAGATGTCCTTAGATCCAAGTGGGTGCCATATGTCCCACTACCATGGATCCCATACATCCATGGAACTAAAACCAAGGGATGACATATGTCCCACAATTAGATGCCATATGTCCAAGATATGTCTAAGGATCCCATCTATATACTCTGCTTTGCTTTGCAAGAAAATGCTTTTAGCTATCACCCCCCAGCATCGCGAGTAAGCTCTCTGAAAAGCAATTGCACTCTACTCTGGCACATTTTGGGTGCATTATAAATGGTAATGGATGATGGTGCACACCTCCACAAATCTATTTTGACTTTGAAAATCAGTTACCGAATGCCATGTATAATAACCTCACATTCATTGCTCCTTGCTCCATGATTATCGATTGAAAGTGTACTATTTGCAATGTTAGGAGCTGGAAGAGTATGCATTGTGCAGTTTGCATGGGTTCACATCACAAGGTGTGTGTATGCACAGGGATGGAAATGCATGAAATCAGGTATCTCCCATTCAAAAAGTGTCCCCTCTTTCATAAACTTGTTAGGTCTGTTAATACTACAAATGTGAATTCCTGACAAGGAACATAGAAATGATGATTGTAACCATCTCATAGGGCCATGAAAAGCAAGCTGCACCAAGAAGTGCTAGATTATCATAGAACGAATTTACAACCCATTTCAAAAGATCAATTGTGAATTGCAACCAAAAAACGGTATGTGTGTAGATTACATTAGGAAAAAGTATTTGTGTAGATTACATCTTGTTGATAACAAAACATGTAGTTGCGAGTTGGCCTCATTATGAAAAATACTCCTGAGTTATTTTTACACATGCATCGATCAATATTTAGGATATAACTCATGCATCACTCTGATTTCCATCATTGTTGTAAGCAAGTGTAGTTCAATCTTGGACCCCAAGCTAATCAAATCAAATCAAATTTTGGATACTCACATCGACGATCTCATGAGCTGAAGGCGAGGACTCACGAGCATATTTCATAAGTTGTTGTTCATTGACAACTTGAAGGTTGACAGACTAAAATCATTGGAACTTGGGACTTGTCATTGGACATTCACTCCACCATTGAGCAACTAGGTATATAACTAGATTCATGATATGCCACTATATGTGTTTTTTTTAATGAACACGATTGTGGCTATTCATCTAAGATAATGCTCATTTATTACTTGTGCCTTTAAAAAATCAACATTCTTATTTCTTTTCCTTCAAAAAAAAAAAGAAGAGACTATCTTTTGCCTTTTGAAACCGATTGATATGTAAAAATCTCGGCTAAGATATAGAATAATAGGTATTTTGATTGGTTCATTTACACCATTGTTCATGCTCAAGGATGAATGACTCGACGATACAAATTATAATATTTGGAAAGATATTATAAGTGCCTATCTACACACAAACTTCTTATACAAAGTTATGAAAGGTTCCAAGATAACGCTTGGTGAGATTAGTGTGATCCTGATGATGCCTGCAATGTAAAGAAGAAATGAAACTTAGGATAAATCATCTTTGCTTCTGATGATTTGACCAAGGATCATATTACATACTATAAAACGTCCCATAAATCTTGGAAAACTCTTCAAAACCTATATGAGGACAAAGTCCCTTCCAAGTTATGTGCCTTAGAGGCCGAGTTTCATTGTCTACTAATTCATCCACATGACGTAGTCACTAGTGATACCTAAAATTGAATACTACCAATGCAAATTAGCCTTGCATGGATGCCAAGTTCCAAGTGAAGACATAGGTATACAGCTACTCAACAAGCTCCCTAAAAAATATGAATATTTGTTATGATTCTCTACAATTGCAGCTAACAATTAGTATGGGAAGAAGTTAGGTAACTTTCACTCCTGGATGACTCGAGCTTCAAGCCTCAATCTGCACAAGAATGTGCTATGAAGACCAAGGATCCTTTCCAAAAAATAAACCTCATAGTAATAGCTCAAAGCAAACATCATTGGATACAATTAAGAAGATATTTGCCTATAAATTTTATGGAAAATCTATCCATTTTGAAAAATAAATATTATAAAAAAGAAAGGCAACAATTCTAAGGCATCCTAGTCCAAGAAGACTACTAAGTATTGTTCCCATATAACTCACTGCTCAAGTGAATATTTATTCATATGCACTCGAGAAAATATCTTGGTAACCTCAAGTTTATCACATGATTGAATCTTTGAAAGGAGTGCCACATCTCATATGTGTAATGACCACAACTCTTTTCAAGAACTCGAGGAACACAAAGTTCAAATATATCTTTGCAAATTTGAAGAATTATCTAGTGAGGAAAGAGGAAAGATCAGTATCACTAAGTGACAAGGGAGGAGGTACTTAACAATGTGCTCTTTATGCCAAATCTTTGCATGAACCTCTTGTCAACCGAATCTATCAAGAAGCATCAAAAGCAAGTCCTCTTTGACGATACTTCACTCAAAGTGATTGGCCTTTTCAACCAAGAAGTCATTGCTCAAGGAATCGAAGATAAAGGGCTCTATACATTTTCTTGTTCTATCGTCAAAGGATCACTCTCAAAATCCATGCATGACAAATATGCAACATCTCATATCTTAAAAAGATCTCATCATCCAACCTTATCAAAGGTTTTCTCAAGATAATCAAGTAAAGGATGTTGTCTAGAGCGAGCACTCTTCTCATCCATTATTCTAATTCTAATTGGGTTGGCAATCTATATTCTTGTCATTCCATCTTTGGGTGTATATTCTTGGTGGATCGGGATCTACCTCTTGGGAGAGTAAGAAGCACTATATAGTCACTCTTTTATCCATGGAGGTCATGTAATGAGCATTATATTTTGTAGCATATGAGTTCATATGCCTTTGTCGTTTATTATCTAACATTGGTATTTTTTAGGACATTCCTAGTTCCATCTCCTATGTTATTCTTCCTTGTTCATTGTCAAAAATCCACTATTCCATTCCCAGATGAAGCACATCAAGATCTAGTACCACTTCATTCATGAGAAGATCTCATCCTGGGATATTATTTTGGAGTAGTCTACCTTTCACGAGAACCTATGAGATACATTCATGAATTCTTTACCTCTAGTTCCACTTCAAAGTTGGTGAAGGGAAAACTTCAAGCTCCTCATAGCAAGGATTATCTTTTTGGATGTCATTAGAATGCTTTTCTATACCCATTTGTGAAGCGTGCATACAACAAACTTGACTCTATAGTCTTTGATCTTTTGCATCTTACTTGCAAGCACAATGCTTTCCTATATCTGTTTGTATAGACTTGTAGGTAAGGTACAAGAAGCCAAAGAACAAAAAGTATGAGTTTGTTGTACGAAAGCTTCACAAATGGGTGATCTCAATCTAGTTTGTGCTATGTACTCACTCTAAGACAAGTATATGCATCTTTTACTCCTATGAAGAGTGATGCACATGCCAACAATGTTGGATGTGATGGCTGGGTACAATCAGAAGATCAAGTTGGTGCTGCTAGACCTGCTTCACACCTGCCCTCTTTTCTCTTCAGATATGGTTAGGAGACTCCTTGAGCTTCCAAATGACACCAAGAAACTATATATGTGCTTTACAAAATGATTGAGTAATGACCAAATCAAAACAGATAAGTTTGAACCTTCATAAGTCCAAAAACTTGCTATTTCTGTAATGACACCTGCTCAGTCCTAAGCTCAGTGTGTCCAGCACACTTGCAATTGGTTTAATTCCTTCTGGGAGTATTAAATTAGCTTAACTAGCTACCATTAGCAAGTTAAATCACTCCAAATGATAAACTATATACTGAGCATGATGTTTAGCAAAATCAGGGACACCCCCGATTTTTTAGGAATCACACAGAAATATACCAGTGATCACTTCGACAGCGATTTCTCCCAATTGGCTGAATAGATTGACTTGAAATTTTGTAGTGTTGTAGAATGCTTTGAGCTGGTTCCAATGAGCCCTGGATCATCAAATTTGGTTCAGTAGATCTTGAGATATGCTCTGTTGAAGTTGACAGACTTGGAGGTAGTCACTCAGAGAAAACACAGAGTAAAGAACTATGAGTATATGTATTGATACTATCAAATGTACATTCCCATTGGCATGTAGAGTGATGCCCAATGGTACTCAGAGGTGTAGGCTAGGTAGTAGCTCTCACACTCTCACAAATATGCTTGGATTAGCCTCGGGAAGAGTGTTACATCACCCGCGACTTTTACATTGATTTTTATAGGAGTTTTTGAATGAATTTGAATTTGAATTCAAATTAAAGCTCCCTTGATTCTCTCCACTAGACTTAGGGAGATATTCCCTCAACTAGATCATCTAACTTTTCCACGACTCTAGTCTAGTAGGTATGATTACATTGTTGATAAAGTCACATGGACTTTTACATGAGATAAAAGTAAGAATCAATAAGACTAAGTTCACATGATTATTGACTCTTGTGAATGTATCATTCAAGGGTTCAATCTTTTATGCTTTCCAAGGGTTCAATAGTCCAAGCTTCATGTTGGGTCTTCAAAGGCACAAAGCAAAGCCAAGTGTTAAGGCTTGTTTGCACCAACAGCTCCCCCTCAAGCCAAACACTTGCTTGAGTCTTCATATTTAGTCTTCAATGATATCCTGTAATCCAATCATGGATTTAAACTTGCATAGCTTGCTCCCATCCAGAGCTTTTGTAAGCAAATCTGCACATTGAATATTAGTGGACACATATGACAATTGGATTTCCTTGCTAAGTAATTTCTCCCTCACATAGTGGTAATGCACCTCTATGTGTTTTGTCCTAGCATGATACACAGGATTAGCAGCTAGATGAAGTGAACTTGTGTTATCACCAAATATGATAGGTGGCCTTGTGTATAGGCCCAATTCTGAATAGAGTAACTTCAACCATATTGCTTCTTGAGTGGCATTGGCTAGCCCTCTGTACTCTGCCTCAGTAGATGATAGAGCTACTGTAGGTTGTTTCTTGGATGACCAAGAAATTGGTTTATCACCTGCAAAGCATATGTAACCAGATGTACTCCTCCTGTCATCCTTGCAACCTGCCCAATCTGCATCTGAGTATACCTTGATGTCAATGTCTGATGAATATGGATAATACAAACCATGATTTTGTGTTCCCTTTAGGTACTTTACTATCTTCTTGGCTGCCTCCAAATGTGGTACTCTTGGTTTATGCATAAATTGGCTAAGTACACTCACACCATATGAGATATCAATCCTAGTTAAGGTAGCATAATTGAGACTACCTACCAAACTTTGGTAACCTGTAATATCCTTGAGTTCTTCTCCTTCATGTGCACTGAGTTTGTGGTTGACCTCCATAGGAATGTTTGAGATTTTAGCTTCCTGCAAGTTAAACTTCTTGACCATGTCCTGAATGTACTTCTTCTGAGTAATGAATATACCTGAATTTGTGTAGACCAATTCAAGTCCTAGGAAGTACTTCAATAATCCAAGATCATTGATCTTGAATTCCTTCATCATTTGACCTTTGATGTGTCTAATTCCTTGAACATCATTTCCTGTAATAATGATGTCATCAACATAGACACACAAGTATATTACCTCTGAATTGTTCTTCTTTATAAACAATGAAGTATCTGCTTTACTCATCACAAATCCTTGATCCAAAAGATAGGTTGTCAACCTATAGTTCCATGCTCTAGGTGCCTGCTTCAATCCATACAGAGCTTTCTTCAATTTGCAAACATGATTTACCTTATTGGGATCCTCATAGCCAGGTGGTTGTGACATGTAGACCTCTTCAGATATCCATCCATTCAAGAATGCATTCTTTACATCCAATTGGTACATGTTCCAATTCTTGGATGCAGCTACACTCACCATAATTCTGATAGTTGGCATCTTGGCCACAGGAGAAAATGTCTCCTCATAATCAATGCCTTGGGTTTGTGCAAAACCCTTGGCTACCAACCTAGCTTTGTACCTGCTTATTGTACCATCTGAGTTCCTTTTGAGTTTGTAGATCCATCTGGATCCTATCACCTTCATGGAGTCCTTCTTGGGTACCAAGTCCCAAGTATCACTCTCCTTGAGAGCCTCCATTTCTTCATCCATTGCTTCCTTCCATTCTGGTTTAGTAATAGCTTCCTCAAATGTACCTGGTTCTTCACTTAAGATATCCTTTGCAAGATATACAGAGTGCTTGGTTACAAGTGAAGTATCATATCCATACCTAATAGGTTTCTTCTTTTCCCTTGAAGATCTCCTCATAGCTTGAGTTGAGGATTCTGGATTATCTTCAAGTTGCTTCATCTTCATCTTCCCTTTTGATTTCCAAGCTTTGAACTCTTCAATGTTGATGGTGTCTTCATCATCTGAGCTTGTGTCCTCACTCTGAGTTGGTTCTTGCCTGACAAGCTTTGGAAAGTCTTCTTCCATATCATAAGGTAGGCTCACTTTCCTGCACTCATTATCATACCATGAATCATTTTCATCAAAGATGACATCTCTGCTTACCTTGAAGCCTTTGTTTGAGGGGTTATAGAACCTGTATCCTTTCTGATTCAAATCATAACCAATAAAGATACACTTCTCAGCCTTAGGGTCTAGCTTTCCCCTTACCTGTGAGGGAATATGCACATATGCAACACACCCAAAGATCTTGCAATGATCCAGAGATGGTCTCTTACCATGCCAAGCCTCATAGGGTGTCATTCCATCAAGTGTCTTTGATGGCAACCTGTTGATTAAGTATGTGGCAGTAGATACACTCTCTGCCCAAAGATAATTTGGTAGTTTCTTCTCATTGAGCATAGACCTAGCTGTCTCCACAATGATTCTATTTCTTCTTTCAGCTACCCCATTTTGTTCTGGTGAGTACCTTGTGGTAATCTCCCTCTTGATGCCTCTTTCCTGCAAGAACTCTTCAAAATCATTGGAGAAGTATTCTCCACCACCATCAGACCTTAACCTCTTCAAATGTCTACCTGTTTGATTCTCTACTAATGCAAGATACCTTTTGAAGCAATTAAATACTTCATCTTTATGTTTCATGAAGTACAAGACAGTCCATCTGCTATAATCATCTATAAAAGATACATAGTACCTTGATCCAGATATGGATGGCTCCTTGCTTGGTCCCCACACATCTGTATGCACCAATTCCAAGTAGTCTTCATGCATAAATCCTTTCTTGGTATATGGCAACCTGTGTGACTTACCAAATTGACAAGCCCCACACTTGTATATCATGTGTTGTTTGGATACATTAGGTATCCCAAGCACACATTGATCTCTGCTCATCTGCTTTATGGTTCTCTCTCCAATGTGACCCAATCTTTTGTGCCACATCTCCAATTCTGATAGGGTTTGGTCCCTATAGTTGTACAAGGCAATATTTTTAGTATCCTCAAGTTCAAAGGTAAACAATCTACCTAACTTCTCTCCCTTGGCTATCCTTCTGAACCCATGTCTTGGATCCTCCACAAATGCACCATGTTGAGTGAACCTGACCTGTAGACCTTTTTCAACAATCTGACCTACACTCATCAGATTCTTGGTGATTGTTGGAACATACAATACTCTGCTTAGCAAATTCTGATTACCATCACTTGTTTTGACATTACCTACTTTAACCACTGAGTGTTTAGTGTCATCACCTGTCTGCACTTGGTGCTTGCCTTTAGGTTCTTCCAAATCAGAGAGTAAGGCAACATTCCCAGCTACATGGTTAGAGCAACCTGAGTCAATATAGAACAAATGATCATCATTGATACCTGATTTAGATGTCATGTTCATAATCAACAAGGAATCATCTTGATCCTCTGCATAATTGTTGTAATCCTTTCTGTTCCTGTATCCTCCTTGATAATTGCCATTGTGATTGTAGCTATTGTTGTAGTTGTTGTTGTAATTATTGTTGTAGCCATGGTAGCCTTGAGATTGATTGAACCTGCCTCTGCCTTGGGAGTATCCTCCTCTTTGGTGACCTCTTCCTCTTTGGTTCTTGTAGTTTTTGTAGCATTCATCTGTAGTATGATTAGACAAGCCACAAATATTGCATGGAGATTGATTATAGGGTCTCCCCCTACCTGACTTACCTCCTCTGCCCCTACCTCTAGATGATCTACCTCTCCCTGCATAGTTTGCTTGGGAGGTGGATCCTTCTTCATCAACTTTTTTACTTTTACCCTTGTCTTTAGACTTCTTATCTGTATATAGGGCAGAGGGATTGTTACCTTTTGATTGCTCTCCATTCTTTGTGATCTTTGCTTCATGTGTGAATAGTTGTCCAATCAAAGTTGTTAGATCAGGTGCTTGGATGTCCATGTACAAGTCCATTGCAGTGGTAAAGCTCTCCCACTTGTCATCTGCTTTGAGTCCATTGATCACTTGTCTGACTATTTGCTCTTCTTCAATTTCTTCTCCAACACTTGCAAGTTGATCTGCAATGTCTTTGACTTTGGTGACAAAATCTGAGACACATTGTTTTGATTGCTTCCTAAGAGTTGTAAACTCAATCCATAGCTGATTCTTTCTGGCCCTTGTGCTTGATGAGAAGTATGTTGACAAGGTCTCCCAAGTCTCTTGGGAAGTCTTACAGTTCCTAACATGAGGTAGAAGGAAATCAGAGATAGAGTTTAGAAGATATGACCTTGCTAAAGCATCTTTAGCACACCATTGATTAAGTCTCTCATGCTCATCCTTTGTAGGTAGGCCTCTGGTTTTGAATGAGGGCAACTCCTCATCTCCTGATATGTATCCATACAAGCTTCTCCCTTGTAGATAAGTCTTCATTCTTAATGACCATGCCTGGTAGTTATTCCTATCCAATTTGTCAATAAAGGAAGGGAAACCATCACCCATGATTACCTTGTTTTGCTCTGATACCACTGTTGGATGTGATGGCTGGGTACAATCAGAAGATCAAGTTGGTGCTGCTAGACCTGCTTCACACCTGCCCTCTTTTCTCTTCAGATATGGTTAGGAGACTCCTTGAGCTTCCAAATGACACCAAGAAACTATATATGTGCTTTACAAAATGATTGAGTAATGACCAAATCAAAACAGATAAGTTTGAACCTTCATAAGTCCAAAAACTTGCTATTTCTGTAATGACACCTGCTCAGTCCTAAGCTCAGTGTGTCCAGCACACTTGCAATTGGTTTAATTCCTTCTGGGAGTATTAAATTAGCTTAACTAGCTACCATTATCAAGTTAAATCACTCCAAATGATAAACTATATACTGAGCATGATGTTTAGCAAAATCAGGGACACCCCCGATTTTTTAGGAATCACACAGAAATATACCAGTGATCACTTCGACAGCGATTTCTCCCAATTGGCTGAATAGATTGACTTGAAATTTTGTAGTGTTGTAGAATGCTTTGAGCTGGTTCCAATGAGCCCTGGATCATCAAATTTGGTTCAGTAGATCTTGAGATATGCTCTGTTGAAGTTGACAGACTTGGAGGTAGTCACTCAGAGAAAACACAGAGTAAAGAACTATGAGTATATGTATTGATACTATCAAATGTACATTCCCATTGGCATGTAGAGTGATGCCCAATGGTACTCAGAGGTGTAGGCTAGGTAGTAGCTCTCACACTCTCACAAATATGCTTGGATTAGCCTCGGGAAGAGTGTTACATCACCCGCGACTTTTACATTGATTTTTATAGGAGTTTTTGAATGAATTTGAATTTGAATTCAAATTAAAGCTCCCTTGATTCTCTCCACTAGACTTAGGGAGATATTCCCTCAACTAGATCATCTAACTTTTCCACGACTCTAGTCTAGTAGGTATGATTACATTGTTGATAAAGTCACATGGACTTTTACATGAGATAAAAGTAAGAATCAATAAGACTAAGTTCACATGATTATTGACTCTTGTGAATGTATCATTCAAGGGTTCAATCTTTTATGCTTTCCAAGGGTTCAATAGTCCAAGCTTCATGTTGGGTCTTCAAAGGCACAAAGCAAAGCCAAGTGTTAAGGCTTGTTTGCACCAACAAACAATATGTTCAACATCTCCCAAATGTTTCATGTCAAAATTTTTACACAAGTTTGTCTTCAAGAGAGACAAGTCCTTTGAGGACTTCCCAAAAATCAACATATCATCAGTGTAAAGTATGAAGTATATCAAGTTGCCATATTAACATCTTTTAGAGTGTTATGATCCTCATTGCTTTTAGAATAGTGTTGAGACTTCATGATGCATCAAAATTTTTATACCACTATCCAAGTGATTGCTTAAGACCATGAAAGCTCCTATTAAGCTTACACACTAGAATTTCTTTGTCAGGAGCTACATATCCCTCTTGTTGTTCCATATAGATCTCATTTATAAAATCTCCATTCAAGAAAGCAGTCTTCACGTCCATTTGGACCATACCTAAGTCCTCTTTTGCAACTAATCGAAGCAACATGTGTAATGTCATCATCTTGACTATGTTGATATATTTAGGTAGTGATGTGTATGAACACATTAGGATGGCCGGGGCACTTTTTTCCCTCTTTAGGAGGTTTTTTTTCTCTGGCTTGTATATACGCCTATAACCCTAACGGATCACTTATCTATGTACATTCTCTTCGTAATACATTCAGTATTGTGTGTTGTGCTCCAAGCTTCTTCTTCTTCCTTGTGTTGTTGGCGTGCTTCCACAGACCTCAAAATCCAACAATTGGTATCATACTAGTTCACTACTTCATCTAGGGCATCATCGACACCCCTCCGGTCACAGTCTTAGAATCACATTAAAATTGGTGGGCATACTCAAAGCAATTAGGAGTTCAAAATAGCTTTGCTATATGGTATCGAAATCACGGTTTGAGCTCATTTCGGCCTCCAAATGCACTATCATAGCCCCTATGCAAGAAATTTCATCTTTTTGTGCCAAAGATATATACAGGTTTTGGTTTGCCGGTGTAAGCAACTTGAAGTCTGCTACACGTTTAGTAGAACTCAACAAGGTAGTTCTATTCAACTTTTTGTGATACAATCATTTTTCTACATCAAGGTATTTTATTCAATGGCCATGGCTGAAAGAAGTGATGTATTCCATATCTTGGTTGTTGAGGATAAGTTGGATGATCTCACATGATGCATCATGTATTGGTTGCAAAAAAACTATGGAATATATGTGCACGGTGTTGAAAAACATCCTATTACGTGTGCAAATACAATTACTGAAGCTGTTGTAGATCGCATTGAAGATGGTGATACTCTTCAGGTTCCTATTCATGCTACACTTCTTGCTACACCTACTATAGAGAAACCTTGTTGAGATGGTAGAGATGCTATAGAGAAACCTCGTTGGGATAGCCTTATCTGTCAAACATGCCACTATTCCTCACATTCATTCCTACATAATAACAAAAGATCCTTGGGATACTTTTGTTGGAAAACAATGTCTTGTTGGTCAAAATGTTCCACAACTTACAACATATGTAGGATCTTGAAGTAGATCCTTTACAGGCAAAGGCGCTTGGCACCTTGGCTCAATGGATAAGGCAAACGCCTTCTATCTAACCCACCAACATTCAATTCCCACGGGTAGCAGACGACAACATGAAGATTTCTTTAATCATGCTTTTGGGAAATAAACTCATGGACGGCAATAAATATTGCATGTGATTTTGTTTTATTCATAGATCGCTATGATGGAGAGCTTTTTGGAGTGCTTTTGAGGTGAGACCAACTACTATAAAACAAATGCTTGGCTCATTGTCATGTATCCTTCACCTAGTTTCAACACAAGCCTTGGAGCTTGGTCCCTCATTAGAGGTGATGCTCTTAGCACATGGGGCAGCCATGGTGCTATCTTGGAGCATGTTGAGGAGCAGCTATGGAGTTCTTCTTGGAGAAGAAGAGTGTGCTCACACTCTTGCTTATGGAGAGGATTTACCCCACAACAGCTTGATGGTGTGGATCGGCCATTCACATGATGTATTTGAAGATTGTCTTCTACATGAAGATTTTGGTTTACTTCAAAGACATTGGATGATGGTTAACATAAGATTTACATCTTATTTTAAGAATTCAGGTACATATTCTCTTTATGCACACAGGTACTACTTGGAGTTTATGAAGGCAGTGGCATCCATATCAAGAGGAGTCCTATTCGACATAGGTAAAATAGAATCAGTACGTGTATGCTTTATGCATATTTGGATGAGGTGTTAGAGAAGATATGTTCATATGAGTTTGAGCAAACTTGTTAGCATTCTTTGCTATTTTTGTAAGTATGTGATCTTTTAACACACGTGTCTGACTTAGGGTCTTCCATAGCCTAAGTTCAGATGAGGGTTTGTTGATTATCATTTTTAGACTGATCCTTCCTCTTTCTATCACTCATATTCACTCTTCTACAACCTATCAAGTCACACATCTCATATATATTCAGATTTTTTTCCATACATCTGAATATGTTTGTTACATTTGTACATTCCATCTATTTCTGTTCACATAGAGTGGTTGAGAGTTTTGCTCCCACATTGTACATTGAACATTGGTATATATGATAGCGTGAGTAAGCAGTGGCTTACGTAACACTTTACACATGTTGTCTAATCTTTCTCTATTTTTGTCTCATCATTTGTATGATTAAATGTGGTATGTTCATGTTTTGTCAATATTGGAAGATTGCTAGAATATGTGTTGTAGATGCTGGACCTATGGAACCTTGGACCTGTGGTATTAGTTATGGGTCTATCTGATTTCCAACATTTGGTATCAGAGCTTTAGGGTTTTGGTATCAGATCATTAAGGCTCTCAGATTCCTAGGTTCCCAGACTTCCAGGTTTACAACATATGATTTAAGAGCATCTTCTAACATTTGACATTTGACATACACACTTAATTTAGATGAGTAGAGATTTGAGAATTAGACAATTCATTCACATGTTTATTCATCGGTGTGGAGTATGAAGTTGATGATCTGTTAGCAGTCGAATACTTTTGGAGAAGTATGAAAATACTACTTCAAATTCAAGGAAGAACAATGGTTTAGAGAAGATGAAGGAATCAGATCAACATCAAATCATCGGTATCAGTTTCTACTATTAGATTATCATTTGCAGGTCATGTCTTAGAAGAGAAGTTATGAAGAGACTTCAAGGATTCAAGGAATGATTTTATACACGTTCATTATTTGAAAGTTAAAGGCTACATGAGAACAGGTATTTAGAGGTTTTTCTAGAGAGTTTTGAGAGATCTCTTTCATGGCAAGAAAGCTCATCTAAGAAGACAAATTTGGAGATGGGATGAGTTTTGTTTTCAACCAAGCTTGTAATTGGTTGGAAGGTTTTTATCTAGATACAAAATGTGATCTATTGTATCTAGAGAGGTAACTCTAGAAAGGTAATTCATCATTCAGAAGGTTGGTGAATTCAGTCATAACAGTCACATTTGAAGTAAAGTTTTGATTCAAAGATATGAGGAGATGGTAAAACATGATTCTATGTTCACTTCCATTTGTATACCATGTTTGTTTTGTCTCTTTCTCTTAGCACTAGAGGAAGAGAAAAGTTCATTTGAAGAATTCAAGAGTGCTTGCTACTTCAAGATGAAGAGAACTAAAGGTATGGATACTCACATCAAATCAAATCAAATCAAATCAAATTTTGGATACTCACATCGACGATCTCATGAGCTGAAGGCGAGGACTCACGAGCATATTTCATAGATTGTTGTTCATTGACAACTTGAAGGTTGACAGACTAAAATCATTGGAACTTGGGACTTGTCATTGGACATTCACTCCAACCTTGAGCAACTAGGTATATAACTAGATTCATGATATGCCACTATATGTGTTTTTTTTAATGAACACGATTGTGGCTATTTATCTAAGATAATGCTCATTTATTAGTTGTGCCTTTAAAAAATCAACATTCTTATTTCTTTTCCTTCAAAAAAAAAAGAAGAGACTATCTTTTGCCTTTTGAAACCGATTGATATGTAAAAATCTCGGCTAAGATATAGAATAATAGGTATTTTGATTGGTTCATTTACACCATTGTTCATGCTCAAGGATGAATGACTCGACGATACAAATTATAATATTTGGAAAGATATTATAAGTGCCTATCTACACACAAACTTCTTATACAAAGTTATGAAAGGTTCCAAGATAACGCTTGGTGAGATTAGTGTGATCCTGATGATGCCTGCAATGTAAAGAAGAAATGAAACTTAGGATAAATCATCTTTGCTTCTGATGATTTGACCAAGGATCATATTACATACTATAAAACGTCCCATAAATCTTGGAAAACTCTTCAAAACCTATATGAGGACAAAGTCCCTTCCAAGTTATGTGCCTTAGAGGCCGAGTTTCATTGTCTACTAATTCATCCACATGACGTAGTCACTAGTGATACCTAAAATTGAATACTACCAATGCAAATTAGCCTTGCATGGATGCCAAGTTCCAAGTGAAGACATAGGTATACAGCTACTCAACAAGCTCCCTAAAAAATATGAATATTTGTTATGATTCTCTACAATTGCAGCTAACAATTAGTATGGGAAGAAGTTAGGTAACTTTCACTCCTGGATGACTCGAGCTTCAAGCCTCAATCTGCACAAGAATGTGCTATGAAGACCAAGGATCCTTTCCAAAAAATAAACCTCATAGTAATAGCTCAAAGCAAACATCATTGGATACAATTAAGAAGATATTTGCCTATAAATTTTATGGAAAATCTATCCATTTTGAAAAATAAATATTATAAAAAAGAAAGGCAACAATTCTAAGGCATCCTAGTCCAAGAAGACTACTAAGTATTGTTCCCATATAACTCACTGCTCAAGTGAATATTTATTCATATGCACTCGAGAAAATATCTTGGTAACCTCAAGTTTATCACATGATTGAATCTTTGAAAGGAGTGCCACATCTCATATGTGTAATGACCACAACTCTTTTCAAGAACTCGAGGAACACAAAGTTCAAATATATCTTTGCAAATTTGAAGAATTATCTAGTGAGGAAAGAGGAAAGATCAGTATCACTAAGTGACAAGGGAGGAGGTACTTAACAATGTGCTCTTTATGCCAAATCTTTGCATGAACCTCTTGTCAACCGAATCTATCAAGAAGCATCAAAAGCAAGTCCTCTTTGACGATACTTCACTCAAAGTGATTGGCCCTTTCAACCAAGAAGTCATTGCTCAAGGAATCGAAGATAAAGGGCTCTATACATTTTCTTGTTCTATCGTCAAAGGATCACTCTCAAAATCCATGCATGACAAATATGCAACATCTCATATCTTAAAAAGATCTCATCATCCCACCTTATCAAAGGTTTTCTCAAGATAATCAAGTAAAGGATGTTGTCTAGAGCGAGCACTCTTCTCATCCATTATTCTAATTCTAATTGGGTTGGCAATCTATATTCTTGTCATTCCATCTTTGGGTGTATATTCTTGGTGGATCGGGATCTACCTCTTGGGAGAGTAAGAAGCACTATATAGTCACTCTTTTATCCATGGAGGTCATGTAATGAGCATTATATTTTGTAGCATATGAGTTCATATGCCTTTGTCGTTTATTATCTAACATTGGTATTTTTTAGGACATTCCTAGTTCCATCTCCTATGTTATTCTTCCTTGTTCATTGTCAAAAATCCACTATTCCATTCCCAGATGAAGCACATCAAGATCTAGTACCACTTCATTCATGAGAAGATCTCATCCTAGGATATTATTTTGGAGTAGTCTACCTTTCACGAGAACCTATGAGATACATTCATGAATTCTTTACCTCTAGTTCCACTTCAAAGTTGGTGAAGGGAAAACTTCAAGCTCCTCATAGCAAGGATTATCTTTTTGGATGTCATTGGAATGCTTTTCTATACCCATTTGTGAAGCGTGCATATAACAAACTTGACTCTATAGTCTTTGATCTTTTGCATCTTACTTGCAAGCACAATGCTTTCCTATATCTGTTTGTATAGACTTGTAGGTAAGGTACAAGAAGCCAAAGAACAAAAAGTATGAGTTTGTTGTACGAAAGTTTCACAAATGGGTGATCTCAATCTAGTTTGTGCTATGTACTCACTCTAAGACAAGTATATGCATCTTTTACTCCTATGAAGAGTGATGCACATGCCAACAATATGTTCAGCATCTCCCAAATGTTTCATGTCAAAATTTTTACACAAGTTTGTCTTCAAGAGAGACAAGTCCTTTGAGGACTTCCCAAAAATCAACATATCATCAGTGTAAAGTATGAAGTATATCAAGTTGCCATATTAACATCTTTTAGAGTGTTATGATCCTCATTGCTTTTAGAATAGTGTTGAGACTTCATGATGCATCAAAACTTTTATACCACTATCCAAGTGATTGCTTAAGACCATGAAAGCTCCTATTAAGCTTACACACTAGAATTTCTTTGTCAGGAGCTACATATCCCTCTTGTTGTTCCATATAGATCTCATTTATAAAATCTCCATTCAAGAAAGCAGTCTTCACGTCCATTTGGACCATACCTAAGTCCTCTTTTGCAACTAATCGAAGCAACATGTGTAATGTCATCATCTTGACTATGTTGATATATTTAGGTAGTGATGTGTATGAACACATTAGGATGGCCGGGGCACTTTTTTCCCTCTTTAGGAGGTTTTTTTTCTCTGGCTTGTATATACGCCTATAACCCTAACGGATCACTTATCTTTGTACATTCTCTTGGTAATACATTCAGTATTGTGTGTTGTGCTTCAAGCTTCTTCTTCTTCCTTGTGTTGTTGGCGTGCTTCCACAGACCTCAAAATCCAACAATTGGTATCATACTAGTTCACTACTTCATCTAGGGCATCATCGACACCCCTCCGGTCACAGTCTTAGAATCACATTAAAATTGGTGGGCATACTCAAAGCAATTAGGAGTTCAAAATAGCTTTGCTATATGGTATCGAAATCACGGTTTGAGCTCATTTCGGCCTCCAAATGCACTATCATAGGCCCTATGCAAGAAATTTCATCTTTTTGTGCCAACGATATATACAGGTTTTGGTTTGCTGGTGTAAGCAACTTGAAGTCTGCTACACGTTTAGTAGAACTCAACAAGGTAGTTCTATTCAACTTTTTGTGATACAATCATTTTTCTACATCAAGGTATTTTATTCAATGGCCATGGCTGAAAGAAGTGATGTATTCCATATCTTGGTTGTTGAGGATAAGTTGGATGATCTCACATGATGCATCATGTATTGGTTGCAAAAAAACTATGGAATATATGTGCACGGTGTTGAAAAACATCCTATTACGTGTGCAAATACAATTACTGAAGCTGTTGTAGATCGCATTGAAGATGGTGATACTCTTCAGGTTCCTATTCATGCTACACTTCTTGCTACACCTACTATAGAGAAACCTTGTTGGGATGGTAGAGATGCTATAGAGAAACCTCGTTGGGATAGCTTTATCTGTCAAACATGCCACTATTCCTCACATTCATTCCTACATAATAACAAAAGATCCTTGGGATACTTTTGTTGGAAAACAATGTCTTGTTGGTCAAAATGTTCCACAACTTACAACATATGTAGGATCTTGAAGTAGATCCTTTACAGGCAAAGGCGCTTGGCACCTTGGCTCAATGGATAAGGCAAACGCCTTCTATCTAACCCACCAACATTCAATTCCCACGGGTAGCAGACGACAACATGAAGATTTTTTTAATCATGCTTTTGGGAAATAAACTCATGGACGGCAATAAATATTGCATGTGATTTTGTTTTATTCATAGATCGCTATGATGGAGAGCTTTTTGGAGTGCTTTTGAGGTGAGACCAACTACTATAAAACAAATGCTTGGCTCATTGTCATGTATCCTTCACCTAGTTTCAACACAAGCCTTGGAGCTTGGTCCCTCATTAGAGGTGATGCTCTTAGCACATGGGGCAGCCATGGTGCTATCTTGGAGCATGTTGAGGAGCAGCTATGGAGTTCTTCTTGGAGAAGAAGAGTGTGCTCACACTCTTGCTTATGGAGAGGATTTACCCCACAACAGCTTGATGGTGTGGATCGGCCATTCACATGATGTATTTGAAGATTGTCTTCTACATGAAGATTTTGGTTTACTTCAAAGACATTGGATGATGGTTAACATAAGATTTACATCTTATTTTAAGAATTCAGGTACATATTCTCTTTATGCACACAGGTACTACTTGGAGTTTATGAAGGCAGTGGCATCCATATCAAGAGGAGTCCTATTCGACATAGGTAAAATAGAATCAGTACGTGTATGCTTTATGCATATTTGGATGAGGTGTTAGAGAAGATATGTTCATATGAGTTTGAGCAAACTTGTTAGCATTCTTTGCTATTTTTGTAAGTATGTGATCTTTTAACACACGTGTCTGACTTAGGGTCTTCCATAGCCTAAGTTCAGATGAGGGTTTGTTGATTATCATTTTTAGACTGATCCTTCCTCTTTCTATCACTCATATTCACTCTTCTACAACCTATCAAGTCACACATCTCATATATATTCAGATTTTTTTCCATACATCTGAATATGTTTGTTACATTTGTACATTCCATCTATTTCTGTTCACATAGAGTGGTTGAGAGTTTTGCTCCCACATTGTACATTGAACATTGGTATATATGATAGCGTGAGTAAGCAGTGGCTTACGTAACACTTTACACATGTTGTCTAATCTTTCTCTATTTTTGTCTCATCATTTGTATGATTAAATGTGGTATGTTCATGTTTTGTCAATATTGGAAGATTGCTAGAATATGTGTTGTAGATGCTGGACCTATGGAACCTTGGACCTGTGGTATTAGTTATGGGTCTATCTGATTTCCAACATTTGGTATCAGAGCTTTAGGGTTTTGGTATCAGATCATTAAGGCTCTCAGATTCCTAGGTTCCCAGACTTCCAGGTTTACAACATATGATTTAAGAGCATCTTCTAACATTTGACATTTGACATACACACTTAATTTAGATGAGTAGAGATTTGAGAATTAGACAATTCATTCACATGTTTATTCATCGGTGTGGAGTATGAAGTTGATGATCTGTTAGCAGTCAAATACTTTTGGAGAAGTATGAAAATACTACTTCAAATTCAAGGAAGAACAATGGTTTAGAGAAGATGAAGGAATCAGATCAACATCAAATCATCGGTATCAGTTTCTACTATTAGATTATCATTTGCAGGTCATGTCTTAGAAGAGCAGTTATGAAGAGATTTCAAGGATTCAAGGAATGATTTTATACACGTTCATTATTTGAAAGTTAAAGGCTACATGAGAACAGGTATTTAGAGGTTTTTCTAGATAGTTTTGAGAGATCTCTTTCATGGCAAGAAAGCTCATCTAAGAAGACAAATTTGGAGATGGGATGAGTTTTGTTTTCAACCAAGCTTGTAATTGGTTGGAAGGTTTTTATCTAGATACAAAATGTGATCTATTGTATCTAGAGAGGTAACTCTAGAAAGGTAATTCATCATTCAGAAGGTTGGTGAATTCAGTCATAACAGTCACATTTGAAGTAAAGTTTTGATTCAAAGATATGAGGAGATGGTAAAACATGATTCTATGTTCACTTCCATTTGTATACCATGTTTGTTTTGTCTCTTTCTCTTAGCACTAGAGGAAGAGAAAAGTTCATTTGAAGAATTCAAGAGTGCTTGCTACTTCAAGATGAAGAGAACTAAAGGTATGGATACTCACATCAAATCAAATCAAATCAAATCAAATTTTGGATACTCACATCGACGATCTCATGAGCTGAAGGCGAGGACTCACGAGCATATTTCATAGATTGTTGTTCATTGACAACTTGAAGGTTGACAGACTAAAATCATTGGAACTTGGGACTTGTCATTGGACATTCACTCCAACATTGAGCAACTAGGTATATAACTAGATTCATGATATGCCACTATATGTGTTTTTTTTAATGAACACGATTGTGTCTATTTATCTAAGATAATGCTCATTTATTAGTTGTGCCTTTAAAAAATCAACATTCTTATTTCTTTTCCTTCAAAAAAAAAAAGAAGAGACTATCTTTTGCCTTTTGAAACCGATTGATATGTAAAAATCTCGGCTAAGATATAGAATAATAGGTATTTTGATTGGTTCATTTACACCATTGTTCATGCTCAAGGATGAATGACTCGACGATACAAATTATAATATTTGGAAAGATATTATAAGTGCCTATCTACACACAAACTTCTTATACAAAGTTATGAAAGGTTCCAAGATAACGCTTGGTGAGATTAGTGTGATCCTGATGATGCCTGCAATGTAAAGAAGAAATGAAACTTAGGATAAATCATCTTTGCTTCTGATGATTTGACCAAGGATCATATTACATACTATAAAACGTCCCATAAATCTTGGAAAACTCTTCAAAACCTATATGAGGACAAAGTCCCTTCCAAGTTATGTGCCTTAGAGGCCGAGTTTCATTGTCTACTAATTCATCCACATGACGTAGTCACTAGTGATACCTAAAATTGAATACTACCAATGCAAATTAGCCTTGCATGGATGCCAAGTTCCAAGTGAAGACATAGGTATACAGCTACTCAACAAGCTCCCTAAAAAATATGAATATTTGTTATGATTCTCTACAATTGCAGCTAACAATTAGTATGGGAAGAAGTTAGGTAACTTTCACTCCTGGATGACTCGAGCTTCAAGCCTCAATCTGCACAAGAATGTGCTATGAAGACCAAGGATCCTTTCCAAAAAATAAACCTCATAGTAATAGCTCAAAGCAAACATCATTGGATACAATTAAGAAGATATTTGCCTATAAATTTTATGGAAAATCTATCCATTTTGAAAAATAAATATTATAAAAAAGAAAGGCAACAATTCTAAGGCATCCTAGTCCAAGAAGACTACTAAGTATTGTTCCCATATAACTCACTGCTCAAGTGAATATTTATTCATATGCACTCGAGAAAATATCTTGGTAACCTCAAGTTTATCACATGATTGAATCTTTGAAAGGAGTGCCACATCTCATATGTGTAATGACCACAACTCTTTTCAAGAACTCGAGGAACACAAAGTTCAAATATATCTTTGCAAATTTGAAGAATTATCTAGTGAGGAAAGAGGAAAGATCAGTATCACTAAGTGACAAGGGAGGAGGTACTTAACAATGTGCTCTTTATGCCAAATCTTTGCATGAACCTCTTGTCAACCGAATCTATCAAGAAGCATCAAAAGCAAGTCCTCTTTGACGATACTTCACTCAAAGTGATTGGCCCTTTCAACCAAGAAGTCATTGCTCAAGGAATCGAAGATAAAGGGCTCTATACATTTTCTTGTTCTATCGTCAAAGGATCACTCTCAAAATCCATGCATGACAAATATGCAACATCTCATATCTTAAAAAGATCTCATCATCCCACCTTATCAAAGGTTTTCTCAAGATAATCAAGTAAAGGATGTTGTCTAGAGCGAGCACTCTTCTCATCCATTATTCTAATTCTAATTGGGTTGGCAATCTATATTCTTGTCATTCCATCTTTGGGTGTATATTCTTGGTGGATCGGGATCTACCTCTTGGGAGAGTAAGAAGCACTATATAGTCACTCTTTTATCCATGGAGGTCATGTAATGAGCATTATATTTTGTAGCATATGAGTTCATATGCCTTTGTCGTTTATTATCTAACATTGGTATTTTTTAGGACATTCCTAGTTCCATCTCCTATGTTATTCTTCCTTGTTCATTGTCAAAAATCCACTATTCCATTCCCAGATGAAGCACATCAAGATCTAGTACCACTTCATTCATGAAGATCTCATCCTAGGATATTATTTTGGAGTAGTCTACCTTTCACGAGAACCTATGAGATACATTCATGAATTCTTTACCTCTAGTTCCACTTCAAAGTTGGTGAAGGGAAAACTTCAAGCTCCTCATAGCAAGGATTATCTTTTTGGATGTCATTGGAATGCTTTTCTATACCCATTTGTGAAGCGTGCATACAACAAACTTGACTCTATAGTCTTTGATCTTTTGCATCTTACTTGCAAGCACAATGCTTTCCTATATCTGTTTGTATAGACTTGTAGGTAAGGTACAAGAAGCCAAAGAACAAAAAGTATGAGTTTGTTGTACGAAAGTTTCACAAATGGGTGATCTCAATCTAGTTTGTGCTATGTACTCACTCTAAGACAAGTATATGCATCTTTTACTCCTATGAAGAGTGATGCACATGCCAACAATATGTTCAGCATCTCCCAAATGTTTCATGTCAAAATTTTTACACAAGTTTATCTTCAAGAGAGACAAGTCCTTTGAGGACTTCCCAAAAATCAACATATCATCAGTGTAAAGTATGAAGTATATCAAGTTGCCATATTAACATCTTTTAGAGTGTTATGATCCTCATTGCTTTTAGAATAGTGTTGAGACTTCATGATGCATCAAAATTTTTATACCACTATCCAAGTGATTGCTTAAGACCATGAAAGCTCCTATTAAGCTTACACACTAGAATTTCTTTGTCAGGAGCTACATATCCCTCTTGTTGTTCCATATAGATCTCATTTATAAAATCTCCATTCAAGAAAGCAGTCTTCACGTCCATTTGGACCATACCTAAGTCCTCTTTTGCAACTAATCGAAGCAACATGTGTAATGTCATCATCTTGACTATGTTGATATATTTAGGTAGTGATGTGTATGAACACATTAGGATGGCCGGGGCACTTTTTTCCCTCTTTAGGAGGTTTTTTTTCTCTGGCTTGTATATACGCCTATAACCCTAACGGATCACTTATCTTTGTACATTCTCTTGGTAATACATTCAGTATTGTGTGTTGTGCTCCAAGCTTCTTCTTCTTCCTTGTGTTGTTGGCGTGCTTCCACAGACCTCAAAATCCAACAATTGGTATCATACTAGTTCACTACTTCATCTAGGGCATCATCGACACCCCTCCGGTCACAGTCTTAGAATCACATTAAAATTGGTGGGCATACTCAAAGCAATTAGGAGTTCAAAATAGCTTTGCTATATGGTATCGAAATCTTGAGCTCATTTCGGCCTCCAAATGCACTATCATAGCCCCTATGCAAGAAATTTCATCTTTTTGTGCCAACGATATATACAGGTTTTGGTTTGCTGGTGTAAGCAACTTGAAGTCTGCTACACGTTTAGTAGAACTCAACAAGGTAGTTCTATTCAACTTTCTGTGATACAATCATTTTTCTACATCAAGGTATTTTATTCAATGGCCATGGCTGAAAGAAGTGATGTATTCCATATCTTGGTTGTTGAGGATAAGTTGGATGATCTCACATGATGCATCATGTATTGGTTGCAAAAAAACTATGGAATATATGTGCATGGTGTTGAAAAACATCCTATTACGTGTGCAAATACAATTACTGAAGCTGTTGTAGATCGCATTGAAGATGGTGATACTCTTCAGGTTCCTATTCATGCTACACTTCTTGCTACACCTACTATAGAGAAACCTTGTTGGGATGGTAGAGATGCTATAGAGAAACCTCGTTGGGATAGCTTTATCTGTCAAACATGCCACTATTCCTCACATTCATTCCTACATAATAACAAAAGATCCTTGGGATACTTTTGTTGGAAAACAATGTCTTGTTGGTCAAAATGTTCCACAACTTACAACATATGTAGGATCTTGAAGTAGATCCTTTACAGGCAAAGGCGCTTGGCACCTTGGCTCAATGGATAAGGCAAACGCCTTCTATCTAACCCACCAACATTCAATTCCCACGGGTAGCAGACGACAACATGAAGATTTTTTTAATCATGCTTTTGGGAAATAAACTCATGGACGGCAATAAATATTGCATGTGATTTTGTTTTATTCATAGATCGCTATGATGGAGAGCTTTTTGGAGTGCTTTTGAGGTGAGACCAACTACTATAAAACAAATGCTTGGCTCATTGTCATGTATCCTTCACCTAGTTTCAACACAAGCCTTGGAGCTTGGTCCCTCATTAGAGGTGATGCTCTTAGCACATGGGGCAGCCATGGTGCTATCTTGGAGCATGTTGAGGAGCAGCTATGGAGTTCTTCTTGGAGAAGAAGAGTGTGCTCACACTCTTGCTTATGGAGAGGATTTACCCCACAACAGCTTGATGGTGTGGATCGGCCATTCACATGATGTATTTGAAGATTGTCTTCTACATGAAGATTTTGGTTTACTTCAAAGACATTGGATGATGGTTAACATAAGATTTACATCTTATTTTAAGAATTCAGGTACATATTCTCTTTATGCACACAGGTACTACTTGGAGTTTATGAAGGCAGTGGCATCCATATCAAGAGGAGTCCTATTCGACATAGGTAAAATAGAATCAGTACGTGTATGCTTTATGCATATTTGGATGAGGTGTTAGAGAAGATATGTTCATATGAGTTTGAGCAAACTTGTTAGCATTCTTTGCTATTTTTGTAAGTATGTGATCTTTTAACACACGTGTTTGACTTAGGGTCTTCCATAGCCTAAGTTCAGATGAGGGTTTGTTGATTATCATTTTTAGACTGATCCTTCCTCTTTCTATCACTCATATTCACTCTTCTACAACCTATCAAGTCACACATCTCATATATATTCAGATTTTTTTCCATACATCTGAATATGTTTGTTACATTTGTACATTCCATCTATTTCTGTTCACATAGAGTGGTTGAGAGTTTTGCTCCCACATTGTACATTGAACATTGGTATATATGATAGCGTGAGTAAGCAGTGGCTTACGTAACACTTTACACATGTTGTCTAATCTTTCTCTATTTTTGTCTCATCATTTGTATGATTAAATGTGGTATGTTCATGTTTTGTCAATATTGGAAGATTGCTAGAATATGTGTTGTAGATGCTGGACCTATGGAACCTTGGACCTGTGGTATTAGTTATGGGTCTATCTGATTTCCAACATTTGGTATCAGAGCTTTAGGGTTTTGGTATCAGATCATTAAGGCTCTCAGATTCCTAGGTTCCCAGACTTCCAGGTTTACAACATATGATTTAAGAGCATCTTCTAACATTTGACATTTGACATACACACTTAATTTAGATGAGTAGAGATTTGAGAATTAGACAATTCATTCACATGTTTATTCATCGGTGTGGAGTATGAAGTTGATGATCTGTTAGCAGTCGAATACTTTTGGAGAAGTATGAAAATACTACTTCAAATTCAAGGAAGAACAATGGTTTAGAGAAGATGAAGGAATCATATCAACATCAAATCATCGGTATCAGTTTCTACTATTAGATTATCATTTGCAGGTCATGTCTTAGAAGAGCAGTTATGAAGAGATTTCAAGGATTCAAGGAATGATTTTATACACGTTCATTATTTGAAAGTTAAAGGCTACATGAGAACAGGTATTTAGAGGTTTTTCTAGAGAGTTTTGAGAGATCTCTTTCATGGCAAGAAAGCTCATCTAAGAAGACAAATTTGGAGATGGGATGAGTTTTGTTTTCAACCAAGCTTGTAATTGGTTGGAAGGTTTTTATCTAGATACAAAATGTGATCTATTGTATCTAGAGAGGTAACTCTAGAAAGGTAATTCATCATTCAGAAGGTTGGTGAATTCAGTCATAACAGTCACATTTGAAGTAAAGTTTTGATTCAAAGATATGAGGAGATGGTAAAACATGATTCTATGTTCACTTCCATTTGTATACCATGTTTGTTTTGTCTCTTTCTCTTAGCACTAGAGGAAGAGAAAAGTTCATTTGAAGAATTCAAGAGTGCTTGCTACTTCAAGATGAAGAGAACTAAAGGTATGGATACTCACATCAAATCAAATCAAATCAAATCAAATTTTGGATACTCACATCGACGATCTCATGAGCTGAAGGCGAGGACTCACGAGCATATTTCATAGATTGTTGTTCATTGACAACTTGAAGGTTGACAGACTAAAATCATTGGAACTTGGGACTTGTCATTGGACATTCACTCCAACATTGAGCAACTAGGTATCTAACTAGATTCATGATATGCCACTATATGTGTTTTTTTTAATGAACACGATTGTGGCTATTTATCTAAGATAATGCTCATTTATTAGTTGTGCCTTTAAAAAATCAACATTCTTATTTCTTTTCCTTCAAAAAAAAAAAGAAGAGACTATCTTTTGCCTTTTGAAACCGATTGATATGTAAAAATCTCGGCTAAGATATAGAATAATAGGTATTTTGATTGGTTCATTTACACCATTGTTCATGCTCAAGGATGAATGACTCGACGATACAAATTATAATATTTGGAAAGATATTATAAGTGCCTATCTACACACAAACTTCTTATACAAAGTTATGAAAGGTTCCAAGATAACGCTTGGTGAGATTAGTGTGATCCTGATGATGCCTGCAATGTAAAGAAGAAATGAAACTTAGGATAAATCATCTTTGCTTCTGATGATTTGACCAAGGATCATATTACATACTATAAAACGTCCCATAAATCTTGGAAAACTCTTCAAAACCTATATGAGGACAAAGTCCCTTCCAAGTTATGTGCCTTAGAGGCCAAGTTTCATTGTCTACTAATTCATCCACATGACGTAGTCACTAGTGATACCTAAAATTGAATACTACCAATGCAAATTAGCCTTGCATGGATGCCAAGTTCCAAGTGAAGACATAGGTATACAGCTACTCAACAAGCTCCCTAAAAAATATGAATATTTGTTATGATTCTCTACAATTGCAGCTAACAATTAGTATGGGAAGAAGTTAGGTAACTTTCACTCCTGGATGACTCGAGCTTCAAGCCTCAATCTGCACAAGAATGTGCTATGAAGACCAAGGATCCTTTCCAAAAAATAAACCTCATAGTAATAGCTCAAAGCAAACATCATTGGATACAATTAAGAAGATATTTGCCTATAAATTTTATGGAAAATCTATCCATTTTGAAAAATAAATATTATAAAAAAGAAAGGCAACAATTCTAAGGCATCCTAGTCCAAGAAGACTACTAAGTATTGTTCCCATATAACTCACTGCTCAAGTGAATATTTATTCATATGCACTCGAGAAAATATCTTGGTAACCTCAAGTTTATCACATGATTGAATCTTTGAAAGGAGTGCCACATCTCATATGTGTAATGACCACAACTCTTTTCAAGAACTCGAGGAACACAAAGTTCAAATATATCTTTGCAAATTTGAAGAATTATCTAGTGAGGAAAGAGGAAAGATCAGTATCACTAAGTGACAAGGGAGGAGGTACTTAACAATGTGCTCTTTATGCCAAATCTTTGCATGAACCTCTTGTCAACCGAATCTATCAAGAAGCATCAAAAGCAAGTCCTCTTTGACGATACTTCACTCAAAGTGATTGGCCCTTTCAACCAAGAAGTCATTGCTCAAGGAATCGAAGATAAAGGGCTCTATACATTTTCTTGTTCTATCGTCAAAGGATCACTCTCAAAATCCATGCATGACAAATATGCAACATCTCATATCTTAAAAAGATCTCATCATCCCACCTTATCAAAGGTTTTCTCAAGATAATCAAGTAAAGGATGTTGTCTAGAGCGAGCACTCTTCTCATCCATTATTCTAATTCTAATTGGGTTGGCAATCTATATTCTTGTCATTCCATCTTTGGGTGTATATTCTTGGTGGATCGGGATCTACCTCTTGGGAGAGTAAGAAGCACTATATAGTCACTCTTTTATCCATGGAGGTCATGTAATGAGCATTATATTTTGTAGCATATGAGTTCATATGCCTTTGTCGTTTATTATCTAACATTGGTATTTTTTAGGACATTCCTAGTTCCATCTCCTATGTTATTCTTCCTTGTTCATTGTCAAAAATCCACTATTCCATTCCCAGATGAAGCACATCAAGATCTAGTACCACTTCATTCATGAAGATCTCATCCTAGGATATTATTTTGGAGTAGTCTACCTTTCACGAGAACCTATGAGATACATTCATGAATTCTTTACCTCTAGTTCCACTTCAAAGTTGGTGAAGGGAAAACTTCAAGCTCCTCATAGCAAGGATTATCTTTTTGGATGTCATTGGAATGCTTTTCTATACCCATTTGTGAAGCGTGCATACAACAAACTTGACTCTATAGTCTTTGATCTTTTGCATCTTACTTGCAAGCACAATGCTTTCCTATATCTGTTTGTATAGACTTGTAGGTAAGGTACAAGAAGCCAAAGAACAAAAAGTATGAGTTTGTTGTACGAAAGTTTCACAAATGGGTGATCTCAATCTAGTTTGTGCTATGTACTCACTCTAAGACAAGTATATGCATCTTTTACTCCTATGAAGAGTGATGCACATGCCAACAATATGTTCAGCATCTCCCAAATGTTTCATGTCAAAATTTTTACACAAGTTTGTCTTCAAGAGAGACAAGTCCTTTGAGGACTTCCCAAAAATCAACATATCATCAGTGTAAAGTATGAAGTATATCAAGTTGCCATATTAACATCTTTTAGAGTGTTATGATCCTCATTGCTTTTAGAATAGTGTTGAGACTTCATGATGCATGAAAATTTTTATACCACTATCCAAGTGATTGCTTAAGACCATGAAAGCTCCTATTAAGCTTACACACTAGAATTTCTTTGTCAGGAGCTACATATCCCTCTTGTTGTTCCATATAGATCTCATTTATAAAATCTCCATTCAAGAAAGCAGTCTTCACGTCCATTTGGACCATACCTAAGTCCTCTTTTGCAACTAATCGAAGCAACATGTGTAATGTCATCATCTTGACTATGTTGATATATTTAGGTAGTGATGTGTATGAACACATTAGGATGGCCGGGGCACTTTTTTCCCTCTTTAGGAGGTTTTTTTTCTCTGGCTTGTATATACGCCTATAACCCTAATGGATCACTTATCTTTGTACATTCTCTTGGTAATACATTCAGTATTGTGTGTTGTGCTCCAAGCTTCTTCTTCTTCCTTGTGTTGTTGGCGTGCTTCCACAGACCTCAAAATCCAACAATTGGTATCATACTAGTTCACTACTTCATCTAGGGCATCATCGACACCCCTCCGGTCACAGTCTTAGAATCACATTAAAATTGGTGGGCATACTCAAAGCAATTAGGAGTTCAAAATAGCTTTGCTATATGGTATCGAAATCACGGTTTGAGCTCATTTCGGCCTCCAAATGCACTATCATAGCCCCTATGCAAGAAATTTCATCTTTTTGTGCCAAAGATATATACAGGTTTTGGTTTGCCGGTGTAAGCAACTTGAAGTCTGCTACACGTTTAGTAGAACTCAAAAAGGTAGTTCTATTCAACTTTTTGTGATACAATCATTTTTCTACATCAAGGTATTTTATTCAATGGCCATGGCTGAAAGAAGTGATGTATTCCATATCTTGGTTGTTGAGGATAAGTTGGATGATCTCACATGATGCATCATGTATTGGTTGCAAAAAAACTATGGAATATATGTGCACGGTGTTGAAAAACATCCTATTACGTGTGCAAATACAATTACTGAAGCTGTTGTAGATCGCATTGAAGATGGTGATACTCTTCAGGTTCCTATTCATGCTACACTTCTTGCTACACCTACTATAGAGAAACCTTGTTGGGATGGTAGAGATGCTATAGAGAAACCTCGTTGGGATAGCCTTATCTGTCAAACATGCCACTATTCCTCACATTCATTCCTACATAATAACAAAAGATCCTTGGGATACTTTTGTTGGAAAACAATGTCTTGTTGGTCAAAATGTTCCACAACTTACAACATATGTAGGATCTTGAAGTAGATCCTTTACAGGCAAAGGCGCTTGGCACCTTGGCTCAATGGATAAGGCAAACGCCTTCTATCTAACCCACCAACATTCAATTCCCACGGGTAGCAGACGACAACATGAAGATTTTTTTAATCATGCTTTTGGGAAATAAACTCATGGACGGCAATAAATATTGCATGTGATTTTGTTTTATTCATAGATCGCTATGATGGAGAGCTTTTTGGAGTGCTTTTGAGGTGAGACCAACTACTATAAAACAAATGCTTGGCTCATTGTCATGTATCCTTCACCTAGTTTCAACACAAGCCTTGGAGCTTGGTCCCTCATTAGAGGTGATGCTCTTAGCACATGGGGCAGCCATGGTGCTATCTTGGAGCATGTTGAGGAGCAGCTATGGAGTTCTTCTTGGAGAAGAAGAGTGTGCTCACACTCTTGCTTATGGAGAGGATTTACCCCACAACAGCTTGATGGTGTGGATCGGCCATTCACATGATGTATTTGAAGATTGTCTTCTACATGAAGATTTTGGTTTACTTCAAAGACATTGGATGATGGTTAACATAAGATTTACATCTTATTTTAAGAATTCAGGTACATATTCTCTTTATGCACACAGGTACTACTTGGAGTTTATGAAGGCAGTGGCATCCATATCAAGAGGAGTCCTATTCGACATAGGTAAAATAGAATCAGTACGTGTATGCTTTATGCATATTTGGATGAGGTGTTAGAGAAGATATGTTCATATGAGTTTGAGCAAACTTGTTAGCATTCTTTGCTATTTTTGTAAGTATGTGATCTTTTAACACACGTGTCTGACTTAGGGTCTTCCATAGCCTAAGTTCAGATGAGGGTTTGTTGATTATCATTTTTAGACTGATCCTTCCTCTTTCTATCACTCATATTCACTCTTCTACAACCTATCAAGTCACACATCTCATATATATTCAGATTTTTTTCCATACATCTGAATATGTTTGTTACATTTGTACATTCCATCTATTTCTGTTCACATAGAGTGGTTGAGAGTTTTGCTCCCACATTGTACATTGAACATTGGTATATATGATAGCGTGAGTAAGCAGTGGCTTACGTAACACTTTACACATGTTGTCTAATCTTTCTCTATTTTTGTCTCATCATTTGTATGATTAAATGTGGTATGTTCATGTTTTGTCAATATTGGAAGATTGCTAGAATATGTGTTGTAGATGCTGGACCTATGGAACCTTGGACCTGTGGTATTAGTTATGGGTCTATCTGATTTCCAACATTTGGTATCAGAGCTTTAGGGTTTTGGTATCAGATCATTAAGGCTCTCAGATTCCTAGGTTCCCAGACTTCCAGGTTTACAACATATGATTTAAGAGCATCTTCTAACATTTGACATTTGACATACACACTTAATTTAGATGAGTAGAGATTTGAGGATTAGACAATTCATTCACATGTTTATTCATCGGTGTGGAGTATGAAGTTGATGATCTGTTAGCAGTCGAATACTTTTGGAGAAGTATGAAAATACTACTTCAAATTCAAGGAAGAACAATGGTTTAGAGAAGATGAAGGAGTCAGATCAACATCAAATCATCGGTATCAGTTTCTACTATTAGATTATCATTTGCAGGTCATGTCTTAGAAGAGCAGTTATGAAGAGATTTCAAGGATTCAAGGAATGATTTTATACACGTTCATTATTTGAAAGTTAAAGGCTACATGAGAACAGGTATTTAGAGGTTTTTCTAGAGAGTTTTGAGAGATCTCTTTCATGGCAAGAAAGCTCATCTAAGAAGACAAATTTGGAGATGGGATGAGTTTTGTTTTCAACCAAGCTTGTAATTGGTTGGAAGGTTTTTATCTAGATACAAAATGTGATCTATTGTATCTAGAGAGGTAACTCTAGAAAGGTAATTCATCATTCAGAAGGTTGGTGAATTCAGTCACAACAGTCACATTTGAGGTAAAGTTTTGATTCAAAGATATGAGGAGATGGTAAAACATGATTCTATGTTCACTTCCATTTGTATACCATGTTTGTTTTGTCTCTTTCTCTTAGCACTAGAGGAAGAGAAAAGTTCATTTGAAGAATTCAAGAGTGCTTGCTACTTCAAGATGAAGAGAACTAAAGGTATGGAAGAGAAGTTTGAAGATGTTGACATCATCAGGTGGAAGAAAGATACAGAAGAAGAAAGTCCAATATTTCCAAAAGAAAAGAAAGAATTCCTTTTCTCTTATATTTTTCATATACTTTTCCTACTTTATCCTCTACATCCAAAGACAAGTCTATGAGAACATCTTGCGTGAAGATAGTTTAAAGAAGAAGCAGTTTCTTGTTTTGCATGATACTTGGTCATGATTTAGTAGATTTGACAAAGAATTGCATTGAGAGAAAGAAAAGCAGCAGATTTTGAAGACAACTTATATGTTTCGACTCATATGTATGAGTTATATATAAGTTGAAGTTTTTGAGCAGGCAGCTTATATGTCCCCTCAAAGAATTCTTGGAGTGCCAATACAGAGCTACTTGGTATATGACAAGTTGTAGAGAAGTATAACTCTTCTTTATCGAACTCTTGAGGTAAAAGAGTTTTTTGTAACAGATGTTGATCAGATTTGTGTTGCAGAGAGCTAGAAGAAGATACTTGTTATGTTGTAGAAGGTTATGAATCCTAAAATGCTTTCAGCAAGGATTTTATGATAGATCAGCTAACCTTATTCTAGATTTTGGGAAGCTGAGGAATGACAGGGAAAGCTATTGGCATATGTACAATGCTAATAAAAAGGGTTCAGATATTTTTGTTTCAGATACAGGTATTGATTACTGAAGATCAGATTTATGAAGGAAGACATTCCAGATTTCATAAAGTCTGATATATTTGAAGAATTTTGGATACTAGTGTTAAATCATCCAAGGGGGTGATGAAACATGAAGACTTATTTTCAGCCATATATGAAAGAATACAGAGTCATACCTATAGGTATCCCTATATTAGGTATTCCTATATTTCCTTTGTCAGTTTCTCTTTATGTTCCAACTTTGAAAGAAGAAGGAAAAAGAAGAATGTTTGGAGAAAGTTCCTGTTAGGATGTTCTTGTTCAAGAGAAGGTTCCAGAGTTCTATTGAAGAGAAACTTGATATTTCAGAGAGGTATGTTTTCAGAAGTGCACACATATATGTTTATACCAGGTTCTAAAGGAAAGAGGTATGAAGGACTTACAAATTGAACAAAGATAAAGACATGATGACATTATAGATATGATATTTTGATGAGACTCATGAGTTGAGTTGAGTTGACTTGACTTGAGTACAGTCAAAGATGAAGCAACAGTGTTCATAATACACTAAGTTGTGAGTTGTCAGTCACAAGTCCCAAGAATCAATTCTTGATTATGTTTAGTGTATTTACATGACAAAGCAGAAGTATGATGAGAAACCTTTTGTAAGGTAAATGCAAATATGTGGATCCTAGTGTATGTTTTCAAGTTTGAGAAAGCAGGAGATAGCAGGTTCAGAGTCAGTACATGCTATATTTGTTGTCAAGCAGTGATTGCTTGATGACTACACTATTGGATATCTAGTTTGCATATTTTCTTAGGTATTATGGTTCATATTGAGCAAGATTAGTTTTTTGAAGTTTGAAGAAAGTCAAATTCAGTTTTGAAGAAGACTTTTGAAGAAAAGGTTTGAAGGACAATTCGGGAGTGCAAGTTTGAAGATTATGAAGTTTGCCGATCCAGTCCAGATTGTACCAATATGACATTGCAAGGGGGGATTGTTGGAAAACAATGTCCTGTTGGTCAAAATGTTCCAGAAGTTAGAGCATATGTAGGATCTTGAAATAGATCCTTTACAGGAAAAGGTGCTTGGTGCCATGGATAAGGCAAACGCCTTCTATCAAACCCACTAGCGTTCAATTCCCACGGGCAGCAGACGGTAGTGCGAAGATTTTTTTAATCATGCTTTTGGAAAATACACTCACGGACGGCGATAAATATTCCATGTGATTTTTTTTTTAATTCGTAGATCGCTACGATGGAGAGCTTTTTGGAGTGCTTTTGAGGTGAGACCAACTACTATAAAACAAGTGCTTGGCTCATTGTTATGTATCCTTCACCTAGTTTCAACACAAGCCTTGGAGCTTGGTCCCTCATTAGAGGTGGTGTTCTTAGCACATGGGGCAGCCATGGTGCTATCTTAGAGCATGTTGAAGAGCGGCTATGGAGTTCTTCTTGCAGAAGAAGAGTATGCTCACACTCTTGCTTATGGAGAGGATGTACCCCACAATAGCTTGATGGTGTGGATCGGCCATTCACATGATGTATTTGAAGATTGTCTTCTACATGAGGATTTCGGTTTACTTCAAAGACATTGGATGGTGGTTAACATACGATTTACATCTTATGTTAAGAATTCAGGCACATATCCTCTTTATGCACACAGGTACTACTTGGAGTTTATGAAGGCATTGACATCCATATCAAGAGGAGTCCTATTCAGCATAGGTAAAAGAGAATCAGTATGTGTATGCTTTATGTATATTCGGATGAGGTGTTAGAGACCATATGTTCATATGAGTTTGAGGATTTCTGACAGCAAACTTGTTAGCATTCTTTGCTATTTTTGTAAGTATGTGATTTTTTCACACACATGTCTGACTTAGGGTCTTCCATAGCCTAAGTTTTGATGAGGGTTTTCTTATTATCTGTTTTAGATTGATCCTTCCTCTTTCTATCACTCATATTCACTCTTCTACAACCTATCAGGTCACACATCTCATATATATTCAGATTTATATCCATACATCTGAATATGTTTGCTACATTTGTACATTCACTAATCCATCTATTTCTGCTCACATAGAGTGGTTGAGAGTTTTGCTCCCACATTGTACATTGAACATTGGTATATATAATAGTGTGAGTAAGCAGTGGCTTATGTAACACTTTACACATGTTGTATAATCTTTCTCCATCTTTGACTCATCATTTGTATGATTAAATGTGGTATGTTCATGTTTTGTTGATATTGGAAGATTGCTAGAATATGTGTTGTAGATGTTGGACCTATGGAACCTTGGACCTGTGGTATTAGTTATGGGCCTACCTATTTTCCAACAACTTTAACCACTTTATACCAGGAAAGGAATGATGCTCGTGTTGCTTACCTCCAAAAATACTTGGAGAGTGAGCACATGAATGAAAGAGATTCCATGGATTAATTTTTACCAAATATCAAAGATTTGAATGAGCACTTGATTTTTACTAATGAATTCTTGCCCAATAGTTCACTTGTGTAGTGTGCTCTGAATGGTCTTCTAGATTCATATCAGAGTTTTGCTTCTACTCTTCGATTGATGATGAAAGGCAATCCCAATGCCTTAATATTTGAGGTGTTAGCCTCTCTTATGTTGTAGGAAGATTAATATAGGCAAAATAGGTCCATTATGTGTGTTGCAGATCAAGATTTCATGGATAATCAGAAGGGCAAAGATAAATGGAGCTCATTTACTAGTAAGCAAAATCTGTTAACTCTGCACAATCAAAGAAGGATGACAGAGACGAGAAGAAAACAAAAAAGCAAAAAAAAAATGCAAATACTATAAAAGAAATGATAATGTCATAAAGAGTTGTCCAAAAATGGCTGCAAAAGAGTCAAAGAAGAAAGAGCTTCGAATGGTTGTTGTAGAAGCCTCTACACCCAAAATCGATTATGCTAATCTTGTGCAAAATGAAGATGGGCATTTACTACACTTTGTAGTTATAACCCATCTTCTCATGAACAGTGTATGTCTATAGTACACTTAGATGTTTAGTACTTTGATAGTGGGGCAACCAAACATATTATTTCCCAGCACAGTTTCTGCACTTCACTTGAGCCTACCCCGACATGGAATACTATCACATGTGCCAACAACTCCTCTTACCTTGTCATGGGAGTTGGTAAGATCATTTTGACTTCTAGTCATAGTAGTTCTTTTACATTGTTGGATGCTTTATTCATGCCAGGGATCAAGAAAAAGTTGTTATCAATTTCAGCATTAGCCAAGATCGGCTTGGTTGTGAAATTTGCAGATAATAGATGTATAGTTCATGATCTGTGAAATGGCAATGTCATTATTGCTTTTGGCATTTTATGTCATGGGTTGTATAATCCAATAGAGTATGCAAAACCTATGAATGATTCGGCACGTGTAGTTCAAGATTCTAAGGCTATGTCAGATGCAAAGCTTTGGCATGCACCTTTTGGTCATCTAAATCTTGCTAGTTTGCTATGCCTATAGAAATCTGAAATGGTGCCCTCTCTTCCTGAACTTGAGGTGCCTAGTAAGCATGTCTATGAAGGCTGCATTTTGTGCAAAATGCAGTGTTCCTCCTTCCCAAAAGATGGTTCAATATGAGCTACTAAAAAATTGCAGCTTGTTCATAGTTATGTTTGTGGTCCTATGAAAACACCTTCTTTTGGGAACTATCTTCACTTCATGATCTTCAGTGATGCTTTTTTGAGGCATGCATGGGCATATCCACTCAAATCAAAGTCTGAAGTGTTTATGTGCCTCAAACAGTTTCTAGTTTTGGCTGAAAATCTATCTCCATGTAAAATGGGCGCCCTCTATTCTAATCGAGGGGAGGAATATATTTATTCTGATTTTAATGCATTTTTGGGATGGCGAGGTATATGGTCAAGATTCAAGCTTTACCACATAGTTTCTAGCTTGAGGCTATTATGTGAGCAACATATGTACTTAATAGGTGTCCCACTAAAGCATTGCACTCTATCACTCCATATGAGGCTTGGCATGGTCATAACCATCTCTTGCTCATGTATGTGTTTTTGGTTGTTTGTCATATGCATTAGTGTCTAAACAACAACATAGGAAATTGGATCATAAAGCAGCAAGATGTATTTTTGTGGGGTATAGTTCTGAAAGCAAAGGCTATCATCTGTATCATCCATAGAATAAACACATTTTGGTTAGTTGTGATGTTGTTTTTTTGGAAGATGCTATTCAACCATTACTTTCATGTACGGAGGAGACATCAGTTATCTGCAAACATGTGTATGATACTTTGCTGTCGCTTTTTACAGGTGGACAATCTAGTGGTAGTCCAAATGAGGCAGTTTTTGAGCCTTTACAAGTTTCACATTTTCGTAGAGATTTACATCTCTACACATTTAAATTTTGAACCATCTATCTCCAAACTTCTAAGAAAGACTTCCAAATCAAAAGGTAAAGATCATTTTTAGTCAAAATTTGGTCAAAGATGAGCAAAAATACTATTGCTTCATTGGAAAGCACTCACCAAGAGCTTTCCAATGATATATAACGCTATACCATTTGGTTCGAAAATGACCCTCAAAAGTCCAAGTTTCAGTAGACTATTATGTTTTATTTCTAAAATATCTTCATGGAAAGTGCCTCAGAAATGCTAGAAAAGAAGCACTCCAAAATTATGATCTGGTTTCGATTCCTAATCTGTCAGTGGCACAAATTGCATATATTTTTAGTGACTTGATTTTTTTGAAAAGTAAAAAACAACAGTGGCTATTTTTCATGATTGGATAGCTTTTGTGATGATTTTTTTTTTCACTATCATAGGTTTATATGCTTTTTCAAAGTTGCTTTCCAATGGGTACACAACACTATATAAAGAAGGGCTAAGATCAATCCAAGATCATCCAATGTCGAGATGTTCTAGCATTGAAGGAAGAAGACTCTCATTGAGCATCAAGGAAGATCATCCAATACTCAAGAGTTCTAGTGCTGATGGAAGGAAATGCCATCATTGGAGCATCACTTCTCACTTAAGAAGTGTAGCATTGAAGCACTTGGAGGTCGCATTGAAGATCTTTGGAGTTGTTGAAGCTTGGAGGAGGCTCTACATACATGCTTGGAGGAGGATCCGCATACATGCTTGGAGAAGGATTTTGAGAATTATTATTGTGACAACTTTATGATCAATTATGAATTGTTAACTTGTATCTTTTTTATTATTTTCAATTATAATTGTATAAACACTTATTATGAATTAATTTCTTTCTCCCATAAGATGGTATGTCTTGTAAGTTATTTGATCGATCTTCTTCTTGAGTTTTTATTATCTCTTTGAGTCTTCCCTCCACCACCTGAGCTTGCATGAAGCACCCTATTGGCATTTGAACTGATCCACCAACCATGCATCATCTTCTCGACAACCTAATGATGTAGATCATTCCATTTCTTATGTAGATTTACATGATGCACTTGTTGATGAGAGAATTGATATAGAGGAGGCAAAGACTATGGCTAAATGGCTGGTGCAAACTTTGCAAGATAACAAATTAGATGAAACTCTATCATATCATACTCATTCAGGCTCTCATAATGCTTCTTTTGCATTAGATTGCTATGTTATGGATTCCTCTAGTCTTTGTGATAAGAATGAGCCTGTTTTGTTTGATGAAGAACAAAATTCTAAAAATTGGATGGTTGATATGCAATCAGAATATGATGCTACTATGAAAAATGTTACTTGGCCTTTCTATGACTTGCCCCCTAGCAAGAAGGCCATTGGCACTAAGTGGGTATACAAGCTGAAGCATAAGCCTGATGGAACAATTGAAAGGTATTAAGCTAGGCTTATTGCAAAGGGTTATGCTCAAGAAAGAGGCATTGATTTTAATGAGACCTTTGCTCCTACATGCCAAATGACTACTGTTCATAGCATCTCTGCACTTGGAGCTCATCATGGTTAGAATGTACATTGGTTGGAAATTAAAATTGCATTTCTAAATGGTGACTTGCATGAAGAAGTGTATGCTTTTTAGCCCCATCATTTTGTGTAGAAAGGGCATGAAAACAAAGTGTGTAGGTTGAAAAAGGAATTATATGGTTTGAAACAAGCACCACGTGCTTGTTATGAAAAGATACATGCCTACCTGATTGCATTTGGTTTTGACCAACTAAGAGTATGCATTGTGGAGTATGCATGGGTTGACATCACACGGTGGGTGTATTCACAGGGATGGAAACACATGAAATCAGGTATCTCTCATTCAAAAAGTGTTCCCTCTTTCATAAACTTGTTAGGTCTATTAATACTACAAATGTGAATTCCTGACAAGGAACATGGAAATGATGGTGGTAACCATCTCATAGGGCCATGGAAAGCAAGTTGCACCAAGAAGTGCTAGATTTTCACAAAACGAGTTTACAGCCCATTTCAAACGACAAATTGTGAATTGCAACCAAAAAACGGTATGTGTGTAAATTACATTAGGAAGAATTATTTGTGTAGATTACATCTTGTTGATAACAAAACATGTAGTTGCCAGTTGGTCTCATTATGAAAATTACTCCTCAGTTATTTTTACACATGCATTGATCAATATTTTGGATATAACTCATGCATCACTCTGATTTCCATCATTGTTGTAAGAAAGTGTAGTTCAATCTTGGACCCCGTGCTTATCAAATCAAATCAAATTTTGGATACCAACATCGACGATCTCATGAGCTGAAGGAGGGGACTCATGAGCATATTTCATAAGTTGTTGTTCATTAACAACATGAAGGCTGACAGGGGAAAAATCACTGGAACTTGGGACTTGTCATTGGACATTCACTCCAACCTTGAGCAACTAGGTATATAACTAGATTCATGATATGTCACTATATGTGTTCTTTTAATGAACACGATTGTGTCTATTTATCTAAGATAATGTTCATTTATTAGTTGTGCCTTTAAAAAACCAACATTCTAATTTCTTTGCCTTAAAAAAAAAAGAGACTACTTTTTGCCTTCTGAAACTGATTGATATGTAAAAATCCCAGCTAAGATATAGAATAATAGGTATTTTGATTGGTTAATAATAAGGTTCATTTACACCAATGTTCATGCTCAAGGATTAATGACTCGACGGTACAAATAATAATATTTGGAAAGATATTATAAGTGCCTATTCAAACACAAACTTCTTATACAAAGTTATGAAAGGTTCCAAGATAACCCTTGGTTATATTAGTGTGATCCTGATGATACCTGCAATGTAAAGAAGAAATGAATCTTAGGATAAATCATCTTTGCTTCTGATGATTTGACCAAGGATCATATTACATACTATAAAACGTCCCATAAATCTTGGAAAACTCTTCAAAACCTATATGAGGAAAAAGTCCCTTCCAAGTTATGTGCCTTAGAGGCTGAGTTTCATAGTGTAATAATTCATCCACATGACCTAGTCACTAGTGATACCTCAATTTGAATACTACCAATGCAAATTAGCCTTGTGTGAAGACATAGGTATACGGCTACTCAACAAGCTCCCTAAAAAATATGAATATTTGTTACGATACTCTACAATTGCGGCTAACAATTAGTATGGGAAGAAGTTAGGTAACTTTCACTACTACATGACTCTAGCTTCAAGCCTCAATCTGCACAAGAATGTGCTATGAAGACCAAGGATCCTTTCCAAAAAAATATACCTCATAGTAAATGCTCAAAGCAAACATCATTGGATACAATTAAGAAGATATTTGCCTATAAACTTTATGGAAAATCTATCCATTTTGAAAAAAAATATTATAAAAAAGAAAGGCAACAATTCTAAGGCATCCTAGTCCAACAAGACTACTAAGTATTGTTCCCATATAGCGCACTATTCAAGTGATTATTCATATCCACTCAAGAAAATATTTTGGTAACCTCAGGTTTATCACATGATTGCATCTTTGAAAGTAGTGCCACATCTCATATGTGCAATGACCACGACTCTTTTCAAGAACTGGAGGAACACAAAGTTCAAATATATCTAGGAAATTTTGAAAAATTATCTATTGAGGAAAGAGGAAAGATCAGTATCACTAAGTGACAAAGGGAGGAGGTACTTAACAATGTGCTCTTTTTTCCAAATCTTTGCATGAACCTCTTGTCAACCAAATCTATCATGAAGCATAAAAAACAAGTCCTCTTTGATGATACTTGAGTCAAAGTGATTGACCCTTTCAACCAAGAAGTCATTGATCAAGGAATCGAAGATGAAGGTCTCTATACATTTTCTTGTTTTATCGTCAAAGGACCACTCTCAAAATTCATGCATTACAAATATACACACATCTCATATCTTAAAAAGATCTCATCATCCCACCATATCAAAGGTTTTCCCAAGATAACTCAAGTAAAGGATGTTGTCTAGAGGGAGCATTGTTCTCATCCATTATTTTAATTCTAATTGGGTTGGCAATCTATATTCTTTTCATTGCATCTTTGGGTGTATATTCTTGCTTGGATCGGGATCTACCTCTTGGGAAAGTAAGAAGCACTATATAGTCACTCTTTCATTCATGGAGTTCATGTAATGAGCATTTTATTTTGTAGCATATGATTTCATATGCCTTTGTCGTTTATTATCTAACATTGGTATTTTTTAGGACATTCCTAGTTCCATGTCCTATGTTATTCTTCCTTGTCCATTGTCAAGAATCGACTATTCCATTCCCAGATCAAGCACATCAAGATCTAGTACCACTTCATTCGTGAGAAGATATCATCCTAGGATATTATTTTGGAGTAGTCTACCTTTCACGAGAACCTATGAGATACATTCATGAAGTCTTTACCTCTAGTTTCACTTCAAAGTTGGTGAAGGGAAAACTTCAAGCTCCTCATAGCAATGATTATCTTTTTGGATGTCATTGCAATGCTTTTCTATACCAATTTGTGAAACCTGCATAGAAAAAACTTGACTGTCTAGTCTTTGATTTTTTGCATCTTACTTACAAGCACAATGCTTTCCTGTATCTGTTTGTGCAGACTTGTAGGTAAGGTACAAGAAGCCAAAGAATAGAAAGTATGCGTTTTTTGTATGAAATTTTCACAAATGGGCGATCTAAATCTAGTTTGTGCTATGTACTCACTCTAAGACAAGTATATGCATCTTTTACCCCTATGAAGAGTGATGCACATGCCAAGAATATGTTTAGCATCTCCAAAATGTTTCATGTCAAAATTTTGACACAAATTTATCTTCAAGCGAGACAAGTCCTTTGAGGACTTCCCAAAAATCAACATATCATTAGTGTAAAGTATGAAGTATATCAAGCTATCATCTTTACATCTTTTAGTCTAGAGGCAATGATTCTCATTACTTTTAGAATAGTATTGAGACTTCATGATGCATCAAAATTTTGATACCAGTATCTAAGTGATTGCCTAAGACCATGAAAGATCCTATTAAGCTTATACACTAGAATTTCTTTGTCAAGATCTGCATATCCCTCTTGTTGTTCCATATAGATCTCATCTATACGATCTCCATTCAAGAAAGGAGTCTTCACATCCATTTGGACCATACCTAAGTCCTCTTTTGCAACTAATCAAAGCAACATGTGTAATGTCATCATCTTGACTATGTTGATATATTTAGGTAGTGATTTATATGAACACTAGGATGGCCGGGACACATTTTTCCCTCTTTAGGAGGTTTTTTTTCTCTAGCTTGTATATACGCCTATAAACCTAACGGATCACTTATCTTTGTACATTCTCTTGGTAATGCATTCAATATTGTGTGTTGTGCTCCAAGCTTCTTCTTCTTCCTTGTGTTGTTGGCATGCTTTCATGGACCTCAAATCCAACAATTGGTATTAGAGTAGTTCGCTACTTCATCTAGGGCATCGTCGACACCCCTTCGGTCACAGTCTTCGAATCACATGAAAATTGGTGAGCATACTCAAAGCAATTAGGAGTTCAAAATACCTTTGCTATATGGTGTCAAAATCATGATTTGACCTCGTTTCGGCCTCCAAATGCAGTATCATATCCCCTATGCAGGCAATTTCATCTTTTTGTGCAAAAGATATATGCAAGTTTTGGTTTGTCAGTATAAGCAACTTGAAGTTTGCTACAAGTTTAGTAGAACTCAACAAGGTAGTTCTATTCAACTTTTTGAGATACAATCATTTTTCTACATCAAGGTATTTTATTCAATGGCCATGGCTGAAAGAAGTGATGTATTCCGTATGTTGGTTGTTGAGGATAAGCTCGATGGTACTAATTACCCTTTATGGTCTTACATGATGCATCATGTATTGATTGCAAAAGGACTATGGAATATTGTGCACGGTGTTGAAAAACATCCTATTACATGTGCAAATACAATTACTGAAGTTGTTGTAGATGACATTGAAGATGGTGATACTCTTCAGGTTCCTATTCATGCTATGGTTCTTGTTGCACCTACTATAGAGAAACCTTGTTGGGATGGCAGAGATGTTATAGAGAAACCTTGTTGGGATAGACTTGTCTATCAAACATGCCAATATCCCTCACATTCATTCCTATAGAATAGCGAAAGATGTTTGGGATACTTTAACCACTTTATACCAGGAAAAGAATGAGGCTCGTGTTGTTTACCTCCAAAAATACTTGGAGTGAGCACATGAATAAAGAGATTTCATGGATAACTTTTTAACAAATATCAAATATTTGTAGGAGCACTTGATTTTTGCTATTGAATTCTTGCCCGATATTTCACTTGTGCGGCCTACTCTGAATGGTCTTCTAGATTCATATCAGAGTTTTGCTTCTACTCTTTGATTGATGATGAAAGGAAATCCCAATGCCTTAACATTTGAGGAGTTAGTCTTTTTTCTATTGTAGGAAGATTAATCTAGGTAAAACAGGTCCATTATGTGTGTTGCAAATCAAGCTTTCATGGCTAGTCAAAAGGGCAATGATAAATGGAGCTCATTTACTAGTAAGCAAAAATCTGCTAATTTTACACAATCAAAGAAGGATGACAGAGATGAGAAGAAAATAGAAAAGCAAAAAAGAAAATTGCAAATACTATAAAAGAAATGATCATGCCATAAAGAGTTGTCCAAAACTAGCTGTAAAAGAGTCAAAGAAGAAAGAGGTTGGAATGGTTGTTGTAGAAGCCTCTACACTCAAAATCGAGTCTACTAAACTTGTGCAAAATGAAGATGGGCATTTACTACTCTTTGTAGTTATAACCCTTCTCATGAACAGTGTATGTCTCTAGTAGACTTAGATGTTTGGTACTTTGATAGTGGGGCAAGCAAACATGTTATCTCCCAACACAGTTTCTTCACTTCACTTGAGCCTGCCCCTATAGGGAATACTATCACACATGCCAACAACTCCTCTTATCTTGTCATGGGAGTTGGTAAAATCATTTTGACTACTGCTCATGGTAGTTCTTTTACATTGTTGGATGTTTTATTCATGCCAGGGCTCAAGAAATTTTTTTTATTAGGTTCATCATTAGCCAAGATTGGCTTGGTTGTGAAATTTGTAGATGATAGATGTATAGTTCATGATCTGTCAAACGAGAATGTCATTATTGATTCTAGCATTTTATGTCATGGGTTGTATAATCTCATAGATTATGCAAAACCTATGAATGATTCAACACGTGGAGTTCAAGATTCTCAAGCTATGTTAGATGCAAAGCTTTGGCATGCACCTTTTGGTCATCTAAATCATGCTAGTTTACTATGCCTATAGAAATTTGAAATGGTGCCCTCTCTTCCCAAACTTGAGGTGCCTCGTACACATATCTATGAAGGTTGTATTTCATGCAAAATGCATCTTTCCTCCTTCCCAAAAGATGGTTAAGTATGAGATACTCAAAAATTGCAGCTTGTTATAGTTATGTTTGTGGTCCTATGCGAACACCTTCTTTTGGGAACTATCTTTACTTCATGATCTTCGGTGATGATTTTTTGAGGCATGCATGGGCATATCCGCTCAAATCAAAGTCTCAAGTGTTATGTGCTTCAAAAAGTTTCTAGTTTTGGCTGAAAATCTATCCTCATGTAAAATGGGCACCCTTTGTTCTAATCAAGTGGAGGAATATATTTATTCTAATTTTAATGCATTTTCGGCTGAACGTGGGATAAAACATTCATGTTTAGTGCCGTATACACCTCAAAAAATGGTTTTTCTCAAAGGAAGAACAACTCGCTCATGGAGATGGTGAAGTGTATGGTCAAGATTCAAAATTTACCACATAGTTTCTAGCTTGAGGCTATTATGTGAGCAACATATGTTCTTAATAGGTGCCCCACTAAAGCATTGCACTCTATCACTCCATATGAGGCTTGGCATGGTCATAGCCATCTATTTCTCACCTATGTGTTTTTGGTTGTTTGGCATATGCATTAGTGCCTAAACAACAACATAGGAAATTGGATGATAAAGCAATGAGATGTATTTTTGGTGGGTACGATTCTTAAAGCAAAGGCTATCAACTCTATCATCCACAGGCTAAATGCATTTTGGTTACTTGTGATGTTCTTTTTGTGGAAGATGATATTCAACCATTACTTTCATGTACTAAGGAGACATCAGTTATCTCCAAACATGTGTATGATACTTTGCTGCCTCTTTTTACAGGTGGATAGTCTAGGGGTAGTCCAAATGAGGCAATTTTTGAGCCTTTACAAGTTTCAAATTATCGTAGAGATTTACATCTCTACATATTTAGAGTTTGAACCATCCATCTCAAAACTTCTAAGAAAGACTTCTAAATCAAAAGATAAAGATCATTGTTAGTCAAAATTTGGTCAAAGATGAGCAAAAATACTACTACTTCATTGGAAAGCACTCACCAAGATTTTTCCAATGATATATAACATTGTACCATTTGGTTCCAAAATGACCCTCAAAAGTCCAAGTTTCAGTAGAACGCTAGGCAAAAAGCACTCCAAAATTATGATCCGAGTTCGATTCGTACATATATCAGTGGCACAAATTGTGTAGATTTTTAGAGACTTGATTTTTGAAAAGCAAAAAACAACAGTGGATATTTTTCATGATTGGATAGCTTTTGCGATGATTTTTTTTCACTATCATAGCTTTATATGCTTTTTCAAAGTTGCTTTCCAATGGGTACACAAAACAATATAAAGAAGGGCTAAGATCAATCCATGATCATCCAATCTCGAGAAGTTCTAGCATTGAAGGAAGAAGAAGCTCATTGAGCATCAAGGAAGATTATCCAATAATCAGGAGTTCTACTGTTGATGGAAAGAAAAGCCATCATTGGAGCATCACTTCTCACTTAAGAAGCATAGCATTGAAGCACTTGGAGGTTGCATTGAAGATATTTGGAGTTGTTGAAGCTTGGAGGAGGCTCTACATACATGCTTGGAGGAGGATCTACATACATGCTTGGAGGAGGATCTACATACATGCTTGGAGAAGGATTTTGCAGATTATTATTATGATAAATTTATGATCAATTATGAATTGGTAACTTGTATCTTTTTTATTATTTTCAATTAGAATTGTATAAACACTTACTATGAATTAATTTATTTTTCCCATATTAAGATGGTATGTCTTGTAAGTTATTTGATCAATCTTCTTCTTGAATTTTTATTATCTCTTTGAGTGTCCATTCCACCACATGAGCTTGTATGAAGCACCTTATGTGTAGCATTGGACTTGGCAGTTGAATTGATCCACCAACCATGCATCATCTTCTCGACAATGTAATGATGTAGATCATTCCATTTCTTATGCAGATTTACATGATGCACTTGTTGATGAAAGAACTGATATAGAGGAGGCAAAGACTATACCTAAATGATTGGTGCAGACTTTGCAAGATAGCAAATTAGGCGCAACTCTATCATATCATACTCATTCAGGCTCTCATAGTGCTTCTTTTGCATTCGATTTCTATGCTATGGCTTCCTCTAATATTTGTGATGAGAATGAGCCTGTTTTGTTTGGTGAAGCACAAAATTCTAAAAATTGAATGGTTTCTATGCAATCAGAATATGATGCTATCATGAAAAATGTTACCTGGTCTTTCTGTGACTTGCCTCCTAGTAAGAAGGCCATTGGCACCAAGTGGGTATACAAGCTAAAGCATAAGCCTGATGGAGCAGTTGACAGGTATAAAGCTAGGCTTGTTGCAAAGGGTTATTCTCAAGAAAGAGGCATTGATTTTGATGATACCTTTTCTCCTACATGCCAAATGACTATTGTTCATAGCATCTCTACACTTGGAGCTCATCATGGTTAGAACGTACATTAGTTGGACATTAAAATTGCATTTCTGAATGGTGAATTGCATGAAGGAGTGTATGTTTTTTAGCCCCATCATAGAAAGGGCATGAAAACAAAGTGTGCAGGTTGAAAAAGGGATTATATGGTTTGAAGCAAGCACCTCGTGCTTGTTATGAAAAGATACATGCCTACCTGATTGCACATGGTTTTGAGAATAGTCCAACTAAGAGGACCTTATATGTTAAGCATGCAAATGATGTGCTTCTGATCATTGTTGTCTATGTTGATGACATGTTGCTCACTAGCCCTCATGAGAAGCATATTGCTGATTTTAAGGCTGATTTGCAAGCCTCATTTGAGATGTTAGATTTCGGACCTTTGCATCATTATTTGGGCATTCAGTTTATGCGAGTTGATCCTAGAATAGCTTTGTTTCAAACAAAATATATTGACACATTATTGAAGAATTTTGGCCTTGAAGACTACAAATCTATTGCCACTCCTATGGAAACACGTTTATGGTTGAGTCTTCATAATGTTGGAGATGCATTTGATGTTGTTCTCTATTAGCAGGTTGTTGAATGCTTGATTTATTATGCATTACTCACCTAGATATTCACTTTTCTATCTCACAAATGAGCAAGTTTATGCATTTCCCAAGTATCAAGAACAGGTAATTAAGTGCATCTTTTGCTACTTGAGTGGTACCCGACTACTTGAATTGTTTTATCCCAAGGGGGCATCACTATCGCCATATTTACATGCTTTTTTTTACTCTGATTGGGCTGCTTTCTATGATACTTGTGTGTCCACCAATGGTGTTTGCTTTATGCTTGGTAGCTCATGCATATCTTGGTTGAGCAAGAAGCAGCCTACTATGGACACTTCTAGTTGTGAGGCTAAGTATAGGATAGATTTCATAGCGACTATTGAGTGTGTGTGGCTTAGATGCCTTATGGTTGATTTGGCTGTTGGACAGTCTTTTGCCACCACCATCTTCACTAACAACTAGAGTGTACTGGTAGTTACGAGGAACCTTTTGTTCCATGCTTGCAGTAAGCACATTGAGGTGCACTATCAATATGTTAGGGAGAGGTTCTCTGCTGGAGAGATTAGTTTGACATATGCGCCCACACAGGAGAACATTACAAACCTTTTCACAAAGGCTCTACCTAGGGAGAAGTTTGAAGACTTCCACAAAGCTTTGGGCTTACGTCCTCTTGTGGATTGATTCCACATAGCTTGGCACTTCCTTATACATAAGTGCCAACTCCTCATTCACCACATCAGTCCCAGGGGGATTTATTGATATATGTAGGTAGTGATGTGTGTGAACACATTAGGACCACTAGGGAATTTTTTTTCCCTCTTTAGGAGGTTTTTTCCCCCAAACTGTATACATGCCTATAACCCTAATGTGTCACTTATCTTTGTACATTCTCTTGGTAATACCTTTACTATTGTGTGTTGTGCTCCAAGCTTCTTCTTCTTCCTTGTGTTGTTCACGTGCTTCTACATATATCAAACTCCAACAGACTATAGGGTAGAATATATACTCAAAATGAACTCCTTATTGTTACTTGAATCCTTTTGCAACCAGCCATGCTCTATACATAGGAGAAGCACTATGTAATATGAATTTCAACTTATATACCCATTTGCATGGTAAAGTTTTCCTACCCTTTGGCAAAGGTATCAATTCACAAGTAAAATTCTTATGAATGTTGATATATTTTGATAGTGATGTGTGTGAACACACTTAGGACCAAAAGAGCACTTTTCTCCCTCTTTAGGAGGTCTTTTCCTACTGATTTGTATATATTTCTATAACCCTAATGGGTCACTTATCTTTGTACATTCACTTGGTAATTCATTCAATGTTGTGTTGTGCTTCAAGCTTCTTCTTCTTCCTTATGTTGTTCGTGTGCTTGCATAGACCTTGAACTCCAATGATCAATATCAGAGTAGGTTGTTGCTTCAACTAGGTGTCTTCGACATCCCTCTAGTCAGAGTCTCAAAATTGCACAAAAATTAATGATCATACTCAAGGACATTAATATTTCAAATAGCTTCACCTTGCGACATCCAAACTTTGATCTAAGCTTGTTTCTACCTTCAAAAAATGCACTATCACAATGTCTATGCATGAAATTTTTCCCTTTTGTGCGAAAGATATAAATAGGTTTTGGTTCGCTAGTACAAGCGTCTCAAAGTTTGCTGCAAGTTTAGTATAGCTCAAGAGGGTGGGTTTGTTCAATTTTTTGAGATAGAGTCATTTTTCTGCATCATGGTATTTAGTGAGTGGCCATCATTGAAAGCAATGATGTATTGCATATGTTTTCATATGAATGAAGCACATTCTATGGATAGTTTTTTGACAAAGATCGAAGATTTCAAGGAACAATTGATTTCTGCTAATGAATTCTTACCAGATAGTTCACTTGCGTAGACTGTTCTTAATGGTCTTCCAGATTCAGATCAATTTTTTTCTACTTTTCTTCGATTGATGATGAAATGAAATCCAAATGACTTAACATTTGAGGAGTTAGTCTTTACTTTTTTTCAAGAAGATAAGTCCAGGCAGAACAGATCTATTATGTGTGTTGTAGATCAAGCTTTCTTAGCTAGTCAAAAGGGCAAGGGTAAATGGAGCTCATATACTAGTAAGAAGAAATTTGCTAATGTTGCACAATTGAAGAAAGAAGAAAAAGATGAGAAGAAAATAAAAAATCTAAAAGATTCTTGCAAATACGATAAAGGAGATGATCATGTCATAAAGATTTTTCCAAAATTGGTTGCAAAAGAGGCAAAGAAGAGGGAGGTTGGAATGGTTGTTGCAAAGGCCTCTACACAAAAAACAAAGTCTACTAATATTGTGTAGAATGAAGAATGGGCATTTACTATTGTATGTAGTTATGATTCATCTTCTCATGGTCAGTGTATGTATGTAGTAGACTCAGCTGTTTGGTACTTTGATAGTGGGGCAACCAAACATATTACCTCACAGTGCAGTTTCTTTACTTCACTTGAGTCTGCCCCTAATGGGGATATTATCACATATGTAAGAAAATCCTCATATCTTGTAATGGGAGTTGTTAAGATCATTTTGACTATAGTAATGGTAGTTCTTTCACATTGTTAGATGCATTGTATATGCCAGGGATCAAGAGATCTCTTGTTAGTTTCAACATTAGCAAAGATTGGCTTGATTGTCAAATTTATTGATGATAGGTGTAAAGTTCATGATCTTTCAAATGGTGATGTCATTATTGCTTTTGGCATTTTATGTTGTGGGTTGTCTAAGCTCATAGAATATGCAAAATCTATGAATGATTTAGCATGTGTAGTTCAAGATTCTCAGGATATCTAATATGCAATGCTTTCACATGCATGCTTTGATCATATGAATTATGCTAGTTGGATATGCCTGCAAAAATGTGATATGGTTTCCTCTCTAAGCAAAATTGAAACACCTTGTAAACATGTATGTAAAGGTTGTTTTTTGGGAAAAATGCAATGTTCTTCCTTCCCTAAAGATTGTTGAGTTAGAGCTGCTCATAAATTGCATCTTATTCATAGTGATGTATGTGGTCCTATGTAGACACCTTCTTTTGGGAACTACCTTTACTTTGTGAAATTCATTGATGATTTTTCCAGGCACGCATAGGTTTATCCATTAAAAGCAAAGTCCAAAGTTTTATGTGTCTCAAACAATTATTGGTTATGGTTGAAATTTTGTCAGCATGTAAATTGGGCACCCTCCATTTTGCTCGAGGGGGGGAATACATGTCTTTTGATTTTAATGAATTTTTTATTAAGTGTGGGATAAATCATCAATGTAGAGTGCCATATGTGCCTCAACAAAATGGAGTTGTAGAAAGAAATAATAGGTCTCTCATGGAGATGGCAAGATGTATGTTCAGAAGTCAGGTTTTATGACATGGCTTTTGGCTTGAGGTTGTACTTAACAAGTGTCTCACCAAAGCATTGCAATCTATCACTCCATATGAGGCTTAGTATGGTCACAAACCATCTTTTTCTCATTTGTATGTCTTTGGTTGTCTAGCATATGCATTAGTTCCTAAACAACAATGCAGGAAATTGGATGATAGAGCATGAAATGTATTTTTGTTGAGTACAATTCTAAACATAAAGGCTATCATTTTGTATCATCCATAGACTAAACTTATTTTGGTTAGTAGTGATGTTGTTTTTGTGGGAGATGTAATACAAACATTACTAAGGAGACATTTGTTAGCTCCAAAGATGTGTATGACACTTTGTTCTCCCCCTTTTTATAGGTGGAGAGCCAACTACTGGTCCAAATGAGGGGATTTTATAGCCTTTAAAGGTTCCACATGATGATGTAGATCATCCCATTTGTGATGCAAGTTTACATGATTCACTTATTGATGAGAGAGCTGATATAGAGGAGGAAAAAAATATGCATAAATGGCTTGTGTTGGCTTTACGAGATAGCAAATTAGATGCTCTTCCCACACATACATACACACAAACACATATACATACACACATAGACACATATATACACATATACACAAACATACACATATACATACACACATGCACACACACATATACACATGCACACATATGCATACACACACATACATGTATACACACACACATATAGTCATACACATCTACATCTGCATGCATGCACACATGTACACATACACACACATACATACATAGAAATGCACAGATACACACAACATGTACATACACACATAGACACAAACACATACACACACATATGCATACACATACATATACATACACACACATAGATGCACACATACACATATACACATAGATACACTTGCATGCATACATACATACACACATGCACATACATACACACACATGCATACACAAGCATATGCATGCCTACATACACACATGCATACACACATATACATACACATACACATACATACACACATACATACACATAGACATACACACTCATACACATGCATATACACATACACATAGTACACGTACACATACATACACCTATACATATAAACACATACACATACACACACATGTACCTACACACACACATATGTACACAAACATATAGAGAGATACACTCATATGCATACATACACATACATGGTTAAGCATACATATGCATACATACACATAGACATGCATACATACATACTTATGCATACATACATACATACACACACATATACACATACTCATAAACACATATATACATAAACACATAGAGGTACACATACACACACATATACACTCAGATGCATACAAAATGCATGTATACACATCCAAATGCATGCATACATACACACACACACACACACACACACACATATATATATATATATATATATATATATATATATATATATATATATATATATATATATATATATATATATATATATATATATATATATATATATATATATATATGCATGTACACACATAAATGCACACATACACATATGGACATAGACATATAGTCACAGACACACATATGCATACATAGTCATGCACACATACACATATACACACACATATAGTCACATACACACATATACATACACATGCATACACACATACACATACACACATACATACATACACATACAAACACATGTACATACATGCACAAAGACATGCACACACTTATAGACGTACAAACACTTGTACATACACACACATAGTCACACAAACATACACACACATACACACACATATATACATGCACACACATATATACATGCTCATACAATCACGTACATACATACACACACATATACACACACACATGCATACACACATATGCACACATATGCATACACATGCATACATACACATGCATATACACATACACATACACATACACATACACACATGTGTACATACAAATACACACACATGCATACACACATACACATACACACATACACATACACACACATACACATATATAAACACACATATAGAGACACACACATGCATACATAGATACAAACATGCATACACACACATACACACCTACATACACATATACATACACACATCCACTCAAATAAACATATACATACACATGCATAAACACATATACACATACACATACATACAGATATACATCCAAACCAATTCACACACATGTACCTACACACACATACATATATACACACAAACATACACTCACATGCATACATACACATAGATGCTTACACATACATATGTATGCATACATACACACACATACAAATACACATGCACACACATATATGCATACACGCACACACACACATACACTCACATAAAGGTATATATATATACCTACACATGTGCACACAAATACATACACACAAACACATGCATACACACATACACATGCATACACACATACACATGCATACACACATACACATGCATACACACATATACATACATACAAGTATACACACATACACATACATAAAAGTATACACACATACACGTACATGGATACACACAGACACATACACACATGCATATATTACAAACCTACATATGCATACATACATACACATCACACACACGCACATAGTGTGTGTGTGTATATATATATATATATATATATATATATATATATATATATATATATATATATATATATATATATATATATATATATATATATAATCCATTTTTTATGTTTATATATTATGGATTGTAGTAGAGAGCAGAAGACAAAACTTACTCTAATAAAGAATACTATGAGAGAAAAAGTTTTGCATGATTCCTTAGAGGCTATCATGCATGAGTATGCAGACATGCGTGATGAGAAATTAGATTACACAATCTAAATGCTTACTAGCAGCCAAAGAAAGGTTCCTCTCCAGTCCATTTGGAGAAAGAGAGCTATTTGTGCACAAGTATGTTTTCTTATTATAATTTAATGTTTATAATGATATTCTAACACAAATGTTTTTATTCATTTTTATTTGTTTATGTTTAGGACACCCATATCACCTCCAACTCATGAGAGGACATCAGAGGTACCTATGAAGACATGCATACATAGCCTAGGGCTGGAGTGTGATATATCCAATGATCACTAAATAGTATACATCATGCATGGTTTGGAGTTGAAAAAAGGAATGAGAGCTTTATATGACTCATACTTGCATTTTATTCACTTAAAATGGGCGTAAGTATAAATTTTACATATGATTTGAACTATATTTTTTATGCTTTACTTATATGATCTCTTTTTTATAGTGAGTTTGATGAGAGAGACAAACAGTATGTACCTAGTTCACTAGAGACAAAATTTTGCACTGGGTGGTCTCACAAGTGGTGCCTAAAAGAGATATGGATATCTATATCACATCCTCTTGATACTCTCTTTTATTTGTTATATTTATGTGTGTGTCTATGTATGTATGTATGTATATACACATACATACATTCACACGCACACACACACACACACACACACACATATATATATATATATATATATATATATATATATATATATATATATATATATATATATATATATATATATATATATATATATATATATATATATATATATATATATATATATATATATATATATATACATATATATATAGTTGAAAATCAAGTCTCAATCATGCAAAAGGTTCAATCAAGAATTTTGAAAGTGGACCAATCAAAAAGGAGGACTCAAAGTCTTGGAATCAAGCTAGAAGCTCCACCAAACTCGAAAAAATTCAAATCTCATCAATAATCTTAGTTTAGTGAAGTCATCAACTCCAGCAAGCAACCCCCTTGCTTGCTTACCTCATTTTCTCATGATTTTGCTCCTCTCTATTAAGAGCTGTAGTTAGGCTTTTTCAATTCTGATTGTATTAGATTACAGAGCATTGTTTTCTCTCTCACTGTACTCATTTTCATTGATTTCAAGCTTCATTTGGTCTCTCAATAGTTCCCTGAACTTTATCAAATTTTCAATTTATTTGATTGAGTGAGTTGTGAGAAATTGCCAATTTTGTGAAGGTATATCTTTGCACATAGGCAGAGAGTGGGCCAAACAAGTAGCCTATTTTGAAGAGGATGGTTCTCCCAGCCACAATATCCATTTGGAATGATTTAAAGAATTGGATAGCTCTTATAGTCCACTATAAGTTTCAAAAGTTTCATTCTAAGTCTCTATAGAGGTGGAGATAAAAGGTTAGAACAATGAGCATATATCAGTGCTTGTGGAGCTAATGGAGGGCAACCATCTTCCATTATTGCATTGGGATGTTATAATCATTCCCCATCAGTGGTATCATAGCCAATTTGGAGCCCTAGAAACATCAATGGGCATCATATTGAAGACTCGAAGGAATCAAGACAACTCATGGAAGCACACGGAGGACTTATCAAAGCAAGAGGACATCAAAAGGGGGCTACATCGATCGAGATTTCAACTAGTCAAAGGTTAGCAAGAAAGAAGCTAACAAAAGGTAATGTCCACACATTCTAAAGAATAAAAAACCTTGAGGAGAAGCTAGAGAAGCATCCTAGAGCTTAGTATGGCTTAGTATAATGCACAAATAGAGAAGTTAGAGAGAGGCAATTATCAACCATGGAAATTTAGAGTTAGCAACTACCTTATGTCCAAAGGATTGTGGGGATTAGTGCATGGCATGAAGCCAATGCCTCATGTACATGATCCAACACTTCAAGGGCAAGTCAAGTCACTTAATTCATGGATAGAAAGGGATAGGAGAGTCATATTCATTCTATCCCAACATATAAGAAATAGCATGATAGGGCATATACAAGACTTGGACACATCCAAGAAGGTTTGGGAGCCCTTTGAGAGACTATACTCTTCATCAACTAAGGCAAGGAAGATTCATCTCAAGAATGAGCTAAATAATCTTAGGAAAGCACCAAGTACTAACATAAATGAGTACATTTTGAAGGTTAAGGAGCTTGCAGATGCCCTAACTCTTAATGGCTTGAGAGAGGATGAAAGGTGGAAAGCATTCAACACATCAGTTTATGTGAGGGATTCCCTACCAGAATTTGATCAATTAGTCACATTGATGGTGACTGAGGAGATGAACCAAGGAGGCTCACAATCAAAGGGTAGCCAAGCCCAAGTTTTCTATGCAGGTAGAGGCAAAGGCAAAAGAGGTGGACAAAACTACCAAGGCAGAGGGAGAGGAAGGTCAAACTCAAGCTCAAGCAACCAAGAAAGCTCCAACCAAAGGTATGGATCAAGAGGACGAGGAAGGAGTAGAGGAAGAGGAGGAAGATCACATGGAAGAGAAACATCCAATGGAGAATGCTACAATTGTGGAAAATTGGGCCATTATGCAAGAGATTGTTGGTCCAAAGGAGGAGGCAATAAACGATACAAAAGGAACCAAGGTAATTATGCTAGTACTTCAGCAAATTCAGAAAATGAGAACTTTCTTATGATGTATGAGTCAAGTGAAATAGTCAATTCAGATTTTACATGGTACATTGATAGTGGTTGTAGCAACCAAATGAGTTTCAATAAAGATGTTTTCTTTAATTTACACTAACCCACCACTCAAGGACATGTAGAGACAAGGGATGACACTGAGCACAATACTACATATGTGGGAGATGTTGCATTAAATGGATCTCAAAGCTCCAAGGTGTTAAAGGATGTGTTGCATGTGCCAACGATCACAAAGAATTTGGTTTTGGTAGGTCAAATGGTTGAAAGAGGTTATGACGTGAGGTTCAATGATCAAGGATGTTTTGTTGAAGACCCCCTACAGGATTATAAGCTCATAGGAAAAGGAAAAAAACAAGGAAGACTCTTCATTATGGAGGTAAAGCCATCAATCCCTCACACTATCTACTTGTCTATTGGAAATAAACCGATTGTAGAAATTGACTTATGGCATAAAAGAATTGCGCACATAAACTTACAAAGGATGAAGGAAATGCAAAGGAACAGCTTGGTGAGGTGTCTACCTGATCTTACATCTCAAAATATGCAACATTTGTGCCATGCTTGTCAATTAGGGAAACAAAGAAAATTGCCATTCAAGAAGGGAGCACATGTGACAATGAAGTTTTGAATCTCATACACACAGATGTATGGGGACCTACAAGGGAGCCATCCATTGGAGGTAATACATATTTCAACACATTTATAGATGATCATTAATGGTTTTTTTGCATGTATTGCATGAATTCAAAGTCAAAAGTGTTCCAGTTTACCAAATAGGATAGATGAGCTTGGATCCATCATACCATAGTCTGATACAGGAGAAATTGATATAGGGAAAGAAGAACAAGAACCTAGAACTCGTCGAGGAAAGTCAGTCCTATCCAGAATACTCACACCATAATGGGTTCCTCATGATAACTCAGCCATAGACTCTTCATTAACAACAAAACTGCTGATTTTTTTTGGAGATTTAGATTAAAAAAATGCAATGATTTAATAAGAGTTCTTATTTACAAATTCAAAGACCTAGAAATCTCTAGAAAGGTAATCTATCTGGATAACACCTCAGAGAGCGTATTCATGGTCATGGATCAAATAGGATTGCATACACGTCAAAGGGTAAACCAGTGTTTCTCTTACATACATCCACTGCCTATCATGATCAAGGAGGTGTAGGATCGTCCCATGTTCTAGAAGCACAACAAGATTGAACCAGAGAGAGACCTGAGGTAATCTTTGCACACACTATGGGCAGAGATAAATTAGCATTTGAAAGTGAAAGACCTGAAAGAGAAATACATAGAGCACATATGCATCAAGGAGATGCACATGATTTCCCATTGCCTAGACCCTGAGAGTACGCAAGAACCCTTAGACCCTCTCAAATGGTTAAGATAATGAAAAACTACTTTGATGGGTTAGGAGGTCCTTATGATCATATGGCCAAGTTCAAGCAAGTGTTAAGAGCTAAATAGGTCAAGGACTTGTTCACCCAGTGTGAGGCATTTGGTTTGACCCTCAAGGGTACTAATTGAGCTTGGTTTCAGCCCCTACACAACTGTAATTACCAAAATATAGGTCAACTGCTAGAAGCATTCATCGTAGAATTTTCCAAGATTGGCATCAATCATAATGCATCATCCTTGATCCACAGCTTCAAGTAGACACCCCAAGAAATAGTTTGGCTAGTTGGAGCCTTGACATCGATTTAAACAATACATGGAAAGATGTCCCACACTTGAATTACCTAGACAAGCAAAACAAGTTTCCCTATTTTTAGATGAAATTCTAAGCAGGAAACTCAGATCATATGTATATCTCAAGGAGCCAATCACACTAGATCAATGGTTGAAAATGTGTATTGACATAGAAGAAAACTTGGGTGAGGTGTTAGAATTGTCCAAATTCTATAAGGATTCTAACAAGTCTACTATTCATACTTCAAGACTCTCCATTGCGATAGATGAGCTACCTCATTAGGTTGCTAAAAAGCTAGGAGTTCAAAATAGACAAATACCAAGGGTCATATCATTGAAGCGATGTTATACTTGTAGAGGGGACCACATGGCTAACATATACCCATTGCAAAACCAGAACATGAGAGAACTGAATGCTCCACATTGCACTATTGAGAGTAAATGCACGAACCATATGGATTAAGATTGTCCGTATAATAGGTAGGCCATCAGAGAAGCTTATCAACAACCTTATTAACAAGGTAAGTACCAGAACCAATACCAATAGCCATATTATCGGCCACAACAACAATATCAACCTCAATACCAACAACAATATCAAGCAGCATATAGGCCACAACTGATCTTAGGAAACCAACTACCATCTCGTGCCAATGTGTTTCCAATTAAGTATATAGTCATAGAGGAGAATCCTAATAGAGCATAGGTGCCAATGACCCCTTTGGTCTCAAAAAATGACTCTCATGCTCAAAGTTCTGACTACGCCCATGAAGATAGGCCACAACCGGTCTTAGGAAACCAACTACAAGCTCCTCCCAATGTGATTCTACTTAAGTATGTAGTGGCAAAGTAGAACCCCCATAGAGCATTGGTGCCAATGACCCCTTTGGTCTTAGAAAATGACTCTCATGCTCAAAGTTTTGACTACACCCTAATAGAGTAGTTGGCAAATAAGACACAAGTTTTTTTACCTCCACAAGCTCAACCATTTGTTAAAAGACAAGGCTTGCCACCAATGAAAGCTTATGTTCCTAATTCCATGGATGTTGGAACACCTCTTTCAATTGAACAGTACTCAGAAGAGTTCTTGGAGGAAATACAAGAAGAGAAAATGGGCCAAGTAGAAGGGTAATCCCCCTCCTATTCCTGAAATCTATTATCTTCATGATCACTTTCTGTCTATCAAATTATCCAAGGAAGACCCTTCCTATGGCAACTACAAATAGTACAAGATTGGGGAACCAACTCCTTGTACTTTCAGCACTTACGGGTCACAACCAAGGTCAATCTAAAGGATTATACCTTCAGAGATGTACCATCCCTAGAGTGGAATCCTATCCACAAGGCACAAGAAGGTTGAATCTCTATGCATTCTATAAGTTCTTCTAATCCATCCTAGATGCATGAAGATACTCACTTGTGGATGTGCAATCTCATAGAGGAGCAGGAAATATGCCTAAAACTGAGAGAAGAAGGAACTTCTAAAGGAGCTAGACCAGTGAGAGGCCTAGCCTACACCCCGATGATCTTTCCAAATGAGGAATTTGAGCCTCATGGTTGGGCACAAATCTTAGCCACCATGGACATCACTATCAATGGAGAATAGTGGATGCCCCATTGTGATGAGGAGGGTTATGATATCTCTTTGTTCATGTGTGAAACCTTGCTAGAAGAGTGTGACTCTAATGAGGTCATAGAAGAAGAAGAGGATGATGACGATCTAGATTCCATTGTGATGGATAGTTGCTTTGAATCAAAGGAGCACTGTCTACAAAATATAGGAGTATTTACCCAAAAAATATCACAAGCATTAAAACTATAAATTCAAAGGAGGAAAGTGAAGCTAGTCAAAAGAAAAAGAAAAGAAAAGCAATGAAACAAGGAGAGGAGGAATCATTGTTTGAAGTAGCAGATAATTTCAAGAAATATGAATTTGAAGACCAAAAAATTTTGGTATGAATGCCTAAGAGAGAGGCCATCACAAGAGAAGTTTATGATAGTAAAGAAAAGATAAAAAAATTGTATTAAACATTGAAGAGAACGAAGAGAGATGTACATACATAGGAGAATACATAAGTGCAGAAGAAGAAGTAGAGCTTGTAGCTTTATTAAGGGAATATAGGGATGTGCTTGCATGGACCCATAGAGACATGAAGGGGGTAGATTCAAAAATATGATCTCATATGATCCCTCACCTCCCTATAAGGAGATGGAATCCTTTCTTTACCTTAGGAAGTGTTATAACCACAAAATCCAATACAAATTTTAACTTTTGAATGATGACTTCCACCTTTTCCATTATGCCTAGTGGAGTTACCCTGCTTTGATCTCCCAATGAAAGTATAAAATGAGCAGCTTTATTTGGTTTTAGATTTCATAATTTCATCATGTATTCGATCATAAGATTGATCCTAGATCCTCCATCTACTATTACTCCTACCAAGGAGGTTCCCTTAATTTTTACAGTTAGCTTAGGAATCTTGTAGTTTGTAAGACATATCATCATGGATAACTGAGATCAATAAGTTGAGGGTACGGCCATAGGTGGAGATATGAGTGTGTTGGAGCCTTTCCTACCACTTAAAAAGGTGTCAGCGCCTAGAACATTTATGGTAACAACTACCTCTCCTCTGAATCCAAGAATCATGGCCAATAAGTTATAGAGAGATACTTATTGATAGGTGTTTTGTAAGACTTGTATTATAGTTACAAGGCCCCCGTGGTTGTTTCCCAAAGTAGCCCCGTCATGAAACCATCTTAAGTCTTCCTTGGATACTGCATAGGCCTTGTCAATAGAGTGTCTAAAAGAGTTTCCATTCCCTTCATTTCTTTTGGTGAGGTCTTCTCCTTGTCCTTGTTGGCACTTCTTAAGGAGTTGTGTTCTTTTTTTCCATTAATACTTGTTTTCCTTTATTTTGACTACCAAGTTCCCTTATTTCCTTGGTTGCGTCCTTCAAAGATGCCTTTTGCTTTTGTGTTCTAGTCATAATTTTGGGAATCTCCTCAAGTTGGACTACTCTCGTACTTGGAGATTCCATGCTATCCTCCTTACTGGCTACCTTAATCATCTGCAAGGGACAAGAGTTTACTTGTGTGCTTATGGATGGAATCGACTTCGGAGAGTCCTTTGAGTAATGCTCCCTAGTCTCTGGACAGTTTTTACATGGTGGAGAATCTTGAGGTAAGGAGAACTTACTTTGAAAATGGCCATATTCCTCACACTGATAGCACATTATTGGTCTTGGTAGTCATTTTTTATGAAGCCTACCTTCTTTCCTCTATTGCCCTTGATTAGTGTAAAAAGTAGTAACAGAAGGTGTTCCTGAGGGTGGCATGGGTGGTTGTCCTAAGAGAGAAGATTGAGTAGTGCTTACCCATTGAGTATAGGGTGGCTACCCTAGTACCATATGCTCATTTCCAAGACCCTTTAAAACATAATATTCCTTTGCCTCATGGCCTTCCTTCCCACAAAATTGGCATGTTACTTGCCTTGGACACTCTTGGGCTATGTATCATTGAGTAGTAGAGAGAGAACATAGCCCAGCTCTTACCTCCTTTAATGTTTTCAATCTTCAAGTTCTTGTCATATCTAAGCGAGGCCCTCTGATGTACTTTTGTCCTCTTACCAACTCTTTTGAAATTTTAAGGCTTCTAGCTCCCTTCTTAAGGATGACACAACATCTTTATCTTTGGAAGGATTCTTCCTTGGTTGAGTTCCAAAGTGAACCTTGGTGGCCTCAATCCTAGTAGTTGTTGCTTCAAACTCTCTTAAGGTGGCATATGGCTACAAAAGCTCTCTAAGTCTTTGTTGTGTGGACCTTGGCAAATCTTTCTCCACCCATTTCTTGATGAGGAAGTCTCCCAGTGCATTTGGTAGTCTTGCCACCAGTGACCTTGCCTACATCATTAGATCTGAAAATGACTCTCCTACATGCAAGATTTGATTTTCAAGCTCATCTAATGTCCTTTCCATGGAGTTACTTGGCCAGAATGTTTTGGGGGATTCAGTCTTTAATGCCTCCCATGTTTGAAAATGATTATCTACATATTGGTTGAACCATTTATCAACTAGTCCTTCAAGTGTTGATGCTAAGAGTGCAAGGATTGTTTCTTGTCATTATTGTAGACCCCTACTTTTAGAGGTTGAAAGAAATCTCTATATGTGGTCACCAGGATCCTCATTAGCACCACCATGAAATGAAGAGAATCTAATGTTTATCCTTGACGGTAGAGCGGAAAGCTCCTCGGCCATAGTCGTGTTAGGAAAAGTCAGTTGGGATGAAGACTCTTGAGTCTTAGCCTTGTCATCTAATCCTTCTAATTTGGTGACTAGAATTGAGGTGGATAGACTTTTTACTAGTGTTAAATAGGGGTCTGGCCTTCTTCTATGGTAGCTCTTAATTGGTGTCTTCTTTGGGCTCAATTGATTCTCTTTGCTAGCTTTGGTGTGTGTCATGGACCATCTTGGGGATTATTTCCCAAAGAGGAGAATGACTAGAGTTACCCTCAAGCTCCAAAGAGGTACTGAATAATCACTTGGAAGGTGAATGGAGTAGTGGCCTAAGCTATGGGGAGGGGATAACAAAGTGAATGGGGTCACCAAAGGAGTAAAAAAGATGATTGGATTCATCTTCCAATGGGTATGAAAATGAGGGAGGAGTCACCCAAGATGGCTATGTGGAAATGAGAGACTCGCCCAAGATGCTAGATGTAGGAATGAGGGAGTTGCCCAAAACTGCTAAGTGGTAATGTGGCACTTGTGCCCAAGATGGCTAAAGTGGATATGTGGGAGTCACTCTAGGTAGCTAAGTGGGAATGTGGGAGTTGCCCAAGATGGCTTAAGTGGGTATGTGGGAGTCACCCTAGATGGCTTAAGTGGGTATGTGGGAGTCACCCTAGTTGGCTAAGTGGGAATGTGGAGTCCCAAGATGGCTTAAGTGGGTATGTGGGAGTCACCCAAGATTTCTTAAGTGGGTATGTGGGAGTCACCCTAGTTGGATAAGTGGGAATGTGGGAGTTGCCCAAGATGGCTTAAGTGGGTATGTGGGAGTCGTCCTATATGGTGAGATGGTGGAAATGAGGCGATCACCTTAGATGGGGGATGTGGAAATGAGGAGTTGCCTTAGATGGTGGATGTGGAATTGAGGGACTCGCCTTAGATGTTGGATGTGGGAATGAGGGAGCCACCTTAGATGGCTAGATGTGGAAATGAGGGAGTCGCCTTAGATGGTGGATCTGGAAATGAGGGATTCACCTTAGATGGTGGGTGTGGAAATGAGGTACTCGCCTTAGATGTTGGATGTGGGAATGAGAGAGTCACCTTAGATGGCTAGATGTGGAAATGAGGGACTACCTTAGATGGTGATTGTGGAAATGTGGGAGTTTCCTTAGATGGTGGGTGTGGAAATGAAGGATTCACCCAAACTATGGGGAGTTGGTTTACTCACAAAGTAACTCTTAAGTGCTAAGTACCTAAAACTCTTCAATGATTTCTCAAGGAAATCTCTAGAATCCCTATCCCATCATGCATGACAAATTTCCATCTGTAGATGGTGAAGTAGTATATGTGATTACAGGGAATGCAAAATGCACTCCTCCAGGGGAAGTTTTGAAACACAATGTAATATCATATAACACATACTACTGCATAGAACTACTTCATGATACTAACATTGAGAAGAAATAAAAGAACATAGAAACAATAGGAGCAACTAGCTAAAGAAAGAAAGGAACATAGAAACAATAAGAGAAACCAACAAGAGTAATAGAGTCAGAGTCAGTGATGCAACTAGCTAAAGAAATAAAAGAACATAGAAACAATAGGAGCAACCATCTAGAGTAACAGAGTCAAAGTCAGTGATGCAATAGGATCCATGAATTATTCATATAGGCAAAAGAGCTAGAACATCCCAATAAAACCCTATCTTGTCAATCACCTAGTATCCTCACACTAGCATCAACTAGCAGGAGGGAGGCCTATTGATGAGCAAGATAGATCTCGTAGAGGTTACGACTAGCTCTGGGCTTGTGACTAACTCAAGTTATCTCTACCCTCTGTAACCTCTATCATATCTCATCTATCATCTTCTTTGAAGAAAATTCCTTTTATAGACGACGGATGGGTTACAAGGAGAGGGGTTTATTACATGGGGGCAATGGGCAATTAATGCATTGGACAGTTTTAATTGTGAGCACTACCAATACCAAACTTTGTCTTGTGTGTTGAGTGGTCCAGGTCCACTTGATTGCCTTGTTAACTCTACAATCATCACCTTGCCAGGGCTTGGCCCACTTGTCCCTTGGTGAATTTGGGCATCTTGGCACCTCTTTCTAGCAACTAGATCTCATAGCACCCAATTGGCTCCTTGGCATCCAATTACAGCACTTGGGCTCGTTGGGGTCCAACTTTGGCACTTAGGATCCTTAGCACCCAATTCTAGTACTTGAGTTCCTTGATGCCCAATTCCAACACTTGGGCTCCTTGGTGCCCAACTTTGGTACTTGGGATCCTTGGCACCCAATTCTAGCACTTGGGCTCCTTGGTGCCAAACTTTGGCACTTGGGCTCCTTGGCACCCAATTCCAACACTTGGGATCCTTCGTGCCCAATTCAAGCACTTGATCTCCTTGGTGCCCAATTCCATCACTTGGGCTCCTTGGCACCCAATTCCAAGGCTTCGACTGTTTGGCAACCAATCGAGGTGTTCTATCTTCTTTCATGTTCTTCAGAAGATTTTTGTTCTACATACATTTTCTTGAACATCCCTGGATGCAAAATTTTTATGCATGATAACTAGAGGACTAGTATCCTCAAACACTACTTTTATCACTTCAACCTCCTTAGTGGGTTTTTTATGCATCTTAAACTCATTGAAAATGACATCAATACTTTTGATCATTGATCCTGTTTCAAGGTCCCATAGGTGATATTCAAATTGTCCTTCTCGACCATATCCAAGAAAAATGCATTTCTTTGACTTATGGTTTAACTTTTGTCTAAGGTTTTTGGTATATGAAAATATGCTTCACACCCAAAGGTTTGAAGATGATCATAATATGGTGGCTGCCATGTCCATAACTCTTGTGCCACTTTCAAACCTTTGGGAGTACTAGGTGAAAGGTTAATCACATGAACTACAGTTAATACTGCTTCTACTCAAAAGCCTTGTGAAAGGTTTGCATGATGCATCATAGAAACTACTTTATCTTGAATAGTTCTACTCATCCTTTCAGCTACACCATTCTATATTGGGTTATAAGGAGTTGCAAACTCTCTACAAATTCCTCTAGAGTGACAGCAAGGGTTGAATTCATGTGAGGTATACTCACCCCCATTATCTGAATGTAAAGCCTTAAGCTTAGTTCCTTTTTTAGTCTCAAATGAAGCAAGCCATTTTTTGAAAGTAGGAAATACCTCATCCTTTGCTTTGATAGGATATACCTAGAATTTTCTAGTAGCATCATCTAGGAAAGTGACAAAGTAAGCAGAACCACCTAATGACCTTGTGGGCATAGGACCACACACATCTGTATGAATGAGATTTAAAGGCTGAATTAAAGATTCAATGTGCTTTTTGTGCACATTCCTAGTTTGCTTTCCATATTTGCAATGCTCACAAAATGAAAAACCAAAGAAAGATAACACAACTAAGTAGCTAGAATGAGAAAGATTTTCCATTCCACTACGTGATATATGGACCAAACAACCATGCCAAATACAAGCCATAGGCTATTCTGTAACAGCTAAGTGTTCTTTTTTTTATACAAATAAAGGATAAATTGAACCAACTTTGCTTCCTTTATAAATAACCATATTTCCCTTTGATATGCAAATGGACTGAGCACAAAAGACCACCTTGTAACCTAAGGTCATCAAGTTGAACAACTGACATCAAACTACATGATAAATGAGGTACATGGCATACATTATGCATAGTAAATTTTGAACCATCAATGAACTACACAACCACATCTCCAATCGCAACAACGTCACACTGATAAGAATCAGCAAGTCTATAGTACCAAGATACTTTACTACATAAGTAGAGAACCAATCTCTATGTGGTGTCACATGGAAAAAAGCACTAGAATCTAGCAGCCATGTTTGGGAAAGAGAATCAACCATAATAGTCTCAATAGGCACAGTATTGTCAAGTGTCAACACATCTGCATCATCAGAAATAGCATTGATTTCTTCAATCTTCATAGTCCAAGTATAGTAGTCTTTCTTCATGTGTCCTTTGTTATGACAATAATGGCATTTGATATCCCTTTTCCTTGATTTACTTCTACTCTTATTCCATTGACCATTCTTTTCCTTGTTCTTGCTTCTGCCATCTTGTTGATTATTTCCTTGGTAAGAACTCATAAACATTATATGCATCTCCACTCTAAGTGGTAGCCATAGATTTTCTACAAATATCCTCGCTCAAGAGTGCTCCACATATTTCATCATACACTAGTTTACCACCAGGTGCGCTATTGCTAATAGCAGTGCAAAATGTATCCCATGATGATGGCAAGGTGCATAGAAACAATACTACTTTAATTTCATTATCCATGTCCATTTTCTGAGCTTGTAACTAGGGGAATATAGCATCAAACTCATTTAGATGAGCAGCAATACTATCTATGTTGTTTGTGCAAGGGTCATATAACTTTCTCATCATATACACTTTATTTGTTGTTTCTTTTTCATATGTATTGCATAACTCCTTCCAAATATCCTCTACACTTTCACAATCCAATATTGTAAAGTAAACATTATCTTTAATCTGATTCTTCCATAGAGCAAATTTTGTGCCATCAAATTTTTGGATCTCCATGCAAGTTATAGCTCCTCATCGGAACACTGGCACTAGACCCTGATCCCCTAGATGTGTCTGAGACCTTTGATTCAATGATGATAGAGAACTGAATACAATGATATCAGAGTTGGAAGATTCCCAACACCACTAAAGCTCAAAGAAGGATGACCAAGTGTCAGATTCTTGGAAAAATTCAACAATCTTTCCAAAAAAATGAATTAATGAACTAAAATGGCCAATCAAAAGGATTATGTGAGAATGAATGTGCTCACACCAATAAGTGTATCAAGGAGTAGATCGACCACTGTATAGTTGAAAAAACCAAAAATTCTAGAAACAAATTGTCAAAGTATCCTCTACAAAATGAGCATATGACCAGTGTCAAAATCTCATAAAATTGCAACTATTGATGTGTTAACTTGCATAGTGAATCAGTGACTCCACTACATATAATTAGTTACCCAAAAGAAGCCAACTAGGCTTATCGAGCACTTATGAACAACTATCATATATCTCCTATGGCAAGGCTAGGTAAGTCTTCCACCTACATCATTGAAAAGACCCTGATATCTGGGTGTCTCCCAGTTAAGAAAATTTCACCACAACCCTCTTTATCAAATGTAAAAGGATTTATGGAAAAACATAGCCGCTATATCAATGAGCACATGAGCATACATAAAAAGTATCCATAGAAGCGTACATAGTGTGCAAGTGCTCAATATATGTAGTAAAATAGCACTCAAATGCTGAATTCATAGCCCAAACATTGGCCAAAAACACATGCAAGTGTTTGTCAACTTTGTTTTTTAGGCTCAAAAATGTGCATAAATTTGTGATGTTTGCTCCCACCATAACTAAAAATGATTCAAGAAACCTATAGATTTTAGCGTGCTTGAAAAAAACAGCCTCAAAGATGAATATTTGTTGTTGGAGAAGTACAAAAGAGCACTCTTTGTGATGTTCTTAAACTTGTGTCATGAGAACTATGTGTTGATATATTTAGGTAGTGATGTGTATGAACACTCTAGGAACGTCACGGAAATTTTTTCCCTCTTTAGGAGGGTTTTTTCCCCCCGCTTGTATATATGCCTATTGCCCTAATGGGCTACTTATCTTTGTACATTCTAGTGGTAATACATCCAGTATTGTGTGTTGTGCTCCAAGCTTCTTCTTCTTCCTTGTGCTATTTGTGTGCCTCCACAAACGTCTAACTCCAACAATTGATATTAGAGCAGGTCGCCTCTTCATCTAAGGTGTCATCGACACCTCTCTGGTTGCAATCTCAGAATCGCATGAAATTTGGTGAGCATACTCAGGGTGTTTCAAAGATCAAAACGACTTTGCTTTGTGGTGCCAAAATCATGATCTGAGCTTGTTTTGGCCTCGGAACGCACTATCGCAATGCTTGTGTAGGCTATTTCATCTTTTTGTGCCGAAGGTATATACCAATTTTGGTTCACCAATATAAGCATCTCAAAGTCTGCTACAAGTTTAGAAAAATTAGTCTTGGCAGTTTTGTTCAACTTTTTGAGATACAGTCAATTTTCTGCATCAAGGTATTTTAGTCACTAGCCTCGGATGAAAGCAGTGATGTATTCCGTATGTTGGTTGTTGAGGATAAGTTGGATGCTACCAAGTACCCGTTATGGGCTTATATGATGCGACATGTATTGGTTGCAAAAGAACTATGGAAGATTGTGCAGGGTGTTGAAAAATATCATATCACACTTGCAATTGTTACAACTGCAAGTATTGAAGCTGACACAGAAGGTGTCGAAGATGGTGATAGTATGCAAATTCCTGTTCGTGCTATTGTTTCTATTGCACCTACTATAGAGCAAATTTGTTGGGATGACAAAGATGCTCAGGCACATGCATTGATAGTTTTGTCTATCAAACATGCCATTATTTCTCACATTCACTCTTGTAGAGTAGATGAGGATTTTATACCAGGCTAGCAATGAGGCTCGTGTTTCTTACCTCGGAAAACAGTTGGACAGTGATCACATGAATATAGGGTGATTCTATGGACAATTTTCTAAAAAAGATAAAGGATTTGAAGGAATAGTTGATTTTTGCAAATGAAGTCCTTCCTGACACCACTTGTGCAGACTACTCTGAATGATCTTCCTGACTCATGTCAAAGTTTTGCTTCTACTCTTCGTTTGATGATGAAAGCAATCCAAATGCATTAACATTTGAAGAGTTAGTTTATGTTTTATTGCAGGAAAACCAGTCCAGGCAGAATAGGTCTATTATGCATATTGTAGATCAAGCTTTCCTGGCTAGTCATAAGGGAAAAGGAAAATGGAGCTCTTCTACTAGTAAGTAGAAATCTGCAAATGTTGCACATTTGAAGAAGGAAGACAAAGATGAGAAGAAATCAGAAAAGTAGAAATTGTTTTGCAAATGTTGTAAAGCAAATGATCATGTCATTAAGAGTTGTCCTAAACTGGATGCTAAAGAGGCAAAGAAGAAAGAGGACAGAATGGTTGTTGTAGAGGCCTCTACACTGAAAATAGAGTCTACTAATCTTGTGCAGGAACAAGAATGGGTGTTTACTACTCTTTGTAGTTTTGACCCATCTTCGCATGAGCAGTGCATGTCTATAGTAGACTAAGATGTTTGGTACTTTGATAGTGTGATGACCAAACATATTACCTCGCAGCATAGTTTCTTCTCTTCACTCGAGCCTACCCCTACAGGGAATACTGTTACATGCGCCAACAAATCCTCTTATCCTGTTATAGGAGTTGGTAAGATCATTTTGTCTATCGTTGATGGTAGTTCTTTCTCTTTGTCAGATGCTTTGTTTGTGCCAAGGATCAAGAAAAATTTGTTATCAGTTTTTGCATTAACCAAGAGTGGTTTGGTTGTGAAATGGCGACATCATTATTGCTTCTGGCATTTTGTGTCATGGGTTGTATAAGCTCATAGACTATGAAAGATCTGTAAATGATTTGGCATGTGTAGTACATGATTCTCAGGCTATGTCAAATGCAAAGCTTTGGCATGCACGCTTTGGTCATCTGAATTTTGTTAGTTTGCTATGCCTGTAGAAATATGAAATGGTGTCCTCTTTGCCCAAACCTGACGCACTTAGAAAACACGTTTGTGAAAGCTATATTTTGGGCAAAATGCAGTGTACTTCCTTTCCAAAAGATAGCTGAGTTCGGGCTACTAAAAGATTTCAGCTTGTTCACAGTGATGTATGTGGTCCTATGCAGACTCCCTCTTTTGGAAATTATCTTTACTTCGTGAATTTCATTGATGATTTCTCCAGGCATGTATGGGTATCTCCATTGAAAGCAAAGTCCGAAGTGTTTATGTGCTTCAAACAGCTTTTGGTTTTGGTTGAAAATCTGTCAGCATGTAAAATGGGCACCCTCCATTTTGATCGAGGGGGGGAATATATGTCTTCTGACTTTAATGCATTTCCAGCTAGACATTGGATAAAACATCATTGTACACTCAGATGATTGCTACATACTGAGTCAATATACAACACCCTTTGGTCTTCTCCTACTACTTTATGAGTTGCATTCAAGATAAGAGTCATGTCATCCTTCTGATCTGATGCATAATTATAATAATTATTGTTGTAGGACTGAGATTGAAAATTTCTTCCACCTCCTCTAGCATATGATGTCCTACCACCTCTTCCTCTGAAGTTACCTCTTTGGTTTTTGCCTCCTCTACCTCTTTGATTGAAGCTCTGAGTATTACTTCCAATTTTGATTTTTATACCAACAATCATTTGCCAAATGATTGGTTCTTCCACAAATCCAACAAGCTTTAGTATTGCGGCCTTTGTTCTTACCTCCTCTTCCTTTACCTCAGAAGTTCATGTTTCCTTTTGTGAAATTGTCTTGACTTGAAGTTCCTTCATCATTCATTGAATGCTTCCCTTTGCCATTCTTTTTCTTGTCCTTAGAGTACATAGCTTGACTTGCACTCCTATCATTGTCTCCCTTAATGTCCTGCTCAAAAGTTAGCATGTGTCCTAGCAATTGCTTAAGATCAGGAGTAAAATGATCTAATGACAATTCTATGGACAATATGAAAGGCTTCCACTTCTCATCTCCTCTCAAACCTATAAGTATTTGCCTTACCAACTTATCCTCTTCAACGTCTTCATCTACTACTCCCAAGCTATCTGCAATATCCTTCATCCTTGCCACATAATAAAAAATTAATTGTGAACTCTTCTTCTTGAAAGTTGTGAACTTTGCCCATAATGACAACTTCCTTGACTTGGTTGTGTTTTGGAAATGCTCTTCCAAAGCATTCCACACATCTGTTGCACTTTGTAATCCTCTAATATGAGGTAGAAGATAATCATTTACAGCCATGTAAATGATGCTTCTAGCTTGAGCATCCTTTCTCATCCAATTCTTCAAACTTGCAAGTTCTTCCCTAGTTGGAACACTAGGATCTTCAAATTCAAGCTTTTCTTCTTCTCCTATAATGAATGCCATCAAATCTTTGCTCATGAGGTTTGCTTCCATCCTCATGGACCAAGCTGGATAGTTCTCCCTATCTAGCTTATCAATCTGCAAGCTTTCTCCCATCTCTGATCTTCTGTGTCTACAATTACTATGATTTATGATAATAGAGTGTACCTTCGATATGAAGCTTTAATCCTTTTTGATCCTTTGAACTCGTGATTTGTACTTCTATAGCTTATCTTAAAAAAATTGCCTTTGTTCACTTTTGATTAGAAGGAACTTCAATATCTACTAGAGTCGGGACTTCCAATGCCTTTACTTCACTTGTATTGCATCTTCAACTCTGATACCACTGTTTGAGACCTCTAAATCTCCAAAGGTTTGATCTATATTGATTTAAGAGCACCTCTATATCAGTTATGGATCAAACTTTACACAAATGTTACCTTCATTTTCCAAATTGTTCACTATCACTTCTCTAAGTGAAAATCTTCCTTCTTCAGAAAGTCTGCTTCAGAGATTGACTTCATTACCTGCACATATCTTCAGATTTCTTCAAACTAATGATGCAAATATCTCCATAGTACCTTTGCGCAATCAAACTAATGATGCACATATCTCCATAGTACCTTTGCGCAATCATATCAACCATTAGTCCTTCAAAAGAGTCATTAAAACTTTAACTTGATCCTTAAGATCAAAAGTATGTCAAAAATTGTCTTTTTGAACAGACGACTTTGACATAGGTAACTTGTAAGGTTGATTTCTCATAGCACATATCCCGTTTTGCTAAATGCTTTATGCCCCATTTTGCTAAATGCTTTATGCCATAGCTTCCTTATCTTTTAACTTAGATTTTGAATGCCCATTCATAAAAAACTTTACACTATGCACTGAGATCTAAGCAAAACATTGACACGAAAAAGTGCGCGACTCTAAGAGGTCTACCTACAGACTTTTCATACACATGTTCCTATTGATCATACTCGCAGCATGGAAAGAATTAGGCCATGAAACTTTGAACATAGCTTCTAGATTAGATGTCTAAAAAAGATTTCCTAATCCACATGATCAAGCTAAGATAAATCAAAGAAATACTCGTCACTAATTTCTAAATATAACTCTCTACACATCTATCACAATGAAACTTGGCTTCTAATGACTCTCTCATTTATTTCTTTACTTTATTTACTTATATACATATGTTTCTAGAATCATCCCATGTCTATTACATTACTCCTTACCATCCTAAGGATCATCTATACTCATAATTCAAGAATTTCCAACTGTAATGTACATATGTATACAAGCTTCACTTTTGAGACCTCTTCACATTCTCAAATGACTTCTTGAACTTCAATCTGATCATTGAATTGCTTTAAACTCTTTGTATTCATCAATTTGGGATTGCTTTGTTCCAACATTTTTTATAGTGATTGGGTTGGCTGCTATGACACTTGTGTGTCCATGAGTGGTTTTTGCTTCATGCTTGGTAGCTCATGTATATCTTGGTTGAGCAAGAAGCAACCTACTATGGCTACTTCTAGTTGTGAGGTTGACTATAGGGCAACTTTCACAATGAATGTTGAGTGTGTGTGGCACAGATGCCTTATGGTTGATTTGGGTGTTGGTCAGTCTTATGCCACCACCATCTTCATTGACAATCAGAGCGCATTGGCAGTGGCAAGGAACCCTGTATTCCATGCTTGCACTAACCACATTGAGGTGCATTATCATTATGTCAGGGAGGGGTTATGTGCTGGGGAGATCAGCTTGGCATATGTGCCCATGGAGGAGAACATTGCAGACCTTTTTACGAAGGCTCTGCCGAGGGAGAAGTTTGAAGCTTTCTAGAAAGCTTTAGGCTTACTTCCTTTTGTTGATTGATTCCGCATAGCTTAGCACTTCCTTATACATGAGTGCCAGCTCCTTGTTCACCACATCACTCCTATGGGGGATTTGTTGATATATTTAGGTAGTGATGTGTGAGAACACTCTAGGACCACCGGGGCACTTTTATCCCTCTTTAGGAGGCTTTTCCCCCAGCTTGTATATACGCCTATTGCCCTAACAGGCTACTTATCTTTGTACATTCTAGTGGTAATACATTCAGTATTGTGTGTTGTGGTCCAAGCTCCTTCTTCTTCCTTGTGATGTTTGCATGCTTCCATAGACGTCTAACTCCAACACTATGCACTAAAGTACCCCAAAATGACTACAAAAATCATCCAAAAATGCTTCAAAAAAGGCTTTGAAAGCAAAGAATGAAGATTTGAGGGACCAAAACATGTTCAAGGTAATGTTAACCTTAGTCTTTCCCCTTCTTCAGACACTACAAGAGTGTAGCTTAGTGGCAAGAGACCTTGTTGGTTAAGTGGGCTCCAAGGAGAACAAACTAGGATGGGTGACCTCTCGGGAAGAGTCAAGAACCTTTGTCTTCCTTGATCCTTGAGGTCCTCCCTTGCGTGCAGCCAATGGTGCCAATGGTGACTCCTATGCCAAGGTATGCCTTAGTCATCGCCTTAGTCATAAGCCTTGGAAAAAGCATTGGGTGGGCAGGTGGGTGCTCACTTCGCTCACACAAAAGGAACAAATCTTTTGCATCCAAACACTCTGATACCAATGAAGTGTTTTCCTTGCAGTGCACCATAGTGGACTCTCCTTCTTGAGAGCTCCAAGACAATATTCTCATGGTAGAAAACCAAGTTCTAGATGCCACATAGAGTACTCTACGATGAGGTTGCACAATACACAGACCATGAACAAAGATTTCTTAGGTCACACAAATGTGGTCGAATTTACAGTATATGACTGATCAAGCCACTATATGTTTTATTAAGGAACATATACAAAAGTGTCCGACAACCATTTGGCCTTTCACACAGACACTAACGGTAACATAATCATGATTATGCGGATGATCATGATAGGGGGTGATTCAAACAATTGACACTTTACATTAGATGTATTATGTACATTGATACACATACATACAATCATACACACACACACACACACACACATATATATATATATATATATATATATATATATATATATATATATATATATATATATATATATATATATATATATATATATTCTCATATCAGTTATGTTTTTAATTGTGTGTATGGTGTGGGTTCATAATTTTGATCATTTTAGAGTCTTTATCAAATTAATTTATTTTATTGAAGTGAATTATATGACAAAAATGTAATAATGATTTTTATTAAAGTTTATATTTAACATGTGATTTATTACTTTAATTATATAATGCATTCATATTATGTGTGTTTGTGTGTGTATATGTATGTATGTGCATGTAGTTGTGTGTGCATATGTATGTATGCACATGTAGGTATATATTTATATTTGTGTATATGTGTGTATGTGTATGCAACTATGTGTGCATGTGTGTGTATGTGTATATGTATGTGTATGTTTATATGTGTATATGTATGTGTGTATGTGTGTATGTGTATATGTACGTGTATGTGTATGTGTATGCGTATGCGTATGCGTATGCGTATGCGTATGCGTATGCGTATGCATATGCGTATGCATATGCGTATGCATATGCATACGCATATGCATATGTGTGTATAATATGCATATGTATGTGTATGTGTGTATATGCATGTGTATATGTATGAGCATGCATGTGCATGTGTATCTGCATGCATGTGCATGTACACATACATATGCATGTGTATATATATGTGCATGTGTGTATATGCATGTGTGTATATGCATGTGTGTATATGCATGTGTGTATGTGCATATGTATGTGTACCTATATAAGTATGTGTTTATGTGTGTATGTGTATGTGTATGTACATACATGCATGTGCACGCATGTGCATGTAGGTATGTTTGTGCATGTGTGTGTGTATTTGTATTTGTATGTGTGTGTATGTGCATGTGTATGTGTAAGTGTATGCACATATGTATGTGAGTGTATGTGCACATGTATGCATATGTGTGTGTAAATGTGTGTATGTGCATGTGTATATATATATATATATGTGCATGCATGAGAGGGCATGTATACGTGTATATGTGCATGTGAATGTGTGCCAATGAGTATGTTAATTTATGAAAACAAAACAATTTAAATGATATAAAAACAATGAAAATTTTATTTACAATAACTTATCATATATTATGATCGGTGAACTTCTTGAATATAAGGGGAGAGAGAGAGAGAGAGAGAGAGAGAGAGAGAAATCGAATGAGAGAGAGAGAGAGTATGGGAGAGAGACAGAGTAAGAGAGAGCTCGAGATCATAAGCACAGTGCAAATATGAACATTGGATCGTTCTTCAATCAAATGCACACAAGATAAAGATGGAAGAGCAATGCATTTTTTTATTTGGTCAAAAATGATGTCGTATAAATGATGTGTTCATGTTGTATATGCAATACTTTGAACTATCACATATGCGATATTACTGTGTGTCGCATATGTGACGTTGAAATATGCAACACTTTCTAGCTGACAAAATGTCGCATATGTGACTCTCACATATGTGACATTTAAATCAACATTGTTAGCAGCCTTGAGTTTAGTGTCAATAGTAACATCGTTTAAGCAATGGTGCGTGCTCGACGCTTAATTAGATGGAATGCAAAATTACAAAATGACAAAGTTATGTGGCATCCTTCTAACTCCCCTTTATCATGTCATATGAACGCATTTGCTACCAAAACATGTGATTTCTTCCTTTACGCTTTTATATTCCATCAGTACAAGAGAAATCATGTACCTGCACAGCCCCAATAAAGCTTTCTTGATGTACCTACACAGCCCCAATAAAGCTTTCTTGATGTACCTACAACTCCCTTTAAACCTTTCTTGATGTACACACAAAGTCCCATCAAAGCCTTCGTGATGTATTACATACACAGTACTGCCTACTTTTAAAAACACATACATAGTACTGCCTACTATGGAGAAACATTTATGAAGTACATTAGATTTTTTTATGTTTTATTCTTTTCAATTTAATCTTCCACTTTTCTTATTCTCTCATCTACGCATCCTAGTCTTCTATATGAGATCAAGGTAGAGAAAATAAGTACTAAAAAATGTGTGTTCTTCTCATTATCTCTTGGTGAACCTTTGTTTGAAGGAGACTTCATAGTAGATGAAAATCGAAGATTTCCTTATTTTAAGGGTACAGCAAGCAACAACTTCGATGTGCATGTCCACTCTTTAGAGTGACGATATTATCTGCTAAATGGGCTATCAAATTTCGGACAAAATGTTGACATTTCTAAATATACCTTGTATGTTATGTGCTTGAGTGGTAATTGGTGGATTATGAAGTTCATCTTTTCACTAATTATGCCCAATTGATCATAGGATTTGTTTTCCAATTGATCATAGGATTACCACCAAAATCATTGGAAGCAACCCAGAATCATCAAAAATCACAAAATTAGAATCACTCTAGAGAGATCTTGTTTAGAAAAATTATTAAACATTTTGGTCCATTCAAACCAAACCATTTACCTGATTCTATAGAAGAAGAAAAACATAATTTGGCTTTATAATAGGCATTATTAATGTTAGGCCGCCGGATTGGCACATTGTAGTTTTATATTCTCATATACCGCACGCACCGAAAGGGCGTAACGAAGAGATGTAACCCTTTTATTCATTAATGAAGAGACATGACATAGTTCTCTGGTGGTAGAGGAGACGGGATCGCCAGACTGTCTGTCTGGGTGATTTGCGACCTTGTGGAGACTTCGTATACCGCAGATTACAGATATTCTGAGTTATGTCACTCTGTCTTTGTTGACTCATAGTAATTCTTTATTAATACAGTAATGTTATGTTCATGTTAATAAGTCTGTGCGACTGTGATCATTAATTCGTGCGTTAAATACGGTGTGAGGAATAACCGAAATACGAACAATAATACGTTGTAGAAGAAGTTATACTGGATATAGTGTGATGCTTAATTTGATAGTTAAGTTGGGAAAATCAGATAAAGGGCCTCTGCATTGTCAGACCCCTACCATCCCCAAGAACCCGAAAAGAGATTAAAAAGCAGATGTGACAGAAGTCCCCTTTTTAACACTGGCGTCGTGTGTGGGAAGATGGCAATGGATTGAGAATAATCAGTAAAGGTAGAGCAGTGCATAAGGCAAGCGGTGCAGAGGTGATATATGCCGGTTACTCGGTCCGGCGAGTCTTATCCGAAGTATAGGAGAGACCAGCATTCCTGGGCAGTTCCAACTCTATTAGGGACACCCCCAAGCAGTAGAAGTGTAGGCCATTTAAGCCCAGTTGTCGAAGGATCGGAGCCAGTTCGCAGTGATTCCGGTACCAGTTCGGTGACACATGATGAGATTCCGATGTGATTCCGGTGCATTCTGAAGAAGGTCTAGTGACTTCTGAGTGTACAGAGTCGCAGTGCGCAATTGGTTCGACAGTATCTGGTCAGAATCCAACTACTTTCAGTGATAAAGTTGTGTTACCAAGTGAGACCGTTTCCGGTGAAAAGATAACCTGCTGCGATGAAAGTTCGATAACTTCCGGTGGGAATTCGGTACCATTTAGTGGAAATTTGAAGTTTTTCGGTGACGGTGCAGTACTACCTAGTGGACCTTTATTACGTTCTCCACTGTTCGGGGCAAGCCTCCCTAGTTTTGATACCAAGGTTGAGGACAGGTTATTCAATTTGGAGATAAGTAAGAGATTCAACACCCTTTTTGAACCGAAAGGTGACAGGTCTGACAATACAGAATCTGAAGGACAAGAGACACCTCCTCAATAGACAGATAACAACAACACTACTCATAATAGTACTATGAGTGGTTCACAATCTCAGCAGCAGACACCCCCACAGCCCCAACCGCAGTTTCAGCAACAGTAGCAGCTGCAACCAATTATACCAGTTTGACCGGTTCCAATAGGAGTGACTTACACCAAGTTCGGTGGATTCTCGGGTGACAACCCTGATGCACATGTGTGTACCTTTGAGATAAGCTATGCAGTGCTGAACCATCCACCGAATCCGACGTACAAGGCCATCGTATTTCAGGCCACTTTAGTTAATGAAGCAGCCAGGTGGTTGATTGAGTATGATATTAATCATTTCCTTAACTATGATGCTGTGAGGGATGCATTTTTACAGAGGTTTCGGTTGAAGAAAAATCCTGCCAAAATCTTCGATTATTTGTAGAACAATCGGCAGAAACCGCATCAGACTATTCAAGAATACGCAACATTGTTTCGAACTCACTTAAGGCAGCTGCCTCTGGCACACACTAATCTATCGGACGATGTTATAACCCAATGGTTCATTAACAGACTGAGTCCGTAGCTTAAACAAATCATGATCATCCGTTGTGTGGGTGCAATGACACTGGATGTTGTTATTGTGATGGCCCTGCAACTAGAGCATAAAGTTGTAGGATTTACAGAAGACCTGGAATGGCTGAAGGCCAGTAAGAACGTAGTGGATGATCCGACTAAACAGATGTATTGCACCAAGTGCAAAAATCCAGCGCACACCAGTGCTACATGTGCCCTTAACCAAATGTATTGTGCCATCTGCAACACAACAGGACACTCAACAGAAAACTGCACGTATAATGCCAAGGTGCAGGGCAGAGCAGCTGTTAATGCCATCGTACAAGAACCAGGCTAGCCAACAACCCATTATGTGCCACCACAGATGCGAACCAATCAGTCGCAAGGATACAAGAATTACCACGGTTAGCGGAACACCAATTTTAATTCAAATCGATGGCAGGCGGGTACATCAGCGGAAGGTACTTCTCTTCCACCACCTCGATGTCATTTTTGCGGCAAGATTGGCCACATCCGTAGATTTTTCAAGCATGCAGTAGAGTACGACAAATTAAAGAAGGAGCGACAAAATCCAATGACCAACACGGTCTATATTTCACCAGTCGAATCACAAGCAGCAGTGGTTCAGACAAGATCGGGTAAGTAGTTGCAACCCACAGTTGAGGTGTTCGAGCCTCGTATCCGTGAGCAGCAGCGAATGTATACAAAGGCTAGTCAATGGATAGCTAAGGAGCCAACTGTATTTCGTGATCCAATTCCGGTAACACATGTTCCCCTGCCTAAGGCAAGGTCGAATGAACAAAATTCTACCCCAACAACAGTAGGATCATCATTAGAATCGATGAGAAGTACGATCCAAACAGATCAGGTATGGGATATCCTATCTAAGGCTTCAATTACACTCCCTTTGGGACAGTTGCTCGCCTTGGTGCCAAGAGTCAGGCAGCAATTCCAATAGCAGGTTGGTCTCGGATCTTCCTGTACTCCGGCGACTCCAACAATACAACCGGAAGCTGATTCTACGGTGGATCATTCAGTCCCATTGATCACTGTCTGGCATAAAAACCAAAAGATTAATCAAGTGCTAATTGATGGCGGTTCAGGTGTGAATATTGCAACTACAGCTCTCTACAAGAAATTGGGGTGGGCCCAAATCGAGCCCGTATAATTTTTTGTACGAATGGCAGACCAATCCCGAGTCCATCCGGTGGGACTAGTACGGAATATTTCGATTACCTTGCAGGGTACCACGTTCAAAATGACTTTTGTAGTCCTCGAACTACCAGAATCTAGCCTCGACTACAATCTACTTTTTGGTCGACCATGGTTGAAACAAGCCAAAGTTATACAGGATTGGTCAGCGCAGGAGTTAACTTTCAAAGATAATCACCGTAAATATGTAGTTAACTTGGATGCCATGCAGCCCTACGAGCTTCATGCAAGACCATATGTAGCGGAGCCGGTCCACATGTTGGATGGCTTATCTGACGACGAGGAAGAGCCATTCCTGAAGACCAATAAGGATCTGATCTCATTAGGTACTGTAGATCTCCAGTCGCTTGTCCGGCCGCTTGCACGGTGGTACCAATGACCGAAGATGCAGAAGCAGACGATAGTGTCGCTATGGATGGAGCCACCTTAGATCAACTTTTGCAATCAGCTGATGATCTGGTAAAACCTCGACAATTTTATGTACCAGAAGATCAATTAGTAACGTATAATTTGGGTGATGCGGTTAACCCGCGACCCGTTAAGATTAAGGCAGGATTGTGAGAGACATTTCAAGATGACTTGATACGACTTCTGCGTGAGTTTTCTGATGTTTTTGCTTGGGACTATAGAGATATGAAAGGTCTGGACCCGCGGATCTATCAACATCGGGTAGTGCTCAAACCGGAGGTGAGGCCAATCAAACAGTCCAGTTACCGAATGAACCCCAATTATGCAGCACAAGTCAAAGCAGAACTTGATCGGTTATTGAAGGTGGGATTCATTGTCCCAATCGAGCATGCTGAATGGATATCACCAATCGTGATCGTCCCGAAGAAAAATAAACAGCTACCCATCTGTGTTGATTACCGGAAACTGAATGCTACCACTGTCCCGGATCCATTCCCTCTCCCCTTTCTGGACACAATGCTCGACAGGGTGGCAGGGCAAGAGATGTATTCATTTCTGGATGGATACAGTGGCTATAATTAGGTGAGGATGGCAGAATAGGACATACCTAAAAGAGCTTTTATCACGAATTGGGGTGTTTATGCTTGTACTGTAATGTGGTTTGGGTTAAGGAATGCTCCGAGTACGTTTCAACGATGTATGCAAGCAGTTTTTTCACCCTACTTGACTACTTTTATGCAAGTATATTTGGAGGACTTTTCCTTATTTGGCAAGATTGTGCCGCACCTGTATCATTTATGATGCTGCTTTGAAAAATGTCGCGAATACCAATTATGCTTGAATCCGACAAAGTCTGTTTTTGCGGTCTCTTGTGGAAAACTACTCGGACATATTATCTCTGCACAAGGAATACAAGTCGATCCGGATAAAGTTGCAGCCGTGTTGGAGGCACCAATCCCTACGACACCGAAAGAAGTTATGCGCTTTCTGGGCCAAATCCGATGGCATGGCAGACATTTACGGTGGTTAGCTTGTTGGAGAAACAATCACTAATTGGACATATATTTGAAGGTCAAATCTTAGGAAGAAAACCCCATGCCTATGTGAAGGGACAAATTCACAAGTGTATTATACTTGTAATGTTAGTTCACTTTAGTTCTAGAAGTTTTTTAAAAAAATCACGAGAATAAGAAAATCTATATAAGTTAGTTTGTATCAACTGACGCGATGAGGAAGACAATGAGAAAGTGAGAAGAACTCATTTTTGTATGACTGAGTATAGTCGGGCTTCTCTGAGTGAGAAAGCATCTGTAAACTTCTGAGTTTTCATAGCTATGAGAAAGAACTGAGTAAAGTTCTGTGTATGAGTCTCTTTCCATCATCTCCATAATTACCTAGTGTGTGATGAGTTAAAAAGATCAAGTTTTCCAAGCAACTCGATGCCTGGCATCGAATCTCTACTGATAAGTCATATTTTCATTTATAGTTTTCATTCAGTACTGAAGTGTTTTGAAAAACATGATGTTGTTGGAGCAACTCGATGCCTGGCATCGAATTCCAGTTGATAAGTCATATTCTAAGTGTGCATGAAATCACCTATAGTTTTGGTGTCCAAAAGATCAAGATTTTATGCGGGAAGTCGATGCCCGACATCGAATCCCTGCTGAAAAGTGGCCAAAAACACTCCAAGTCGATGCTCGGCATCGAATTCTCGTTGCAAGTCGATGCTAGGCATCGAATTCTAATTTTAAACAGGCGCTCTTACTATAACAGGAAAGATTTCCAATTTTGGAAGGTCATACAGGGTCATCTTGTGAGAGCCATAACTTGAGTTCTAGAGATCCGTTTGATGCATATGATAGGTTGTTGGAAAGCTCTACTTTTCTAGTTTCAGCCTATAAAGTTTCATGGAGAAATAATACTTGAGCTAGGAGAAATTAGCAAAATCCTGAAGGTATGTCATTTCGGTGACTAGGAATTTTTGTAGAAGCAAAGTTCTCACTTTAGGCTACCATTTCTCAAAGTTTGGAGTGGCAATGAGTTAATGGTGACAATAGAGGTGTTCTAGTGTCACATTAATTCATTTCTTGTGGTGTTTCATACATCAACAAGTGGTATCAGAGCAGAAAGACTCTCGAGAGCAGAAGACGACAAAGGTACGAGAAGTTTTGTAAAGTTTTCCATTAAAGTTTGAAAGGTGAAGCATTTGAAGACACAAGGCATCAAAAGGTTACTTCAAAAGTATCCTCATACACAAAGAACTTCAAAAGGTATTATCCTTTATCCTTTAAGCTCACAGGTTGCAGCAGAAGAAAAGAACTATGGCAGATCATATCTCCATTGACAAACTGGACAGAGATAATTACCCTGCATGGGTAATGAGAATGGAAGCCTTACTTATGAGTAAGGATCTCATGGTATATGTAACAGGTGAAGAAGAGAAGCCAGTATTTGAAGATGAAAGCCGACCAAAGAAAGAGGAACTTGATGCTTTAAAGCATTGGCAGAAGAAGGATGCAAGTGCAAAAGCATACATCTACAATACAATCTCTGATCATTTGCTACCACACATCAGAGGATTGGAATCATCTGAAGATATATGGAATGCATTGGAGTATCATTTCCAAAGTACTACTAAAGCACGGAAAGCAAGTCTATGGTCAGAGTTTACAACATTCAAGAAGAAGCCAAGTCAAACCATTAGTGATTATGTCACTAAGATGAAGGATCTAGCAGATAGTCTTGGATCCATAGATGAAGATGTTGAAGATCACAGATTGATTGCTCAATTACTTGCAGGTTTGAGAGGGGATGAAAGGTGGAAACCTTTTGTCTTATCAACAGAACTTTCATTAAATCATTATGTTCTAGATTTGAACCAGTTGCTTGGTTTGATGCTCACATATGAGCAAGACTTGAAGGGAGATGGAGATAAAGGACAAAGTTCTGCAATGTACATGAAGAACAAGAAGAAAGGAGATAAAGGTAAAGCAAAGGATGAAGAAGAGTCAACTTCTCAAGTTTATTATGCAAGAGGTAAAGGCACTGGCAGAGGAAGAGCAAGAGGTTTTGGAAGAGGAAGAGGTAATCAAAATAACAACAAGAAGGCTTGCTAGATCTGTGGATTGAGTAATCATTTGGCTCATGACTGTTGGCACAACCAACAAGGATCAAACCAGAATCAAAACAACAATAGCAGAGGCCGAGGTGGAAGATATCAAAGTAATTTTCAAAGAGGTAGACAAAGTCAAAGAGGAGGCTATGGTAGAGGTGGAGGAAGAAGTTGGGGACATAATCAATCCTACAACACCACCTACTACAACTATGCAAATGACACACAGAATGAAAGTCATACATCATTGATGATGAATTCAATCAGCACATCAGATAAAGAAGATCTAAAGGTATTTTACATTGACTCTGGATGTTCTAATCATTTGTCAGGAAACATAGAATTGATGTCAAAACTGGAAAAAGGCATTTCTAGTCATACAGTTCAAAGAGGTGATAATACAAGACATAGTGTACATTCAATTGGAAAGGTGAAATGCAAGAGTGGAGCAGATTTGCTAACCAATGTTTTGTATGTTCCCACAATACCTAAAAACTTGATTAGTGTGGGACAGATAATTGAAAAAGGTTTTCAAGTCAGGTTTACAAATGAAGGAGTATTTGTTGAAGATCCAGAGAATGGATATAATCAGATTGTCTCTGGTAAGAAAGAAGGTAGACTCTTTACTTTAAGAGTACAAGGGAACATTGGTCAAGCTTTGCTTACACATGGTGAAGGAGTGATTACAGAACTTGATCTCTGGCATAAGAGATTAGGTCACTTTAATGAAAGAGGAATTAAAGCTATGGTTGCTAATCAGTCTGTACTAGGATTACCAAATGTGCAAAGTCAACATATGGTTTATAAATGTGAAGCATGTCAAATGGGTAAAGCACACAGGTTACCATTTCAGAAGAAAGGATTCAAACATGATGGATTACTAGAGCTTATTCATACAGATGTATGGGGACCAACAAAAGAAGGATCTATCAGTGGCTCAAGGTACTATGTTCTTTTCATTGATGATGCTACAAGATGGATAACATTATATGTTTTGAAGGAAAGATCAGAAGTGTTTGGAGCTTTCAAGCATTTTCATGCATATGCAGAGAGAGTCACAGGTCAAAAGCTTAAGAGACTGAGGTCTGATGGAGGGGGAGAATATTTCTCCCAAGAGTTCAATGATTATCTTTGGAATGCAGGTATTAAGAGAGAAATAACTTGCAGGTATACACCACAACAAAATGGTGTAGCAGAAAGAAGGAACAGGACTTTGGTTGAGTTTGCTAGAGCTATGCTAAAGGAGAAGAACTGTCCAAATTATCTTTGGGCTGAGGCTGTAAATACAGCTACATATCTTGTGAATAGATTACCATGTGCAGCTCTGAATGGAATGACTCCATATGAAGCTTGGTGGGGTAAGAAACCAACACTAGATCATTGTAGAGTGTTTGGATCAATTGCATATGCTTATGTGCCATCACAACTTAGGCATAAACTTGAACCAAAGGCAGAAAAATATGTGTTCATTGGTTATGATGAAAAGCAGATGGGTTACAGGTTGTGGAATCCTCTAACAAAACAATTTATTGTTTCTACAGATGTTACATTTGATGAACAGAAAAGTTGGTATGCAGATCAAAGTCATACAGCTGAAGAATTTGAAGAAGAGGTAAGAAGATGTGAGAAAGGAAAATCAATTGTGCAGGTAAATAGAGATGAAGACTATATGCAAGCAAGTACATCCACAAGTGGATTAACAAGAAGAAATGAAGAAGCTCCTATATTTGATGAAGAAGTGTATCCAGACACTTATGAAGAATGTGAACCAAGAAGGTCAAGCAGGACTAGAAGACAACCAGAAAGGTATTCTTATGATACTTCTTACATAACTCAGAAGAACTATGCATATATGGTCAAAGATGATGAAGAACCCCAGAACTATGATGAAGCTAAAGGTAAGAAGCAATGGGAAGAAGCAATGAAGGAAGAGTTCAATGCACTGGAGGAGAACAAGACATGGGAACTTGTTCCTAAACCAAATGGTAAGAAAGTTATTGGAAATAAATGGGTTTATAAAGTGAAGAAGCTTGCAGATGGAAGTATAGCCAGATACAAAGCTAGACTGGTGGTGAAAGGCTATGCCCAGACCTATGGCATAGATTATGATGAGACATTCAGTCCCGTAGCTAAGATGTCAAGTATAAGGACAATCATTGCTATTGCAGCTTCAAAAGGATGGACTCTAAGTCAATTGGATATAAAAAATGCATTCTTGAATGGATACATATCAGATGAGGTATACATGGAACAACCTCAAGGGTTTATAGATTCCAGGTATCCAAATTTTGTTTGCAGGTTGAGAAGAGCATTGTATGGATTGAAGCAAGCTCCAAGAGCTTGGAACTATAGACTGGTGAAGTATCTCAATGATCTTGGATATCAAAGTTCAAAAGCAGACCCAAGTCTACTTATCAGAAGAACAGAGGAAGGTACAATCTACATTTGTATTTATGTAGATGACATTATAATCACAGGTACTTCAGATGAAGGAATCAAGGAGGTAAAGAGATTGCTTGAAAAAGAATTCAAGATCAGTGACCTAGGAAAGTTATCATACTTTCTTGGAATGGAAGTTACTTATACAGATCAGGGCATATATGTGTCACAAGAAAGGTATCTTCTGAACTTGTTGAAGAAGTTTGATATGGAAAATTGCAGAGAAGCTTCAACTCCACTTGAAGTTAATCACAAGCTCAGTAAATATGATGGTGCAGACTACAAAGATATGAGGAAGTATCAATCTCTTGTGGGTAGTTTGATTTATGCTACACTAACAAGACCTGATCTTAGTTATGCAGTGGGAGTTTTGTCACAATTCATGCATTGTCCAAAGGACCCACATTGGATTGCAGGTCAAAGAGTTCTAAGATATATCAAAGGAACTATAAAGGAAGGATTATATTATCCTTTTACATCAGATTTGAAGTTGAGAGCCTATAGTGATTCAGATTGGGCAGGTAATCAAGATGACAGAAGATCAACTCATGGTTACATGATATATATTGGTGATAAGCTTGTAAGTTGGTGTTCAAAGAAACAACATACAGTAGCATTATCATCAACTGAAGAAGAGTACAAAGGACTTGTGGAAGCAGCTAAGGAAGTCATATGGATGCAGACATTGTTCAAGAGCTTAGGCATTGATCAAGGTACACCTACAATACATGGAGATAATATGAGTTCACTTTATCTTGCAGCAAATCCAGTATTTCATGCAAGGACAAAGCACATAGAGATACAGTATCATTTTCTCAGAGAAAAGGTAATGGAGAAGGAGATTGAAGTGGAGTACATTTCTACTAAAGATCAGATAGCAGACATAATGACAAAGAGCTTGGATGGTGTGAAGACCAGCAGATTCAAAAGCATGGCAGGAGTAAAAGAAAAGAAGATGATATGAAGAAACAGGGAATGTCAATTAGTGATTGAGGGGGAGCTATTGGAGAAACAATCACTAATTGGACATATATTTGAAGGTCAAATCTTAGGAAGAAAACCCCATGCCTATGTGAAGGGACAAATTCACAAGTGTATTATACTTGTAAAGTTAGTTCACTTTAGTTCTAGAAGTTTTTTTTTTTAAATCACGAGAATAAGAAAATCTATATAAGTTAGTTTGTATCAACTAACGTGATGGGGAAGACAATGAGAAAGTGAGAAGAACTCATTTTTGTATGACTGAGTATAGTCGGGCTTCTCTGAGTGAGAAAGCATTTGTAAACTTCTGAGTTTTCATAGCTATGAGAAAGAACTGAGTAAAGTTCTGTGTATGAGTCTCTTTCCATCATCTCCATAATTACCTAGTGTGTGATGAGTTAAAAAGATCAAGTTTTCCAAGCAACTCGATGCCTGGCATCGAATCTCTGCTGATAAGTCATATTTTCATTTATAGTTTTCATTCAGTACTGAAGTGTTTTGAAAAACATGATGTTGTTGGAGCAACTCGATGCCTGGCATCGAATTCCAGTTGATAAGTCATATTCTAAGTGTGCATGAAATCACCTATAGTTTTGGTGTCCAAAAGATCAAGATTTTATGCGGGAAGTAGATGCCCGGCATCGAATCCCTGCTGAAAAGTGGCCAAAAACACTCCAAGTCGATGCCCGGCATCGGATTCTCGTTGCAAGTCGATGCTAGGCATCGAATTCTAATTTTAAACAGGCGCTCTTACTATAACAGGAAAGATTTCCAATTTTGGAAGGTCATACAGGGTCATCTTGTGAGAGCCATAACTTGAGTTCTAGAGATCCGTTTGATGCATATGATAGGTTGTTGGAAAGCTCTACTTTTCTAGTTTCAGCTTATAAAGTTTCATGGAGAAATAATACTTGAGCTAGGAGAAATTAGCAAAATACTGAAGGTATGTCATTTCGGTGACTAGGAATTTCTGTAGAAGCAAAGTTCTCACTTTAGGCTACCATTTCTCAAAGTTTGGAGTGGCAATGAGTTAATGGTGACAATAGAGGTGTTCTAGTGTCACATTAATTCATCTCTTGTGGTGTTTCATACATCAACATAGCTCATTTAGCGACACCACTTAATCAGCTTATGACTAGCGCTCCGCGGCAGTACGAATGGACTCCATAGTGCCAAACTGCATTTGATCGTTTAAAAGTTTTATTGACGCAGGCCCCAATTTTGCAACCCCCTGATTGGGATCGTCCGTTCCATGTTTTTGTGGATGCATCGGACATCACCATTGGAAGTGTGTCATGCAGCAAATGGATAAATGGTTTTGGCATGTATATTATGCAAGTCGCCGATTAGCCCCTGCTCAAAGAAACTACTCAGTGATCGAAAGAGAATGTCTCGGGTTGGTGTACTCTATGAAGAAGTTCCGCCATTATTTGTTGGGCCAAAAGTTCACCTTCCACGTGGATCATGCCGCACTTGTGTATTTGGTCTAGCGGCAACATTTGGGTGGGAGATTGGCTCGATGGGTTTTATTATTACAGGAGTTCGACTATGAAGTTATTCATCGACCCGGCACAGCACATGCCTTGGCGGATTTTCTATCTCGGTTGGATTCCGGTGAAGCTCTGGTGGGGGTTGATGACACTACACCGGCAATTTACGCTACTGAGCCAACTATTGAAGAATCTATAGAACCTCTTGTACCCCCTACATACTACGATACATTACTAACTTTTCTAACTGACGGGTGTCTTCCTCCTCAAACTCCCCCTGCTCTGCGGTGAAAATTTGTAGTTTACAGTCGTAGATTCCGGTTGATTGTAGGTCAACTGTACTACATGGATCATATTGGTGTTTTACTTCATTGTATCCCACCACATGAAGCCGAATCGGTTATTACCATGGCTCATTCATTACCCTCGGGTGGACATTTTGCAGCTGAGCTTACTCACCGTAAAATTCTGCAAAGTGGGCTTTGGTGGCCTACCATGTACAAAGATGTGACTCAGTTTGTGCAGTAGTGTGATACCTGTCAACGGTCTGGACAACCATTATAGTGGCACTTCTTTCCTCTTCAACTTGTCTTACCTCTGGAACCCTTTCAGAAGTGGGGTCTAGATTTTATTGGCCCAATAACACCACCTGCGACCCTCACCAACAATCGCCACATACTGACGTGTACCGATTATGCCACTCGGTGGGCGGAGGCTTGGGCATTACGGTCAGCCACAGCAGTTTCGGTGGCTAAATGCCTGATGAAGGATGTTTTTCCTCGTTATGGGTTGCCTCTGGAAATCGTTACGGACCAAGGTACACACTTTGCTAACCACTTAATGTAAGTATTGACCGAGACATTTCAGATTGTCCACAAATTCAGCTCGCCTTATTATCCCTGTGCCAATGGTTTGGCGAAGAGTACCAATAAGACTTTGTTGTCTATGCTCCGTAAATTTCTTTTGGAATGTCCGGAACGTTGGGACCAGTTACTACCTGCAGTTTTGTGGGCTTACCGGAGTACGTACAAGGTAGCTCTTGATATGACCCCGTTCAAACTAGCTTATGGATTGGAAGCTATTGCACCAATGGAAGTAGTAGTGCCGAGTCTACGCGTTGCTTTAGCTCAGAAATTGCTACCGGAAGAATCCTTGCCATTTCGGTTGGATACACTCAGATCATTGGATGAACAGCGCTGGGAAAGTTTTCTGGTACTTCAAGAAGTTCAGCTTCGTCAAGCTCGTACCCATGATCGTTTCCTCAAGACCCCTGTGTTTACGATGGGGCAACTGGTGTTATTTTACAATGCTAAAGCAAATCGGTCTGCTGGAAAATTTAAATTACGGTGGTTTGGTCCATACCGAATTATTGAGTAGGTGGGACCCGCTACTTTTAGGTTGGCCACCTTAATTGGAGTTCCCCTTTCGAAAGTGCTTAATGGATCTAAGCTTCACCCATATCAGCAATCGGCCAATAACCAATGACGTGTACCTTGTCTTTTTTGCGTGTCATTTTTTTTTTAATTTCTTTCCCCGTATTTCGGTTGACCACTGACCGTAATCTCCTCGTTATGGTATCTAATTATGATTAATCACCACCTTGTGTTACTGTTTCTTCTCCTGCATGCATGTCGTAATTATGACAGATATCTTTCCAATATCGCGCGATGATTAGGGTTTTCGACTGCCTAACGTTGCCTGTGTGACTACTTAATCTTGTCTCTTTTCTTGTGAATTGCTATTGTGTTTGTGTGATTGTGCGTTCCTTGTCGGCTGTATTTTTGTGCTTACTTGTGCGCACCATGGAAGCTTTATGGAATGTCGTTACCTTCCGTGCAGGACTCACTCCAGAAGTGAGTGAGTATTTGCGCACTCGCGGTTTGTTGAATTTTGCTGAATTGCCTTGGCATTCAGTGGAGTTTCAACCATTTTATGCGCAAATCATTGCTGCCATCGCCTCTACACCTACTACAAAGCAGTGTTGGCCCATCGCCTACTTACCATCCCACGTTGTTATTACTTTAGCTTCGTTTGTTGAAGCTTTTCGCCTCCCTATGGAAGGATTGGAGAATGGTCCACTTCTTCCTGTAGCCACCATGAAAGAGTTGTTCCCTCGGCACTCATCTAATGGGTATGCCATTCTATGTAGACCCGAACCCGAGCGAACTGCTCTGCAATTTTAGTCGCTATTTTGAATTTGCAAAAATGCACTTATGGTATCTCGCACCCCTTCTATTCGATGATAGACATGGCTTCTCGCGAGTCTGTCAATTTTTCTTCTTTTTATTTCCGACGCATTCATCGTGAATGTGTTGTGGTTATTAAACAATTCAATAAGGGTGACCTTCCACGTTCTTGTCTACCCCATATCCTTACTTTTCTTTTTTCGGTGCTCCAAGCTGCGCAACCGCCTCCAATCGCTCCCATCTTGTTCCATGAAGAATCTACTCAAGTGCTCGAAGATGCGGATGATGACGATGAGGATCTATTTCAACTTCTTCACCGGAAATGCAGACGTATAAGTCCCTCTGAGAGCCAGGTGCAGGGATCAACGGCTCGCAATGAAGAAGAAGTCTTCCACGACACCGCTACATCCATTCATGTCGATTCTTCCGACCCTTCTTCTCCAATTAAGCAGCAGGAACAAGGTGCCCACACCGAAGACTCTGAAGAAGTTTCTTCTCGGGAGGATTCTCATCAGCAGATTCAAGAAGCTGTGAAGGAAATTATTGCAGAAGTTCTTAACGAAGTTATTGTCCTGGTTGAAGCTATGATTGATAGAACGGAGGCGACCAAAGAGAATCCAACTGTTATACTTTTGCTACCGAATACCCTTATCCCACTTCCTTCCCCCATGAATCTTGTTGAGCCCATTGTCCCCGTCGAGTCTGTTGTTCCCGACGCACCTGCTACTTCATCGTCTTCTCCCAATTACTCTCCACCACCTTCCTCTCACCTATTATCAGCCTCTTCATCCCAGCCACTTCCTTCTCTTACTCTTCCGGTTCCAATGTTTAATGAATTAGAATCAATGGGTCGTCTCTTGATCCAATTTTCTCACTAATTACCTATCCAAATGAAGCTGGCAACTGACAGTATTGGGCAGGAACTCCAAGAGAAAGTTGACTTGTTAGAAGCCGATATCGCTCCGTTACAGGAAGAAGCAAACGCAGTTAAGGCAGAGAACCATGCTTTGCAGGTGTAGGTTCAGCAACTTCAAACAAGGATTGCAGAGCAAGACTCCTTGATTGCCCAACGAGATGCTGCTTTGGCTGAGTTAAAAGCCAAGGATGTTCTTTTAATTGCTCGTGATGAAGAAATCAAGCAATTAAATCAGTTAGTACAGGATAAGGAGGATGCTCGGATTGCTCTCGGTAACCTTTTAGAAGAAACTCGCGTCGAGCTTGATTAGGTCATGTAGAGAGGACAAGAAATGGCTAATTTGGCTAAGCAGACTACTGCCGAATTACAGGCCGTCTCTGCCGATCTTTTTCAGGCGAATTCTACTCTAAAAGCACAGACGAGTCTGACCATTCAACTTAAGAAGGAATTAGGAGGGATTATGAAAGAAAGGGATGCATATTATAGGACAATTCAATATCAAGCTCATGAATTGGAATGAAGAGAGAAGCAGCTAGGAGCTCAAGCCAAGAGATTGTCTCGAATTGATGCACAAATTGCGGATGTGAAGCAACAGAGAGATGCTGCATTAGCTAATGATTTCTATTTACAAGACTCATTTTTGCAGACCCAGACCGATGCTCTGTTCAGTCAGGTTATTTCGGCGAGTTCAGTATGCACTGACGCACAGTTGGTGGAGCCGGAAACATTAAAACTGATGTTGGATTCATTAAAACAGAAGATCACCAAAACCTTCAAATTAGCAAGAACCATGTATATCCAAGGCATTGTAGATGAGCCTTGATTTTGTTTTCTTCGCGGGTTCAAGTCCACCGTGCGTGCCAGTGTTAAGCCGTCGGATTGGGACATTGTAATTTTATATTTTCATATACCGCACGCACCGAAAGGGCGTAGCGAAGTGATGTAACCCTTTTATTCATTAATGAAGAGACATGACGTAGTTCTCCGATGGTAGAGGAGAGGGGATCGCCAGACTGTCTGTCTGGGCGATTTGCGACCTTGTGGAGACTTCGTATACCGCAGATTACAGATATTCTGAGTTCTATCACTCTATCTTTATTGACTCACAGTAATTCTTTATTAATATAGTAATGTTATGTTCATGTTAAAAAGTCTGTGCGACTGTGATCATTAATTCGTGCGTTAAATACGGTGTGAGGAATAACCAAAATACGAATTGTAATACGTTGTAGAAGAAGTTATACTGGATAGTAGTGTGATGCTTAATTTGATAGTTAAGTTGGGAGAATCAGATAAAGGGCCTCTGCATTGTCAGACCCCTACCATCCCCAAGAACCCAAAAAGAGATTAAAAAGCGGATGTGATGGAAGTCCCCTTTTTAACATTAAATACTCCTTTATAAATCCTACTTGGAGACCTATTCAAATGTATGAATATACATTGTAAATCTGTGTGCATTATCAAATGTATGAATATACATTGTAAATCTGTGTGCATTATGTTTGTAATTTGAAGTATTCTATAGAAGAAGAGGAAGAAAGTCATAATTTGGCAGTATAATAGGCCATAATCATGCACTTCTACAATCGTTTATACGATGTTTGAACATCGCTTATGGGAAAATTATTTTGATGGAAATTTAAAGAAAAAAGCACATTGCTCTTCGATCAATCAATCTATGTGTGTGTGATTGAAGAGAAAACAAATATTCATATCTATGCAAATAATCTCTCTCTGTGTTTCTCTCCCTCTATCTATCTTTCTTGCTCGCTTTCTCTCTCTCTCTCAGCTTATCGAAGAAGTTCACCGATTGAAGTATAATTCTAATTATTGTAAGTACAATTTTAATTAATTTTGTACATTTTATTTTTTTCATATAAATTAATATACACATGCATATATACATAATACATACATAATATAATATACATGCATACACATACACATGCAAACACACATGCACACATATATACACACACATACACATACACATACACACACACATAACACATACACACACATACATATAGACACACACATAACACATACACACTATTAACCTCTCACTACCAAGGACCAAATAACTCGACTGAAAGTAGGATGGTTAAACTCGGGGTTCTTGGGTGGCAGTCTGTCAAATTAGATTTGAAGACTAATTTGAATTTCCATTCACAACATACTCCATAACATTAATGTGATGGTTGCACAATTATCACGACACTCATTCTTCAATTACAAATACTCAACATACTTTATACTCAACAAACTCACAAACCTCGTGATGTTTTATTCATTATATTGAATTGAAAAGTTACATCTGTTCATGAAATCCCATCACCGAACATTATAGAATTACAAAAATTTTATCTATCTCACTGCATTTCCTAGCACTGTCACGCATGGTGGATGTGAACCCCTAAGTGAAACAATCTTCATCAATGATTGAGTGTGGGCTTCTTCAAAATTGTTCTTGATTTTATTTTGTAATGTTTTTAATAACTTTTTGACCGCATCAACATCCAGCAATTGCGCTTCAAAACTCAAACTACTAGCTTCTATGGCATACGCAACCAACTGTTGACCTTGGATTTCCAAAAATCTTGTAAATAAAAATCATTTTGTAAAGCAGCTTGACAATGGACTCACGTTTGCTTTACGGTAGCTTCAATCTATTTCATATTTGTGGCATGGTCACTTAGCATACCTTCCATGTGCTATATCTACATAGCTTGTTGCTCTAAGGTTTTGAAAAATGCTTGCTGCTGCTTTTGTGTAGCTTCTAACTCTTTACGTAATTTCACATGATGGCCAATTGTGCTACAAAATTCATTATCGATATTCAAAACTTTATCCTTGAATTCTTCTAGCTCAAAGTCAATCAACTGCATGCTAGGGGTAAGGGCGGTACAAGTCTACTCCAACAAATCATTCTTTGTAGATTGTTCCTCTAGTATAGAACTGATTTTAGTTAAAGCCTCTTGTTTTTCTCCCAATTCCTTCTACATGCATCCATTTCACTCTCTTTTTCTGTAATTTGTTGTTGTTTCCTTAACCCTTGAGCTTGTTAATGCATGATTTCAACCTGCAAATGTGATAGATCATCTTCAGCAATGTCCAGCTTTTCTTGGAAGTCCTTCTGAATCGTGGCTTTCTGAAAATCTACATAGGATTGGATCTGAGCGGCAGCCTGTATTAGGTACTGCTTGACCTTTTGCAGATCATCCATGGCAAAGTGAGAGCCAATACCCAATTGGAGACAAGAGCCAATGTGGATTTCTGAAACTTCAATGTTCAAGATCGTGAGGTCTTCAAGGTGTGGTTGATTGAGTGAGAGGGAGAGGATAAAATATAGGGAATCAGGTGGTGTTATCTCATTGATTGACTCGTGAATGGGATTGGCCTCTAGGGATTCAATGGGGTCAAACGGAATAGTAGAAATGGCCAAGATAAGAGGAACAGACTGTTCTTTGGGCTGTCGATCCTCTTGAGTAGCCTCTGAGTCATACAATGCCATGATGCAATCGAGGAGAGAAGTTAAGATAGAAATGATAATGGAGGTAATGGTCGGATTCTCAGCGAGGATAGCAGCATCATCTACATCCATTGGTTTTGGACTCTTCAAACTAGCGGGGACAAGAAGATTGGGCAGTGAGGTCAAGGTGATGAAAGATAATAAGATTATTTCTGGAGGTTCAGAGTAACCAACAAAAATTGCAAGGATGTACTCTCTATTGGTGTTCGGCACATGATAGCATACTCGTTTGAGCAGCATTAGGGGAAGAGGGCATTCATAGTGGCAAGCGAAAGAGGGGTGGCTTTGGCACAACCCATCTTGGAAAGGTGTAGCCTAGTCTCTACTATTAGAATAGTAGTGACCCAAGGTATTATAATAGGATTTTCTATAAAAAAAAAGCCCATTATCTTGTAAAATATTTACCAAAATGATGTAAAAATGAGGAAGATTCTTTCTCATGTGTAGAGAAACTATATGTATTTTTTAGAGAGTTTTTAAAAGCTCTTCAAGCATATATTTTTAGATTAGAAGTTAAAAGGACAGTGAAAAGGGACACTTGAAAAAGTATAAAAGACAAAATCTTGTATTTTGTAGGGGTTGCTATCATTTTGTACTCTTATGACATGTGAATGAAGAGCTTTAGTTTGAAAGTCGTGTCTCTCTTTTCTTTGAGTGTTCATGATTGATTCTTGAGTCTTTCTCATGTGTTATCCATGGAATTTGCTGATTTAACTTGTGTATTAGTGAGTGGAGTTTGCAAGGAGAAGTGATTATTAGTATATTGAGTGATTAGATGCATGAGATCATTGCTGGAAATGGAAATTCTCAGTTTTATCAAAATTGCGATTGTCTTGTCTGTCTAACACAGGTACTAAAATTTATTTTTGAGTTAATATTTTAATCTACAAGAAAAATGCCACACTTTGGGCACAAGAATCACTGAAAAAGCTATTGGTTAGCTCTAGATACAAGAAACCCTAGTTTTCCTACTCCTTTTCCAAGTTCTTCTCAGAAATCAGAATTGTTTTACATTCTTTTGGATTCCATTAACTAGAAGGGGTTGTGGTCTTAGTATATTTCCCGGATTGACAAATTTAAGATCTGAGAGTTAATCCTTTATGCTATGATGATTGGAGAGGACAACTCCAAAGGATAACAAACATCTTTTTGGCACCGTTGCTGGGGAAGTTAGCAAAGCTTCCATTGAAGTTTTGGACCTTGTTGGATCTTCCATTGTTGATGTAAATAGACACATTTTGAAAAGGTACTACTCTAATATCTCCATTGTGAACTTGGAAAAGTAGGTAATAAGCTTGTCTTTTGGGAAAAGAAGGCTTAAATTTACCTTTTAGGAGGTGTGAGTTTTTAACTTTGTGAAAATGGATGGTTACTGATGCTTTTTATAAATATAGTGCAGGTCTTTTGCAAAAAGATGGCTTGATTTGCTGAATGGAAAGTTGAATGTGTTTATCTTTGCATATTTATATTGCTTTTTGACCAAGTACTAAGCAATTTTTTTGGTCTTTGGGAAACACAACTTTATTTGCTAAAAGGAAAGTCAAGTTAAGTAGCTATATGAAAATTGATTGTGCCATTTACTTGTCCTAGGTGAACTGTTAATCTTTTAGAAAGATTGCTTTTGATATTTGAAGAAAAGTTTAAGGGTATGTCTTTGCACAAATATCTTTTTTGTAATGGAGTGATGGATGAGGTGTGTGAAGTGGGGTGAATGGGAGAAATCTGAAGGAGAACTCAAAAAATCATAGATATTCCATGAAAAGTCAAAATTGTTTGTTTTCTTGAACTTTCTTTCAACAATCCAAAAAATATATGAATTTTTTATGTTTTGCAGGTGAAACTTGGAATAAGAGTTGTTGAAGCACATTAGAAAAGACCAAGTTGGAAAAGGAAGCAAAAAACACAATTTGCAAGAAGAATCAGAAAATCACGATTTTCATATCAGAATCGCGATTTTCAGTAAGATGGTAAATTTGCTTCAATTGTGCTTTTGGGTATCCAGGTAAGTTAATACGATGTTGTGAAATGCATGCAAATTGAAATGAATTAAGTTTGAGTCTTCATTGATTGAAAATTGATAAATTTTAACAATTGACACAGAATCACGATTTTCATCCCGAGAGGTGAATATGGGAATTTGATCAAAAGTGGATGATGTGACATAAATTTGTTAATGACTATGCATGGTTATGATAACGTCAAAATTTTGAAGTCCAAATCATTGAATTGATTCAAAATCACGATTTCCAACATACTATGAAAGCACAATTTTCATATGAAAACTCATTTGAGTGATTGTGAGTGTGAGAGAGTGAGTGAGAGAGAGCAAAAGGGTCACGATTTTTAGCAGACACAAAAAGTGTGAGTTCTAGCTATCAAGGTGGCAAGGTATTTTGTTGATAGAATTGATTTTTCATTAATTGAAGTTTAAGAAATCATTTTTGCACAAGAAAATCACATAAATCACCAAAAACATAGAATCACGATTTTTAGATTTTGAGTTTTTCACACTATTTTTTGTAGATTTTCTAGGTTTCTTTTCTTGCATGTTGTTTTTACATCTACGTGCCTCTATTGAAAAAACATGATTTTGGATCAAAAGCATGAAAAACACGATTTTGTGCACAAAATCATGAAAATCACGATTGTGGACTCAAAATCGTGGAAAACACGATTTTGGTCCCTAATTGAGAAAAACACAATTATATAAACATCAAAATCATGATTTTGATGCAAATCAATAAACATGATTTTGACTCATAACTCTTCTTGTTCAAAATCGTGAAAAACACAATTTTGGACCAGAATCATGAAAATCATGATTCTCAACCAAAATTGTGAAAAACATGATTTTGGAACTAAACTGTGGGAAACACAATTTTGAGTAATAACAAAAGTTAACACCTCATTGGACACACCAAAATCCTGATTTTCTTTTAAGCCAATCATGAAAACACGATTTTCATCAGAAAATCATGATTTTCATAAAAAAATCACAATTTTGACAAAAACCATATTTTTGACTTGAAAAAATAAGGTGTATACTTTGAGTATGTGTGAGGTGTTACAAATATATAGTTTGTGAAATAAAAGCCTTGTCAATACATAAATCACCAAAATCGTGATTTTTAGTATAACACGATTTTGGTCCAATTTGATAAGGAAACTCATTTTCTATATGAACTTCTTGAGCAAACAGTCAAACTCCATAGAATATATAGTCTATTAGAGAGAAATTGTAATTTCCATCACTGAAACATTATAAAAACAACAAAATCGTGGTTTCAAGCCAGAACACGATTTTGGTTTGTTTGGACAAGAAAACTCAAGTTTTAGTTGAGTTTCTTGTTTTAAGAGCCTTGAATTCCACAAGATTAGGAATTCTTGTGGAGAAAAATTAGAGTATCACCTCAAAGTCATCATAAAAATACCAAAATCGTGATTTCATGAAGAAACACGATTTTGGTCAGTTTAGATAAAAAACATCAACTTTTAGTATGGTTTTCTGGTAAATCTACAGAAACAAATGGAATTTCACACATTTTAGATAATAAAAAGCTATAGAATTCACATATACATTGAAAATTGTGGTTTTTGAGGAAAAACATGATTTTCATCAAGAAAAAAAAAATCAATAATAAAACAAGTGCATATACAAGCGCATCTAGAGAACTAAGAAGAAGTGGGAGAAGTTGCAAAACATTTCAAGCACTCAGAGTAAACAAATTTGGGTTTGTCCCAGAGGAATTTTGGAAATAGATCAATTGTTGAAATTGTGAGGGTTTTGAAAGATTTTGAGATTAGGCACGAAACTATCACATCTTCAAACAAAGTTGCAACCAAAAGGGAACTCATATCAGAGTGATTATCAAGAGGAGGAGTTAAATCACACAATCAACATGGAAAACCTAAACATGGGAAATGAGAATCTAGACACAGATGACTACAAGAATATCCTCACGTACATGTACACAAATAGGTTTGGAGTCTATGTGTACTAGGATGGCATGCATAAGTCTCTCATTAGGTTGAAAAATTTAGAGATTCCTCTGAATCTGATGCTAGTGGCACAATTCAAAGATGGCAGGTATGAGGATAGACAAGGATGTGTCTACATATTCGCATATGATCTAGAAAATTCCAATGATCTTGGTTAGTGTGCAGATAAGAGACCTTGGGATCAAGACCTAGGGCAAACAGATATGCCAAGACCAAGTAGGAATCACACTGCCATTGAGACACGAAAGGAAAGAAGAGCATATACCTCTCCTAATCCTTTTGAAAAGGAAGGAGATGAGATGCCTGGATTTCCAATAAGAAGAAGGCCACAATGGCAAAACCAAGGTAGGATGCTCAAACCCTATCAGGTGGCTAAGTGCATGAAAACCCAATATGAGGGTTACTCAGATCCTCATGCACATGCTTCTGAGTTCAGACACATGATTAGGGTTGAAGAGGTAGAGGACTATAAAGTTCATTTTGAAGCTTTTGGCCTAACCTTAACTGGTCTAGCATTGTCTTGGTTTATCCCATTGAGGAAGAAAATTAACCCTGACATAGAGTCATTTCTTGAAGCCTTCATAGGGGAGTTTTCCAAAATTGGAGTCAAGCATAGTAGAACAACTCTGATACATAGTTTCAAGCAACAAAAAGATGAAAATCTGAGAGAGGCTGCTAGATGATTTAAGCAATACATTGATAGGTGTCCAAAAGATGAAGTACCTTCAATGGCTAAACAAGTTTCCTTGTTCATAGAGGGACTGAGAAGTGCACAATTGAGAACTCTGGTGTATTATAGAAGATGCCCTGACCTAGAAGCCTATGTCAAATAGGCCATAGATCTAGAGGATAATAGGGGACATGATCTGATGGTATTTGACCAGCCAAGACCAAATGAAGATAGGATACCTCTAACAGAAGGATTAGCAAAATCTATTGCAAAAGACTTAGAGGCCAACACAAAAGAAAATTCGGTAAACACAAGACTAACACCAAAAAAGAAATGTTTTGATTGTGGGGAAAACCATCAAACATATCAATGCCCTTATCAAAAACCTCAACATTTGTAAGATAGGAAAACACTTAAATATTGTACCCTAGAGAGAAAATGGACAAATCACACTAGGGATGAGTGTTTCTATAACAAGCAACCTGTCAGAGAGAAGGAGTATACAAACCACTACAATCCACAAAGAGAATTAGGTTTTGTTGAACAACCTAGATGTGTGTTGGGACAACAACCTCCATTACCAACAAATGTAGTGCCGGTAAAGTACACTCCTATGGAAGAGGAAAATCCAAGACCTAGACCAACCTACAAGGATGAATATCACTCTTTTGAGGGATATCAAGAAGAATGGGAAGATCACCACTTTGGAAGCGCACTTCTATGAGAAATAAAAGTTACAAAAGAGTTTTGTTGAACAAAGAAGACTGTAAGGGAGAAAGAAAGGTTGAGGATGAAAGCTATATTCCACAAAAGTTTGATGATGAGGAGTTTGAGCCCTATGGCTGGAATCAAATGTTGTCTACATTAGATGTAGCAAACAATGAATGTGTGGGATTCAAATTCCAAGATGAGGAGGGATATGATGTATTTCATGTAGGAATAACAATGATGAGTGTGTCATAGTTGGAAAACTCTCAAAATGAACCATACTCCAAGTTTTTGACAAAACTCAATTCTTAGAAGGAATACATGCTTAAGATGCCATAAAAGATAAAATCTCAAGAACCTACAAGAAATGTGTACACAAGGAGATCAGTGAAGATCCAAAACCTGAAAAGAGTAAGAAAATGAAGGAACATGAGAAACCTAGAGAGGAAGAACAAAAATTTGATATACCTTTAAATTTCAAAACCATTGAGGTGGAGGATAGAATAATTCTTAAGATGAAACCAAAAAGTGACAAAAAGAAAGGGGAATCTTATGACAATGAAGAATAGACAAAAAAGTGGTAATTGCTTAAGAAGAGGGAAAAGAAAGGCATATTGTCATAGCAGATGACATGACAAAATGAAGAAGAGCAAGCATTCATCAAATTGGCTAAAGAGTATAGGGATGTGTTTGCATATAGTTATAAGGATTTGAAAGGTATAGATCCAAAAATTTGTGAACACAAGATTCCTATCACTCTAGATGCAAAACCTAGCAAACAAAGACACTATACATTTAATGATAAATACTCAGCCAAGATAAAGGAGGAGATTGATAAATTATTGGCTGCCAATTTCATTTATGAAATTGAGTATACTAAATGGATATCTCCTATAGTTGTTGTTCCCAAGAAGAATGGAAAACTTAGGGTTTGTATTAACTTGAAAAATGTTAATGCAACAACTATAAGGGATAGTTATGCATTGCCAATAATTGATCATCTCTTGGAGAGGGTAGCTAGAAAGGAGGCTTACAGTTTCTTGGATGGATTTTTTGGATATAACCAAGTTCATATTGCTTTGGAAGATCAACACAAGATAGCATTTTCCACTGAATGCGGAATATATGCATTTAGGGTGATGCCTTTCGGGTTAACCAATGCACCAGCCACATTTCAAAGGTTAATGTGTCATGTGTTCACAGATTTTCTTAGAACAATGATGGAGATTTATGTAGATGATCTATGTACTTTTTCAGATGAAAGACAAAATCATCTATAGGACTTGGAGAACATATTCAAGAAATGTAGAACTTACCGAGTGTGTTTGAATCTTGAAAAATGTGTCTTCTTTGTCAGGCAAGGAAGAATGTTAGGCCACATAGTTTCCAAAAATGGGATCTCCACTGATGAGAGTAAAATTAAAGCTATTGTGGACCTACCTAAGCCAACTAATGTGAAGGAACTCCAAACCTTCATGGGTCATTGTGGATACTATAGGAAATTTGCCTTCTAAAATGATGCTCATACTACAACAAGATTTCTTTATGAGAATATAATCACCAGATTTGGATTACCAATTGAATTGGTAAGTGATAGGGGAACTCATTTCCTTAACCACGTTATTGAGAACATCACTGATCATTTTATGATTATTCATAGAAAATCAACCCCTTATCATGCTCAAGCAAATGGATTGGCAGAAAGTACAAACAAAGTACTTTGTATTGATATAATTAGGTAGTGATATGTGTGAACACTCTAGGACCACCGGGGCACTTTTTTCCCTCTTTAGGAGGTTTTTTTCCCCCGGCTTGTAATTATGCCTATTGCCCTAATGGGCTACTTATCTTTGTACATTCTCTAGTAATACATTCAGTATTGTGTGTTGTGCTCCAAGCTTCTTCTTCTTCCTTGTGTTGTTTGCGTGCTTCTGCAGGCGTCTAACTCCAACAATTGGTATCAGAGCAGGTCGTCACTTCATCTAGGGTGCTGTCAACACTCCTCCAGTTCCAGTCTCAGAATGGCACGAATTTTGGTGAGCATACTCACCGTGTTTCCGAGATCAAAACATCTTCACTTTGTAGTGCCGAAATTGCAATCTGAGCTCGTTTCGGCCTTCGAATGCACTATTGTAGCGCTTGTGCAGGCTATTTTGTCTTTTTGTGCCAAAGGTATATACCAGTTTCTGTTTGCCAGTATAAGCGTGTCGAAGTCTGCTACAGGTCTAGTGGAATTTTTCTAGGCAATTCTGTTCAACTTTTTGAGATACAGTCAATTTTCTACATCAAGGTATTTTAATCACCGACCATGGCTGAAAGCAGTGATGTATTCCTTATGTTGGTTGTTGAGGATAATTTGGATGGTACCAACTACCCGTTATGGGCTTATATGATGCGACATTGTTGGTTGCAAAAGGATTGTGGAACATTGTGCAGGGTGTCGAAAAACGTCCTATCACACGTGCAACTGTTACAACTGCAGGTACTAAAGCTGATGCAGAAGGTGTCAAAGATGATGATATTCTGCATATTATTGTTCGTGCTACAGTTTCTGTTGCACCTATTGTAGAGCAGATTCGATGGGATGGCAGAGATGCCCAGACACATGCATTGATAGCTTTTTCTGTCAAACGTGCCATTATTCCTCACATTCGCTCTTGCAGAACAGCTAAGGATGCTTGGGATACAGTTACCACATTGTACCAAGCTAGGAATGAGGCTCGTGTTGCTTACCTCCGAAAACAGTTGGAGAGTGAGCACATGAATGAAGGTGATTCTTTGGACAGCTTCCTAACAAAGATCAAAGACTTGAAGGAATAGTTGATTTCTGTTGATGAGGTTATACCAGATAGCTCACTTGTGCAGACCGTTCTGAATGGTCTTCCTGATTCATATTAGAGTTTTGCTTCTACTCTTCGGCTGATGATGAAAGGCAATCCAAATGCCTTATCATTTGAGGATTTATTCTCTGTTCTGTTACAGGAAGATCAGTCCAGGCAGAACAGGTCCATTATGCAAGTTGCAGATCAAGCTTTCCTGGCTAGTCAGAAGGGCAAAGGGAGCTCTTCAACTAGTAAGCAAAAATCTTCTAATTTTGCATATTCGAAGAAGGAAGATAAAGATGAGAAGAAATCAGAAAAGCAGAAATTTTTTTGTAAGTATTGTAAAGGGAATGATCATATCATAAAGAACTGTCCAAAACTAGCTGCTAAAGAGGCAAAGAAGAAAGAGGCTGGAATGGTTATTGCAGAGGCCTCTACACCAAAAACAGAGTCTGCTAATCTTGTGTAGGAAGAAGAATGGGCGTTTACTACTGTCTGCAGTTTTGACCCATCTTCTCATGAGCAGTGCATGTTTGCAGTAGACTCAGATGTTTGGTATTTTGACAGTGGGGCAACCAAACATATTACCTCACAGCGTAGTTTCTGCTCTTCACTTGAGTCTGCCCCTACAGGGAATATTGTTACATGCGCCAACAACTCCTCTACTATGGGGGTTGGTAAGATCATTTTGACTACTACTGATGCTAGTTCTTTCACTTTGTCAGATGCTTTATTTGTGCCAGGGATCAAGAAGAACCTCTTATCAGTTTCTTCATTAGCCAAGATTGGCTTGGTTGTGAAATTTGTTGATGACAGGTGTACAGTTCATGATCTGTCAAATGGCAATGTGATTATTGCTTCTAGCATTTTATGTCGTGGGTTGTATAAGCTCATAGACTATGAAAGATATGTAAATGATTTGGCATGTGCAGTAAATGATTCTCATGCTATGTCAAATGCAAAGCTTTGGCATGCACGCTTTGGTCATCTGAATTTTGCTAGTTTGCTACACTTGTAGAAATCTGAAATGGTGTCCTCTTTGCCCAAACTTGAGGCACCTGGAAAACATGTTTGTGAAGGCTGTATTTTTGGCAAAATGCAGCATTCATCCTTTCCAAAAGATGCTTCAGTTGGTGCAGACTTTGCGTGATAGCAAACTAGATGCAGTTGTGTCATATCGTACTCGATTAGGCTCTCATAGTGCCTCTTTTGCATTAGATTGCTATGATATGGCTGCATCTAGTCTCTGTGATGAGAATGTCTCTGTGATGAGAATGTCTCTGTGATGAGAATGAGCCTGTTTTGTTTAATGAAGCACAAAATTCAGAAAATTGGATGGCTGTTATGAAATTTGAATATGATGCAATAATGAAGAATGGTACTTGGTCTTTATGTGACTTGCCTCCTGGCAAGAAGGCCATTGGCACTAAGTGGGTATACAAGCTGAAGCATAAACCTGATGGTACAGTTGACAGGTATAAGGCTAGGCTTGTTGCAAATGGTTATGTGCAGGAAAGAGGCACTGATTTTGATGAGACCTTTGCACCTACATGCCCTATGACTACTCTTCAGAGCATTTGTGCACTTGTAGCCCATCATGGTTGGAATGTACATCAGTTGGACATTAAAACTGCATTTCTGAATGGTGACTTGCATGAAGAAGTGTATGTTTTTCAACCCCGTGGCTTTGTGCAGAAAGGGCATGAATCCCAGGTGTGCAAGTTAAAGAAGGCATTCTATGGTTTAAAGCAAGCACCACGTGCTTGGTATGAGAAGATACATGCCTATCTGATTGCATATAGTTTTGAGAACAGTCCAACTGAAAGCACCTTATATGTTAAGCGTGCTAATGATGTACTTCTGATCATTGTTATCTATGTTGACGACATGCTACTCAATGGTCCTATTGAGAAGCATATTGCTGATTTTAAGGTTGATTTGCATCCCTCATTTGAGATATCTGATTTGGGGCATTTGCATCACTATTTGGGCATTTAGTTTATGCAAGTTGATGGTGGAATGGCTTTGTGTCAAACGAAATATATTGACACATTATTGGAGCATTTTGGCCTTGAAGATTGTAAGCCTATTACCACTCCTATGGAGACAAGGTTACGATTAAGTCTTCATGATGCTGGAGATGCATTTGATGCTATCCTCTATCAGCAGGCTATTGGATGCCTGATTTACTTATGCATTATAAGGCCAGATATTCAATTTGTTGTCTCACAGATGAGCAGGTTTATGCATTGCCCAGGTGTCAAGCATTGGCAGGCGGTTAAGCGCATCTTTTGCTACTTGAGTTTTACTCGGCTACTTGGGTTGTTTTATCCCAAGGGGTGATCACTACTTCTGAATTTGCATGCTTTTTCTAACTCAGACTGGGCTGGTTGCTATGACACTCGTGTGTCCACTAGTGGCTTTTGCTTCATGCTTGGTAGCTCATTGTAGCTCAGTGATGAGTAGCACCTCCTTTGATGTCAATCCGGGGAGACGTGAGGATGGTATGATGACCTCGAGCAAGTGAAGGCACACGTGTGTGAGTGAGAAGCACACTAACATGCACACACATACACACACGTGCACACACAGCAAGACAAAGAGAAAGACAATGGAGTTCTTTTAGATTACTTCAAAAGTGCTCACACAAGTTCAAATCTATTACCAGCTAACCTCAAAAATGAGCTCTCTAGCTCTATTTATAGTTTTTGACTAGTTTTTGGCCCTGTCCAGACCTAGTGTCCGACCTAGTTAAAAATTAGGTTCTAGGGCCTATTTGAGGGCTTAAACGGAGTCTAGAAAATATGAAAATTGATAGGTAGGTGCTTCTAAAGCTCCTCAAGCTCAAGGACTCCTTGGCTTGTACAAAATGGAGCTACAAAAATATGAAATGGTATTTACAATGATTGTTAGTGATGAGAATCATTGTTATAAAGATGTTGATTTGGAAAAATTTGAAGGCCTATCTGCCCGATCTGCGTCGACTGCTCTGTCTACTTAATCCTTCGCTTTGCTCTGACTCTCTCTGCTAGCTTCCTTGTCTCATCAGTCCTTGGGTGCCCTGACTGCTATCAACACCCCCCCCTCTCTCGCGCCGGTCGTCCCTGACAGACCCTTGTTGTTGGGAGTGCTGGATGTAATATTCCACAACATGAGTGGCAAGCTGATGTTCTTGTGTGCATAGTCCTCTGGCCAAGTCTGTCATCATGCGATCCCAATCAATTGGTCCTGGAATGTCCAGATGTGGCAGACGTAACTGATCGGCATGGATGGCTTGTTCTACTGCGAATAGATGTAGCAAATGTGTTGGCCTGGGAATGAAAATTTTCAAGTGATATTCCCAAAACCCTGTAGAGAACATTTATTCAAAGGTTTGCTTGAAGCATGCGGGTAAATACTTTATTCGTGCATGCCAGGCAAAGATTATGTCGACCGAGGGAGTCTGGCTCATGTCGTAGACTAAATCCTTGTTACCTTGAGAGAATCCGGGGGCAGAGATGTATGGAGCCTGTACGTTCTGAAAGGTTTTTAAGACAATTGTCATGAGTTCAAATATTTTCATACACATTTTTGTAGCTATGTCAGGTACATTCTTTAGACGCATAGACCAGTGTCAAATTGTGGGTATATGTATGCTACGATCGGGGTTCCTCGAGGTGGAGCAAAATATGGATAGTTGACCCATGCTAAGCATTCTTTATTGTTGCGTACCTTGATTGCAAATGCTTGCCATGATCTACGACGTACCATTGGGCAATAGCATGGATTATACTTGATATACAGTGGCATGGTTGCCCAAGTGCTCATCATTTCAAGGTAATCAGTTAGTAACCGTGCACGCCAATTAGGTTGAAAAATCGAGCCAGCACGTGCATCTTCCGGTAAGTCCTCCAGCTCAAACTGAGTGGCAAATGTGGGCTCCTTCCCCATATGCCTTTTAACTTCTGCATTATAATCATGTAGCAAGACATATTAAGGCATGTACTGCGGCTCTGATGTTGTGATTAGCCGTTGGTGGGATAGATGCTGAAAGTAAGAAGATCGAAGAACACTTTCTTCCAGATTTGTGAGGGATTGGATTTGCACGGCGACACGATCATCATGTGTGTTTCCCACTTTCTCAACCCTTTTGACCCAATCCGGGACTCCAATTTCTAAAGTGTCCTGTCCCTCTTCTGTAACTCGGCTGCCAGGTGTTGGCATGGGTTCATATGGTTCTTCATAGCTATCATCCACTGGGATTTCCACTACTGTATCAGGTTCTGGTTCTTCAGCTGGGGAGAGTGGCCTTTCATATGGTAAGAGACGTGCTTGGAGTTCTGCCAACTGCTTCCGGAGGGTCTCTACTTCTTCTGTAGAGTGTTGCAAGATTACTATCTCCTATTGAGTTGTGGGGGCACTAGCTATCTGCTTCTTTAGGTCAACACATTCGGCCTCTAACTTTTCATATGACTCCAAAAAATTTGCATGCTCCTCGAGTAAGATGTGAATGTCTTTTGATGGGACCACTCTATACCTGGTAAGGCTAATGGCCGCTCCTCCGATTCCTTCCATGGCTACTTCAAAGTTGTCTTGGTTTTGTTGCTGAAGCCGCTTGTTCTCTTCTAATTCTGCTGCCATATGCTTCCTTAATAGCCCAAGATTGCGTCTAAGTGTAGCATTGGATATCATTTGCGCCTGGAGCACACTTTCCAATTCCTTCACTGCTTTATCATCCACCGTCGATATCTTTGATTCCAGTTCTGTGTGAGCCTATTGTAAAGTGGTATGTTCTACTAGGAGCATTTGGTAATCAGCTTCTAGAGTGTTGACTCTAGCCTGATGGCGCTGAGATTCTAGCTGGAGGGCCACGGTACGTTCTTCCAATTGATGGTATTCTTGTTGTAGTTGGTGTGCACACTGAAGTAATGTATTAAATGTGCTATTTACATTATGAGATGCAAGGGGGAAAGTTTCGAATGCAGGGGAAGCGGGAATGGGAATGGGGGTAGAGAATGCTGTGTCTGCCCATGACGGGGTGAGTGGTGAGGTAGGGGGTAGGGGAGGGGGAGATGGTGACAGTGGGGGGAGAGGTCTCTGAAAGGGTGTGGCTTGGAGTACCATTTTATAGGCAACTCGGTATGCCCAAACAGCGTGGTGCAGCTATTTGTCCCAATCAGAGCGTTTATTATTAACCAATTTTGTCAACACATTGCATAGAATCTTATTTGTGCTTTCGGCTTGCCCATTAGCTTGTGGATGATAGGGGGCAGACTTCTTGTGTATCACCAAGAACTCTTGTAGGAGGTTTTCAATAACTTCATTCAAGAAGTGAGTGCCTCTATCACTAACTAGCTCTATAGGTAGCCCGTATCTAGTGAACACATTCTCAAATAAGAACTTAGCTGTGGTTTTAGCATCGTTCTTCGTGGTGGTTTTTACCTCTACCCACTTGGTTAAATAGTCTGTGGCCACAATGATATATTCAGCATGTGAACCCTTAGCTGGGGGATTATTGGGACCTACAAAGTCTATTCCCCACTTAGAGAATGCATGTCCGCCCATCATAGGTTTCAATGGCATCTCATCCTTACGTATAGGATACTCAGTTCACTGACAAACATCGCACCTCTTCACATAGGCATGTGCATCCATGTGAAGTGTTGGCCACCAAAGACCTGCAAATAGTACAGCCTTGATCACTCGATCTGGTCCAAAATTTCCTCCTGCTACACCTTGGTGAGCAGTTTCCAAGATCTTAAGATACTCGCTCTCATGGACAAATAGCCTCAGGTACCCATCTTTACCACGCTTGTATAAATTATCACCAATAAGTGAGTAGTCTAGGGCTTCTTGTTCTAAACTTCTTTGCCTCGTCAGGGTCATATCTTGAGGGAATGTTTTCGTCCTCAGGAAGGTTACTAGTGGTTCACTCCAATCTGGCACTATGGACACTTGATAAAGAGTGGCATGCTCCACAGGTGGTTTAGTGCAACACATTGGGCATTCTTTACACATCTTATGTACCTCCGCTTCCATAGTAGGCCAATGCACTCCGAATCTCCTTAGTGTCTGTAAAGTTCTTTGCCTCGAATGGTGTTGCTCTAATGCACCTACATGTGCTAATTGCAACCATTTTGCGTACTCGTCCTCTTCCACACAACAAGCTAGGATCCCTTGATCTGTATGCTTGTACATACTTCCTGCCATGATATGGTACTTCTGGGCTTTTACTACCTCCCTATCTTGAGTGTTTATGACTGGGTGGTTAGGCCCGTATGTCAACACTGGCACTAATGACTTAGCCCACTGAGGTACAACTTCCAAATTAAACAAGTAAGCATCAGGAAGGTCATCTGATACTCCTTGTGGGGCTTCTCCAGATGTGAGCCTAGAGAGGTGGTCTACTCTCAAGTGAGTCTTACCTTTCCTCACCACGACCTCAAAGTCATATTCCATTAGCAATAGAAACCATCTTACTAATCGGCCTGTATTGCATGGTTTATTTACCAAGTACAACAATGCCTGATGATCGGTAAAAAATTTAAACTTATTTGCAAGAAAATAGTGTCTAAACTTTTTAACTGCATATACCATGCCTAATCCCTCTCGTTCAGTGGTGGTATAATTTCGTTCAGCTTCATTCAACTGTCTACTAGCATAGGCAATTGGAAGATCCATATTACCTTCGCCCGTAGGTTGTGCAAGCACACATCCAATAGCATAATTGGATGCATCCACATGAACATGGAAGGGCTTATTCCAATCAGGTGTGGTCAAGATTGGTGTTGAACACCATCTCCTTTTGAGCTCATTGAAAGAGTCCTCACATTCATTATTCCACTCAAAGTTGGTCAAAAGGTCATACAGTGGCTTGGCAATGATCGCGTACATGTGTATAAAGCGTCGGTAATAGCCACAATGCCCCGTGAAAGCTTGTACTTCCTTGACATTCTTTGGCCTAGGTAACTCTGCTATGGCTCTTACTTTCTCTTCATCAGTGGATATGCCATTCTTTGACACTATGTGTCCTAGAATCTTGCCTTGCCTGACCATGAAAACACACTTTCTGGGTTCAGGAAGACTTGATACTCTCGACATTTGTCAAAGATTTGTCTGAGTTCAGGGATATGGGTTTGTCTAATGTTGGAATGAGCACAAAGATCATCCACATAGACCTCTAAGTTCTTCCTCAAGAACTCTTTAAATACATGGCACATCAATCTTTGGAAGGTTGCCGGAGCATTGGTAAGTCCGAATGGCATTACCCTAAAGGCAAATATGCCCCATTCTGTGGCAAAAGCACTCTTATGCTGGTCCTCGGGAGCAATGGCTACCTGATTGTAGCCCGAAAATCCATCAAGGAAGCTGTATACTTCCTTGCCTGCTACTCTTTCTAATAGATGCTCGGTAATTGGAAGTGGATAGTTATCTCGAATTGTGGCTGCATTAACCTTCTTCAAGTTAATGCATACACGTAGCTTTCTGTTCTTCTTGGGCACCACTACAATGGGAGATACCCACTCAGTGTGCTCGATTTCATAAATAAATCCAGCTTCCACCAATCTATCTATCTCCTCCTTGATCTTAGCAGTGTAGTTATCGTTATAGGTGTATGGCTTTTGCTTAGAGGGTTTAGTGTCTGAGGTCATGGGAATTGTGTGTGAGCATATGTCTGGGTCAACACCCTTCAAGTCCTTGTAACTCCAAGCGAATACATCTCTGTAGTCTCTTAGCAAGGCTATCAATTCCTGCTCTTCTTCTTCCGTCAGGTCATGTCCTATGTAGGTGCACCTTTCTTCTCCTTCCTCTATGGCTACAACTATTTTCTTGGTGGTTTCTTTGTTATCATAGGCCTCTCTTGATTGAGCCTCATGTTTAGGCATTCTTATCATGACTCTCCTATCATCTATTTCATACTTCTTAAAATTTTCAGGGACCTCAAACAAAGATTCTTCCTCTTCCGGTGTGACTTCTTTCTTCTTCCTCTTTTTGCCTTCACTCTTGGTGGTCACTTGTGTGGTTAATCTCACCTCGTTCATAATTTCTGTGTGTCTCTGAGGGTGAGCTTCTACCTCATAGAAGTATTCTTCATCTGATGCAAAGGGTGGGTCCATGATGATTGACTCTAGATCGGAGTCACTTACATCCTCAAATGCATCAGGGCTAGGTTCGCATTCTTCTAAAATCGAATCTCCCATGATTGGCTCTATGGAGAAAACTAAAATATCATAGCCATCCTCATCAGAGTGGGGTGTCCATTGTTCTTCATTGATGGCTACATCCATTGTTGCTAGAATTTCAGCCCAACCATGAGGCTCGAATTCTTCGTCAAGAAATACTGTAGGTGCATAGGCTGGGTCTTGAATTGATCTATGGGTTTCTTTCGCACCTACCTCTCTGGCTTTTTCTCTCTTCTCCTCTTCTACTCCAACTTTGCACATCCACAAGTGTGTGTCTTCATGCATCCATGAGGATCCTGATCCTATGGAGTGCACAGACTCCGTGTCATCCTTGGCTCTATGGATAGGATTCCATTGGATAGGCGGTACATCTCTATGAGAGTAATCCTTGAGATTGACTTTGGTTGTAACACCTAGGTGTTGCAAATACAAGGAATTGGTTCCCCAATCCTGTACCACTTGCAACTGTCGCATAAATGGTCTTCCCAAAATCGTCTCATAGGCCTGGTTCTTGCTAAAGTCATAGATAGCAAATGTGTGCTCAAACTCTACACCATAAGTAGTGAGAGTTATTCCTTCTAGCAAGCCTAAGGGTCTTTCTATGTGACCATCAGCCATCTGCAATTTCATCCTAGTTGGCCTGAGTGCTGGCTTGCCCCATCGCTTCCATAGGGAAGTGGTAGCAATTGCAACTCCTGCACTTGAGTCCAGAATTGCCTTGGTTGTGTATCCTTGATGGGTGATGGGAAGATAGGTGTTTCCTTCTTCACCTTCACTCATATCTCATATCTTGTCTAGAGGAATTTTTGGCATTGTTTGATGAGATCCTACCTGGGAACGCGGTTTAGCTATCTCTGGTACCTGTTTGGCTACATGTTTCCATAGTTCTGGCCTAACTTTGAGTAACTCTTCTAAAGTGAGATTGCACTGCACCTTAGTATTCTTTACTACCGCTGTGTTCCTAGGTATGACTGAGTCTTTGTTTCGTACCATGACCGTGGGTGCTCTCATACAAGTAGACTTAGCTTCCCATGGGCCTGTGAATTGGGGTAATTCATGTGAATTAGACCCAAAGTCTAATCTCTCTTGAGATTGTGCACTCTCCTGCTCTCCATAGATGGAGGGAATATCTTGTGGGAATTGGTCATGCGCATCATCCACAAGTTCAAAGGGAGGAGGGACTTCACTCTCTTTAGCCCATTTCTCTTCTTGAATCTCTCGCAAGAACTCTGGTGTGTACCTATTCATAGAAGAGGATGTGTCTGGCTCTGTGCAGTTGGGTACATAGGCTTCTTGGGAAGGAAGGCTTACTCTCTTACTTGCCTTGCTCTTACATGGAGGGGTGGGTTCCTTTTCTGATTGTGCAATCAACCTTTCCAATCTTTTTAGCAGTCCATCAAAGTGCAACTGCGTCTTAGCTGAACTAGAGATGTTAAAGAGGTGACTGGCTTCAAACATGGTTTGAGCCAATTCCACCATCTTAGCACAAATTTTGGTTCGTTTGAGCTCTAGTTCCGCTCTAGGGTAACACTTTTCATGATCGGTTACGTTTGGCCCTTCTTGGATTCTGGCCTGATATGCCTTAAGCATCATATTTAGGTCCTCGAGAGTGGGATCTACTAAAATTGATCCTACTCTAGGGGGTGGTGGGGTTGCATGAGGAAGGTTAGAAGGTGGTGGATTGGATGGAGATGGGAATGATTGTGGCGGGGTAGTGTGAGAGGGAGGTTGAGATGTAAGTTCAATTATCTTGGCTCTCGTTTCTCTTAGGCTTTCCTCAAGTTCGCTCATCTTCTTGGCCCATTGCCTTTTCATTCTTTCTCGGCTATCTTTCCAAGCTCTAGTCCTCTTCTTGGTTATGCTCTCAGTTTCACTAACTTCAGCACTTTTTTCCTAGCCTAAACTTTGGTTCTGCTGCAAGGCTTGAGCTCTAGTGACCACTTGCACTGGTGGAGTGGAAGTCACACTCCCTGTGGAGTCTACAACTAACCCAATAACGTTAATAGGAGTGATTTTTGGCATATTATTGGGATTCTTTGTGCAATCTCATAAGAGATGCTTCTTTCCATAATCTTGGCAAAAGCCCTGGATTGTTATTGGCTGGGGTTGTGTAGGTGCAAGCATGGGGCAATCACAAATGAGGTGATCTCCTTGACATCTATAGCATGGTCGTCTAGGGAATGGGGGTCGTGCCTGTCTAGGTTGAGGTCTAGAGTTGGGGTTTGCGTACATGATATTTGCGTAATCTGGCTCCCAACTAGGTTCACTCGGTTCTTCACTATAGTAGGACTCACCGTGTTCAGGAGACTGCATGTAGTAAGCATGGGGGCTATCAGTATGTGTAGAATCAAAGCTATGATCACTGGGGTCACTTTCTGAAAGCAATAGTGTTACTGGCACTAAGGCTCTATTCAGGTTCTCTTCTGCAGCTTCATATTTTACTGGGATCACATTGGCTGGAGCTGGAGGTTGTTGGGCTAGCACTGGTTGAGGTCTCTGTTGAGCCTGATATTGTGGTTGGTAGGTTTGTTGAGGCCTAGCATACTGTTGTGGTGGGTACTGATTCTGATATCTTCCCTGTTGTGGATAGGGTTGAGGGTAGGCTTGCCTAATTGCTTGCTTATTGTATGGGCAGTCTTGTGCTATGTGATTTGTGTATCTCCGTTCTATGGTGCAGTACTGGCTACTAGGATTCACTTGGGGTTGAGCCATAATGGGACATACGTTTGCCATATGGTCACCACCGCAAGTATAACATCTCTTTACTGGGGCAAATCTTGGGATTTGTTTGCTAGAGACACCTAGTTTTTGAGCTACTTTCTCTGCGAGTTCCTCAATAGAAGTAGACTGTGTGGAAGAGAGGCTAGTAGAACTATCTGAATCTTTGTAGATTTTTGATAGCTCTAATTCCTCCCCTAGGTTATCTTCAATGTCAATGTACATGCGTACACACTCTTCTATGGTCCTAGGGTCTTTCAAGTACACATATGATCTCAACTTTGTACTTAGCAGTCCATCTATAGATAAATCCAGCTTCAATCAGTCTGTCGATTTCTTCTTTTATTTTAGCTGCATAAGTTTCATTATTCTATTTGGTGGGCTTAGCATCAACAGTCCTGGGGATCGTATGAGAGCATATTCTTGGATCTACCCCCTTCAAGTCTCTATAGTGCCACGCAAACACATCCCTATATTCCCTTAATAGAGCTACGAGCTCCATTTCTTCTCTTGCACTTAGGTCATCTCCTATGTATGTACATCTCTCTTCATTCCCTTCAATGGTTACTACAATTTTCTTGGTCTTTTCTTTGTTATCATACGCTTATCCTATGATGGCATCTCTCTTAGGCATTCGTACCAAAATTTTTCGGTCTTCAACTTCATATTTTTTGACGTTTTCTGGTACTTCAAACAATGATTCCTCCTCTTCATGTTTTACTGCTTTTCTTTTCTTTTTCTTTTGACTACCTTCACTTCCATTCTTTGAATTTACAGTTTTAATGCTTGTGAGAGGTTCTTCTTCCTTTTGGTTAAGCACTCCTACATCGTCTAGATAGTGCTGCTCTGAGTCAAAGTAGGTATCCATTACAATGGACTCTAGATCATCATCATTCTCTTCTTCTTCTATGACGTCACTAGGGTCACATTCTTCTAGTAGCGGCTGACACATGAACACTGAAATATCATAACCCTCCTCATCACAATGAGGTGTCCATTGTTCTTCATTGACTGCAATGTCCATGGTAGCTAAGATTTCTGCCCAACCATGAGGCTCAAATTCCTCATATGGAAAGATCATCGGTGTATAGGCTGGTTCTTTAATTGGTCTACCTCCTGGCAAAGTCCCTTCTTCTCTCGCCTTTAAGCGTTTTTCCTCTTCCTCTGCGACCTTGCACATCCACAAATGAGTATCTTCATGCAACCAGGATGGGTCAAGAGAACTTCCAGAATGCACAGAGATAGAATCTTCTTTTGCTTTGTGGATAGGATTCCATTGTAGGGGTGGTACATCTCTCAAGGTGTAATCCTTCAAGTTGACCTTGGTTGTAACCCCTAAGTGCTGTAAGTACAAGGAGTTGGTTCCCCAATCCTGTACTATTTGTAATTTTCATAGGAAAGGTCTTCCCAAGATCATCTCATAGACATTATTTTTCTCAAAGTCACATATAGCAAATGTATGTTCAAACTCTACACCACAAGTGGTTAGAGTTATCCCTTCTAGCAATCCTAGAGGTCTTTGAAAATGACCATTTGCCATTTGAAGCTTCATTCTAGTTGGTCTTAGTGTGGGTTTGCCCCATCGCTCCCACAAGGAGGTGGTCGGAATAGCATACCAGCACCTGAATCTATGATTGCTTTGGTTGTGTAACTTTGGTAGGTGATTGGAAGATAAGTATTACCTTCTTCACCCTCACACATGTCTCCTATTTTGTCTAGAGGTATCTCTGGGACTTTCTACTTAGACCCTGATTTTGTCATTTTGGAATCAAGTTCTAGAACCTGATCCTTCACATGATTCCATAATTCAGGTTTTGCTTTGAGTAGCTCTTCTATAGTGAGATGACACTAAACCTTAGTGTTCTTCACGACATCAGTGCTCCTTGGAACCACTGAGTCTTCATTTCTTACCAATATTGTGAGAGCTCTAATCTGGAGAGACTTAGATTCCCATTAGCCAGTGAATTGTGGAAGCTCTTCTAAAGTATTAGATTCAAAATCTAATCTTTTGTCTTCTTGTTGTTCTGCTTCATCTCCGTAAATAGATGGGATGTCTTGGGAAAATTGATCATGAAGATCATCAATCGCAGGAATAGGAGGGGGATTACCCTTCCCCTTGGCCCATTTCTCTTCTTGTATTTCCCGCAAGAACCCTTGAGAGTACTGTTGAATTGAAGGAGGTATTCCAGCATCCGTGAAATTAGGAACATAAGCTCCCATTGGTGGTGAGCTTCCTCTCTCAATAACCAGTTGAGCCTGTGGAGGTAAAGAAACTTGTGGTTTGTTTACCAACTCTTTCTATTAATCCCTGGAAATGCAAATCCGATTTGACAGAGTTTGTCTTATTGAACTTTTGACTAGTCTCGAGTATAGCTTGGGCTTGTTCTACCATTTTCATGCACATTTTCATCCGTTCAATCTCTAAATCCGCTCTAGGGTAACTCTTGTCTAGGTTTGCAGCTGTTGGCCCTTCTTGGAGTTGAGCCTGGTAGGCCTTGAACATCATGTCCAAGCCTTCTGGGGTTGGATCTGCAAGAACAAACCCTGATTGTGGTCTATTTACAATGGGTGGTGGGGTGGGATGAGGTGGAGTGGATGGAGTTTCGGCATGCAAGGGGTTTTGAGATGCAATGTCTTCTATTTTTGTTTTCACTTCTTTCAGGTTTTCTTCTAGTTCTGATAACTTTTTATTCCATTTGTGATTGGCCTTCTCTTTGGTATCTTTCCATGTTCTTGTTTTCCGCTTACTAGGCTCTCCTGATTCACTTGACTCTAATTATTCTACTGGTTTATCCTGTTTTAAGGCTTGGGCTCTAGTAATTGCTTGTATAGGAGCCACATTACTGCTACTAGCACTTGAATCCACCACTAAGCCTACCACATTAATGGGTATACCTTGGGTGCACTAGAGGGTTTCCTGGGACATTCTCTCTGGAGGTGTTCTTTGCTGCACTCTGGACAAAAGGCTTGTATTGTGATGTTCTGTCCTTGTCCTAGGGTTGGCGAATGGGAGCATTCACGAATGAAATGGTCACCCTGGCATCTAAAACATGGTCCTCTAGGGGCTTGTGGTCTTACTTGTCTCAACTAGGGCCTAGGGTTACGATTTGTATACATGATATTGGAGTATTCAGGCTCCCAATTTTGTTCCATAGGTGGTGCCTCATACTGATACGAGTAAATCTCACTATGCTCAGGTGACTCTATGTAATAAGCATGTGGACTACCTTCATGGGAGTAGTCTGAACTATGGGCATGAGAGTCACTTTTTGAGACTAATGGGGTTATTGGCACCAATGCTCTATTAAGGTTCTCTTCTGCCACTGCATACTTAACTGGAATCACATTGGCAGGAGCAGGTGGTTGGTTTCCCAGGGCTGGTTGTGGCCTATATGGTGCCTGATATTGCTGTTGTGGTCTACAGTATGGTTGTTGGTATTGGTTGTGATACCTACCCTGTGGGTAAGGTTGCTGATAATTTTGTCTAACAACCTGCCCGTTGTAGGGACAATCTTGAGCCGTGTGGTTTGTGTATTTCCTTTCAATAGTGCAATATGGAGCATTAGGGTTTCTTTGGGGTTGAGCCAACAGTGGGCAAACATTAGCCATGTGGTCTCCTCTGCAAGTATAACATTGATTCCATGAGGTGACTCTTTGTGTTTGTCTATTTTGTACTCTTAGCTTCTTGGCAACTTGCTCAGCTAGCTCATCTATCTCAGTGGAGGTTTTGGAAGTATGACTAGTAGAACTGTCAGAGTCCTTATAGAGATTAGATAGTCCTAACTCCTCACCCAAGTTGTCTTCTATGTCAATGCAGGTCCGCACACACTCTTCTATGGATCTAGGCTCTTTCAAGTACACATATGATCTTAACTTGGTGCTCAATAAGCCATCTAAAAACAAAGCCACTTGTTTGGCTGGTGTGGGTAACTCTGGAGCAGGGCATCTTTCTAGGTACTGACTGAACCTTCTTTGTGCTAGTCGCACTGTCTCTTGGGGTGTCTGCTTGAAGCTGTGGATCAAAGATGATGTGTTATGCCTGATACCACTCTTGGAAAATTCTACGATGAATTCGTCTAGCAGTTAACCTATATCGCGATAGTTGCAACTACTCAGTGGTTGAAACCAAGCTAAGGTAGTGCCCTTAAGAGTCAAACCAAATGCCTCGTACTGGGTGAACATATCCTCAATCTGTTCAACTCTTAACACTTGTTTGAACTCGGCCACATGATCATAAGGATCTCTTGTCCCGTCAAAATAATTCTTCATTGCCTTGATCACTTGAGTGGGTCTAAGGGTTCTTGGGTGCTCTCGGGGTCTAAGCAATGGAAAATCATGTTCATCTCTTTGTTGCCTATGTGCTTGATGTCTCTCTCTCTTTCAGGTCTTTCATTTTCAAATCTTGATCTATTTCTGCCCACAGTGTGTGCAAAACTTACCTCGGGTCTCTCTCTAGTTCTTTCTCTCTAGGCTTCATAAGCTTGGGATGATCCTACTCCTTGGACGCCATGGGAAACATTGGATCTTGGTGGAGGGAAAATCAATTCACTCTTCCAAGTATATGCATGTCTATCATGTTCTGTTACCGAGAACATTTTCTCTGATGCGTTATCCAGGTAGACAACTTTGACTGGTATCTCTGGATCCTAGAACTCGTAGATGATGACTATGCCCAATTGGCTAGGTTGATCTGGCTTGAATCTCCAAAAGGCTTCCTTTGTTTCTCTATTCAAGAATAGTTCTATGCTTTAGTTGTCTTAAGGGATGCAATCTGGAGTGATCACTCTAGTCAAAACTGACTTACCTCTAGGAGTCTGGGGTCCTTATCCTACATTTCCTTGTTCTAGGTCTCCTATCTCATTCTCAGGAATGATATTTCCAAACTCTTCGGTCCTATCTAGTAGGTTGGTGACCATGTACATGGTTCCTTCCTTATCAATGTACGAGCCCTCTTCGAACTTGACTACTGGGTGTTCAAGTCCAAAGGGTTGATCTGGATTTTTGAGTTGGACCACTGATCGTGTCGTATATGGACCTTCGGGTGTTTGTAGATAGGCAGTTCCTGAGTTACCTATGGGTTTCCCCATGCTAAAAGACATTTCTGAGTCACTTGTGTCTGAACTTAGTACGTAGGGATAACCACTTAGTTGTTGAGCCCAAGACTTAGCTGTATGGTTGACACTCGCATCAGAAGATCAATTGCTTTGTCTATCCTTGCCTAGGTGTCTACCAAATCTCAGGCTCATAAGCTTTGGTTAAGAGTCCAAAATTTCCCCTTGGTATGGTTCAAAATCCTTTGGAGTCCCCTTGGGTTCCTCGTTCCCAGCTATAGAGCTCAAAAAATGGACTTTTGATGAAAAAGTTATGTCAAATCAGACTCCTGGGGGTCAAAACAGGGAAATAGGACCTTTTGGAAAAATCACGATTTTGTGTGAAAATCGCGGTTCTGAGGGATCATGAAAATCGCGATGCTGAGCAACCACAAAAATCACGATTTTGTGAAATCATGAAAATCGCAATGCTGAGCACCTATGAAAATCGTGATTCTGAGGAATCATGAAAATTGCGATGCTGAGCACTGATGAAAATCGCGATTCTGAACAATCTCAAAAAAGGCGATTTTTAGTGAGAATCGTGAAAAACGCGATTTTGAGTGAGAATCGTGAAAACGTGATTTTGAGAATGATCACAAAATCGCGATTTCGAATGAAAATCGTGTTTTTTCTCAAAATCGTGTTTTTTGACCAGAGAATCGCGATTTTGATTGAAAATCGTGTTCTAAAAATCGTGATTTTGTACCTTGGATGAAAATCGTGTTTTTGAAAATCGTGTTTTTGAAAATCGTGTTCTGAAAATCGCAATTTTGTACCTTGGATGAAAATCCTGTTTTTGAAAATCACGATTTTGGAGCCACAGAGAATCGTGTTTTCACAAAATCGTGTTTTTGGCTGAAAATCGTGATTTTTGAAAATTGCGATTTTGAGCCCACTGAAAATCGTGTCTTCTTAGAATCGTGTTTTTGAGAAATTTAGAGAATCGCAATTTTGAGCACAACCAGAGAATCGTGTTTTTCCCAAAATCGTGTTTTGCTAAAAATCGTGATTTGTGAAAATCGCAATTTTGAGCCCACTGAAAATCGTGTTTTTACTTGAAAATCGCGATTTTGCCTCAGAATCGTGGTTTTCAAAAATTTAGAGAATCACGATTTTGAGCACAACCACAGAATCACGATTCTGAGAATGACCCTAGAATCGTGTTCTTTTGAAAAGGCTTTGAGGCGGGAAATAGAAAATCGTATTTTTTTGAAAAAAATTGAATTTTATGAAAATCATGATTTTCTGTTAGAATCGTGTTTTTTGGCGAGAAATTCAAGTTTCTGAGCGCCGAGCAATGGGAGCTCTGTATGTGCAGAAAATCATGAAAAAACACAGATGCTTGCTCTCTCTTGCACTTCCTAACTCCTCCTCGCACAACAATGCATGAAAGATGGTATCAAAATGGTGAAAATGCACTAAAAAACAAGAAATTTCTATGAAGAAGAAGAATATTAAGATGGAGATGGTGATGTTGATAAAGATGAAGAAGAAAAATCAGAAAATGAACAAAAATGACAATTTTTTTACCTTCCAACGTTACAAATCTATGATCTTACCATCACAAGGCTCATCCTCGAAGCTCTCTCCCCGACAACGGCGCCAAAATTTGGTGTAGCTCAAGAGTAAGCACCACCTCCTTTACTTGTCAATCCGCAGAGACGTGAGGACCGGTATGAAGACCATGAGCAAGTGAAGGCACAAGTGCGTGAGTGAAAGCACACAAGCATGCACACACATACACACACACATGCACAAGGTACGATCAAAGAGAGGAACAATGGAAAGCTTCTATTGCAAAGGAACTCTCTTACAAAATCTCTATTCTCTAACAAGCTAACCCCAAAAATGAGCTCTCTAGCTCTTTTTATAGTTTTTGGACTAGTTTTGGCCCTATCCAGGCCTAGTGTCTGGCCTAGTTAAAAATTAGGGTCCATGGCTTATTTGAGGGCTCAAAAGAAGTCTAAAAATTATGAAAATTGGTAGGATGATACTTCTAATACTCCTCAAGCTCAAGGACTCCTTGGCTTGAAAAAAATGGAGTTACAAAAATAGAAAATGGTATTTACAATGGTTTTTAGTGATGAAAATTACTGTTTTTGTAGGGGATTCTTCTGAAAATTTGACATACACTTCTTGGAGCTCCCTACTTGCTCCTCTTCTTGTGTGTCCACTTCTTTGAAGCATTCCTTGAGTTCCAACACCAGGTATACTATGCCTCACAAACCAATCACTCTCATCATGCTGAACAATAAGGATAGATCTAAACCCTTTGGAGTTATGTATGTGACACCATACATACATGAATAGTTGAAGGAAGCTGCAAAGCACTGGCAGCAAAAGAAATTTATGAAGGAAGCCCAATTTTCAAAAGAATCATATATCGCATCTTGGGCATGGAAGATCAATTGAAGCTGGCATCTGAAGCCCAGTACTTTAGAAGTTTAATGGCAAGTATAAAAAGTCCATCTAAAGTTCTTCAGGCAGGAGAATATGGGATTAAAACAGGAATTAGAGGATCAAGAATGCAGAGGAAGATTGTGACCGAAGAGGTGGTGCGTAGCAAGAAAAGAAGAACATATCCAAGGAGGATGGAGATGGAACAGGAAGAGGCCACCAAAGAAGAGAATGTAGCTACTCAAAAGAAAGTGCAGGCTAATAAGGAACCACATGCACCTCACACAAGTAAAGAATAGTTATATACTTATTTGACTCAAGGTAGTGACAAGAGAGCTCTATATGAGGCTTAATATCAAAAGATGTTGGAAAGCTACTCAAACAAGGCCACTGATCGGAGACAAGAAGAAATAGAACATTATAAATAACTCCATGATCAAATGATGTCTGCAGAGACTGAGGAGATGTTTGTTAGAAAGGAGGTTGAATTACTAGCATACTCCAAGGAGTTACATGGGCCTCTAGAGACCAGGACCACTATAGTGGCAAGAAAAAGAGTGTCAAGGAAGATTGTTCAAAAGAAGAAACCAACCAAGAAATATAAGGGGAAAGCAGTGGAACAATCAGCTCCACAACTGTTGGCTTAAATGCAATAGGATAATACAGGTGGAAAAGGCAAAGAAACAACTTCAATAGATCAAACTAGAATGAAGGAAATAGAAGCAGCATCATCCAGAGGGTCATCTGATTCTAACACAGACATAGGGGGATTTTTGCTAAGAAGTCTAACTTTATATGTACCAAACACACCGATCAAAACTACACAGGTATTAGAAGTAGATAAACCAGCAGAGAAATCAATTGGAAGCTCAAAAGGAGTCAAGATTGTGTAAGAACATACAAAGAGTGTCAGTCTTGAAGAAGAAAAGAGGAAGCTGAAGGGTAAAGGAAAATTGATAGAAGAAGAGACCACATTGAATAAAGGAAGTTGTGAAGGAATTATAGATACAGGGGCTAAGCCTATATTGACTAAACCTTCAGAAAAACCCTATAGTGGAAGAGATTGAAGCACAAGGGAATGAAGAAAATAAGTTACAAGAGAGGACTAAAGAAGAAGCTCATTAGAAACAAAAAGATGTAGATGTGAGTAGGAAAATTGAAGAGGTTCTATTAGACTTGGGAAAGCAGATAGAAGAAGAAGAGCAAGCATATAAATAGGAAACATTATATGAACCTATGGATGTGGATGATACAATAATAGGAGATGACTACCGAGAATAAGAAGAAAAGCAAGTAGAAGAGAATCAGCAAGAACAACAGGGTGAAGAAGAAGCATACGAAGAGGAACATGCAGAAGCAGAACAGACACAAGAAGTCAGAGATGAATGTAAAGAAGTTGAACCTCATAAAGAGGTTGAAGAGGATATAGAAGAGGAAAAAGAATCAAACTTGAAAATAGATTAAGTGCCTATCTATGAAGAAGCAGAAGAAGATGAGAAAATTGAAGAAGAAAAATAGATTGAACTCAAGCGGTTAGACCTTAGCTATGACATGGAGAAGATACCCAAGGACATCAGAAGTGCTTGTAAAATAATCACGAATAGTATAGAGCACTTCAGGCCATCAAGCAGAAACATGATAATATCAGGAATGGGTGCTGAGTGTGAATTTATAAAAGGAAGTAGAGTCATAGAGGAGCAAAAGAAGGAGAAAGAGGAGATGAGTGAACAAATAAAAGATACTCAAGAAAAGAATGATGTTCTGCTAGAAAGGTTGTTCAATATGGAAGCATAGGAGGTTCATTATCAAAACAAAATCAAATTCTTAGAAGAAAAGTGTGCAAAACAGATTGAACACATCACTAAGATAGAAGGTGAATTGAAGAGAATGGAGACAAAGTAGAAAATATTGCAAGAATCTTATCAAATAATGGTCAGAGCTAATGAATAGATCAACAAGTTATTAATGGATGAAGGACAGGTAAAGGTGGACAGTCAAGCAACCAGTGTTGATCAAGAAGAGTTGGAAAGACTAAAGAAAGAAGTGCAAAGGTTATAGGAGGAGCTGAAGGAGACAAAAGATATGGAGAAACAGGCAAGTACACATGTTGCAACTGCAATGAGAGGTTACAACAAGCTATACCAGGATATAGCTAAAGAGAGGGAAGAATGGAAGAGTGAAAAAGAGTTATTACATTCACAGGAGATTGGATTGATGAAAGAAGTATCAGAATTAAAGAAGCAATTGGAAAATCAAGCCGAAAAGGAAAGAGAACAAGTAGAGAAGTCACATGAACAAGCAGCAAAAGAGTATCAGATAGAGGAAACTAGAATGTCACCACCACTAGAGGATACTTACACAGTAACAGAGGAAAGACAGCTCGAAGACTACTCTAAGGAATTTGTGTAGATGTTGTTAACAAGCTGAGAGTCTAGAATGGAGTTCATTCGAAAAATGCATAATGAGTATGAGAAACAAATAGTGAAATTTGCTTTGGAAAATGGTGTCAGCCTAGATCAACATCATTGGGAGCTGATGGACTTGGCATTCCATTTTGCATGATCCTGGAAAGCATCAAAAATTATCAGACTGCAAGAGTTGGACTACCACCTAACAGGCATCTAGAATATGAAGAAGACATATTAGTTACAAAAGAACTTTTTGAGAAAGCCAATCCAAAGTGGATAAATAGGTGGTTGGATACCAACAAGGACTGTGGGACAATATGGAAAGAGGTTCCTTTGCATTTGAAGATTAATCTAGCATATTTTCCAATTGCAAGGAGAAGAGAATGACCTGACTACTGGAAGAGAAGAAATAAAGGATTGATCCCAGCAAGATTGTTGAACTTTCCTAAAGTGGTAGGACCTAAAAAAGGATCATGGCCAACAAAGAAGTACATGGTAGACACAGCAGAGTTTGTCATATCAGCATACAAAGATGTAAATGACCCAGCTTGTATATTAGAAGTGAGAATTATGAGGTTAATCCTCACATGTATAGGGACCTTCACCGACAATGATGTAATAATATTAAAATACATAGGATTTAATTCACCTACAAATGCATTGATTTTTGACATGAGTGAGACACCTAATAGGATATGTCTCATGGCTTATTATAACAGAGTTTTATTTCTAGGAATCCATTATTTACACATCTCTTCAAGCACATATTTTTAGATTAGAAGTTAAAAGGACCAAATTTCAAGTGTGAAAAGGGACACTTGAAAAAGTATAAAAGACAAAATCTTGTGTTTTGTAGGGGTTGCTATCATTTTGCATTCTTATGACATGTGAATGAAGAGCTTTAGTTTGAAAGTCATCTCTTTTCTTCGAGTCTTCATGATTGATTCTTGAGTCTTTTTCATGTGTTATCCATGGAATTTGCTAGGTTAACTTGTGCATTACTAAGTGGAGTTTGTAAGCTGAAGTGATTATCAATATATTGACTGATTAGATGCATGAGATCATTGCTAGAAATGGAAATTCTCAATTTTATCATAATTGTGATTGTCTCATCTGGGCGATACATGTACCAATTTATTTTTGAGTTCATATTTGTGATCTACAGAAAAAATGCCACACTTTAGGCACAAGAATCACTGAAAAAGCTATTGCTTAGCTCTAGATACAAGAAACCCTAGTTTTCCTACTCCTTTTTCAAGTTCTTCTCAGAAATCAGAATCGTTTTTACATTTTCTTGGATTCCATTAACTAGAAGTGGTTGTGGTCTTAGTATACTTCCCGGATTAACAGATTTAAGGTGTGAGAGTTAATCCTTTATGCTACGATGATTGGAGAGGACAACTCCAAAGGATAACAAACACAAGGTGTTGCAACATGCAAGGTAGAGGATGATATAGGATAGTCGACAATTGTGTGGACAAGGGTTTTGGTATAGGGATGAGGTGGGATAGTGTGCCATGGGAGCTAGGCATAAGGAAGGAGCCCACATACTTGGAAGAACTCAGCAAGCTCCAAGGTCATGGATTCTCAAAAACCAGATAAGTGTGGCAAGGCTTCCATTGTAGAGTAGAAGAGCATTGCAGAAAACGAACAAGTGCAATATGTGCACAAAGTTTACAAAACACCATAAAATTAAGAATGAAAAGTAAGTGGATAAATATAGGCAAATAGCAATAAGTGGCCATGGGGCATGCAAGAACAATGAGGATGAATGAACTCGAATAATTAATTTCCACTGGCAACAATGTATCATAATATAAGCCATTATGCTAGCCATTAATGTACGAGAATGCATGGATTGCATCGAGAAGGCAGAGAGTGGAGTGTAGGTTCTTTAAGTGGCCGCGTTACAAGAAATGACAAACTCTCTCGTTGTTTATCTTGGTTGGCTTACTGAAATTGCATCTACTCCTGAAGCAGAGTCTTCTAAGTCATAGAGGCAACAATTAATTATCTTGCTTTTTACAAATGAAGGAGAGTGTTCTGAATCATAAAGGCAACAATTAAATATCTTGCTTATACAGATGAAAGGATCATGTTTCTATGGCTACTTTTTGAGATCGATATGTGATAGCACACATGGGTGTTTCCATTTTGATTGGAGGAAGATTCACTAGAAAAAGTGACCCTTTGTAGTGACTATGAACATGACACAATTTCATCACTAATCAATTGTTCTCTTCATCATATAGAGAGTCATGTACGGATCATCAGTTATACGAGGCTCTTATCAGTCGTCAAATCAATACTATAATCGATGTAAAAAAAAAGTGTCGCATACGTAACGCAAAAAAATCCTTGGTTATACGAGGCTCTCATCAGCAGTCAAATCAATACTATAATCGATGTAAAATAAAGTGTCGCATACACGATGCAAAAAAGAATTTACATATATGACACGTATGATTTGTATCGTGTATGTGATGCCAGCAATCGATGTCTAGGCAATGCTCTTCTACAATCATTAATACAATCTTTGAACATCGCTTATGCAAAAAATGTTTTGATGAAAATTTAGAAAAAAGGGCACATTGCTCTTCCATCAGTCAATATAAGTGTGTCTGATCAAAGAGAAAACAAATGTTCATATCTATGCAAATGATCTCTCTCTATCTCTCTCTCTCTCTCTATCTTTCTTGCTCTCTCTCTCTCTATCTATCTATTTCATCTTATCAAAGAAGCTCATCGATTGAAGTATATGGTTAATTACTGTAAGTACAATTATAATTGTTTTTTATACATTTGAAATTGTTTTTTTTTCATAAATTAATATGCTCATGCATATATACATAATACATACAACACATAACACATACACACAACACACACATATACATTCAGTCTCTCTCTTAGTCTCTCTATTTCATCTTGTCAAAGAAGTTCACGGACCAAAGTATATGTCTAATTATTGTAAGTACAAAACCTCCTAATGGGTTGCTTATGCATCTTAGACTCATTGAAAATGACATCACTACTTCTTATCACTAACCATGTTCATGATCACATAAGTGATATCCAAATTGGACTTCTCGATCATATCCAAGAAAATGTGTTTCTTTGACTTATGGTCCAACTTTTGTCTAAGATTCTTGGGTATATGAACATATGCTTCACACCCAAAAACTCAAAGATCATCATAATATGGTGGCTTCCCTGTCCATGACTCTTGTGTCATCTTTAGAACTTTGGCAATACTATGTGAAAGGTTAATCACATGAATTGCAGTCAATACTAGTTTTTCACAAAACCCTTAGAATGTGTGGATTATCTTAGTGAATATCTTGAGAGCATTGATGAAGAAACTCCATGTGCATGGACCAATGATTCTTCTTCAAACTTGATAGATGAGCTATTATCAAGTAAAGAAATTCTTTTGCAATTTACAATGCAAGAGAAAATTGATATTTCTAATTTTATTGAATATAATGGGGAATGCATGCTAGCATACATTAATGCGTATGAACAAGAAATTCAAAACCTCTGAGATAGGAGATGAAGAACCAAAAGATATAGATGTAATATTCATAATAATGAGAATAGAGAATTATCTTCTTTCACGGATTGGTTATATACTCATATGTAGCAATCTAGTGGACATAACAAATATGTGTCATAATCAAAATTATTGATTCTTTATGCAAAACAGAGGATTCTATCATTGTTGCTTCTTGCAAGTAATTCTCATCTGCAAGTTCAAAAGACACAAACGTTATAGACAGTGAAGTTGGTTACATAACAACCATTTTTGGCATCCACAAAATATTGTTTTGTATCTTCAAACATGTAAAAAGAATTTATATAACCAATCTAGGGAGAGTTGTGTGTGCTTGAATTTCGAGGGGTTGGACTCCCTCATATCCTAATGATATCTAATCCTAACATAAGAATATAAATAAATAGTATTATGATTACATATCATCAGGATTAGGATTATATATACATACATACACACACACACACATATATATATAGATATAGATATATATATATATATATATATATATATATATATATATATATATATATATATATATATATATATATATATGTGTGTGTGTGTGTGTGTGTGTGTGTGTGTGTGTGTGTGTATGTGTGTGGGTTTGTATGTATGTGTATATATATGTATACGTATGTTGTATGTCTATGCATAATATATATATATATATATATATATATATATATATATATATATATATATATATATATATATATATATATATATATATATATATATATATATATATATATATATATATATATATATATATATATATATGTATGTATATGTGTGTGTGTACGTTGGAGTTAGACGTTTGCGGAAGCACGTGAACAGCACAAGGAAGAAGAAGAAGCTTGGAGCACAACACACAGTACTGAATGTATTACTAGAGAATGTACAAAGATAAGTAGCCCATTAGGGCAATAGGTCCTCCTAAAGAGGGAAAAAAGTACCCCGACGGTCCTAGAGTGTTCACACACATCACTACCTAAATATATCAACAAATCCCCCCTGGGAGTGATGCGGTGAAAAAGTAGCTGGCACTCATGTATAAGGAAGTACCAAGCTATGTGGAGATCACTCCACAAAAGGAAGTAAGACCAAAGCTTTTCGAAAAGCTTCAAACTTCTCCCTAGGCAGAACCTTCGTGAAAAGATCTGCAATGTTCTCCTGTGTGGGCACATATGCCAAGTTGATCTCCCTAGCAGAGAACCTCTCCCTAACATAATGATAATGCACCTCAATGTGCTTAGTGCGAGCATGGAACACAGGGTTCCTCGCAACTGCCAATGCACTCTGACTGACTGACCAACCATAAGGCGTCTGAGCCACACACACTCAACAGTTGCTGTGAAAGCTGCCCTATACTCAGCCTCACAACTGGAAGTGGCCACAGTAGGCTTCTTCTTGCTCAACCAAGATATACATGAGCTACCAAGCATGAAGCAAAAGCCACTAGTGGACACACGAGTGTCATAGCAACCAGCCCAACCAGAGTCAGAAAAAGCATGCAAATCTGGTGGTAGTGATCCCCCCTTGGGATAAAACAAACCAAGTAGCCGGGTACCACTCAAATAGCGAAAGATGCGCTTAACCATCTACCAATGCTTGACTCCTGGGCAATGCATAAACCTGCTCATCTGAGAGATAGCAAACTGAATAACTGGCCAAGTAATGCATAAGTAAATCAAGCATCCAACAGCCTGTTGATAGAGAACAACATCAAATGCATCTCCAACACCATGAAGACTCAGTCGTAAACCTATTTCTATAGGAGTGGCAATAGGTTTACAGACTTCAAGACCAAAATGCTGCAATAATGTGTCAATATATTTTGTTTGACACAAAGCCATTCCACCATCAACGTGCATAAACTGAATGCCCAAATAGTGATGCAAATGCCCCAAATCAGACATGTCAAAGGAGGCATGCAAATCAGCCTTAAAATCAACAATATGCATATCATGAGGACTAGTGAGCAGCATGTCATCAACATAAACGACAATGATCATAAGTACATCATTAGCATGCTTAACATATAAGGTGCTTTGAGTTGGACTATTCTCAAAACCATGTGCAATCAGATAGGCATGTATCTTCTCATACCAAGCATGTGGTGCTTGCTTTAAACCATATAATGCCTTCATGTCTCCTTAGAACATGAAAGCAATGGTTGAATAACATCTTCCACAAAAACAACATCACGGCTAACCAGAATGTGTTTGGTCTGTGGACAATACAGACGATAGCCTTTACTTTCAGAACTATACCCAACAAAAATACATTTTAGTGCTTTATCATGGCACTAATGGATATGCCAAACAACCAAAAACATGCAGATGTGCAACAGATGGCTTGTGATCATGCCAAGCCTCATATGGAGTGATAGACTGTAGCGCTTTAGTGGGACACTTTTTAAGTACATATGTTGCACACATGACAGTCTCAAGACAGAAACTATGTGGTAAAGCCTGACTCTTGACCATACACCTCGCCATCTCCATGAGTGACCTATTCTTTCGTTCAACAAATCCATTTTGTTGAGGTGTATACGGCACTATACACTGGTGTTTTATGCCACGTTCAGCCAGAGATGCATTAAAATCAGAAGACATATATTCCCCCCTCGAGGGTGCCCATTTTACATGCTAACAGATTTTCAGCCAAAACCAAAAACTATTTGAAGCACATGAACACTTCGGACTTTGCCTTCAATGGATATACCCATGCATGCGTGGAAAAATCATCGATGAAAGTCACGAAGTAAAGATAATTTCCAAAAGAAGGTGTCTGCATAGGACCACATATATCACTATGTACAAGCTACAATTTCTGAGTAGCCCAAACTGTACCATCTTTTGGAAAGGACGAACGCTGCATTTTGCCCAAAATACAGCCTTCACAAACATGTTTTCTAGGTGCCTCAAGTTTAGCCAAAGAGGACATCATTTCAGATTTCTGTAGGCATAGCAAACTAACAAAATTCAGATGACCAAAGCGTGCATGCCAAAGCTTTGCATCTGACATAGCCTGAGAATCATGTACTGCACATGCCAAATCATTTACAGATCTTTCATAGTCTATGAGCTTATACAACCCACAACATAAAATGCCAGAAGCAATAATCACATCGCCATTTCACAGATCATGAACCGTACACCTGTCATCAACAAATTTCACAAACAAGCCAATCTTGGATAATGCAGAAACTAATAACAGATTCTTCTTGATCCTTGGCACAAATAAAGCATCTGACAAAGTGAAAGAACTACCATCAGCAGTAGTCAAATGATCTTACCAACTCCCAGAACAGGATAAGAGGAGTTGTTGGTGCATGTAACAATATTTCCTGTAGGGGCAAGCTCGAGTGAAGAGAAGAAACTGCGCTGCGAGGTGATATGTTTGGTCCCCCCACTATCATAGTACCAAACATCTGAGTCTACTGCAGACATGCACTGCTCATGAGAAGATGGGTCGAAACTGTAGACAGTAGTAAACACCCATTCTTCTTCCTGCACAAGATTAGCAGACTTTGTTTTTGGTGTAGAGGCCTCTACAACAACCATTCCAGCCTCCTTTTTCTTTGCCTCTTTTGCAGCAAGTTTTGGATAGTTCTTTATGATATGATCATTCCCTTTACAGTACTTGCAAAATAATTTCTGCTTTTCTGATTTCTTCTCATCTTTATCTTGGTTCTTTGAATGTGTAGCATTTGCAGATTTCTACTTACTAGTAGAAGAGCTCCATTTTGCTTTGCCCTTCTGAGTAGCCAGGAAAGCTTGATCCAAAACACGCATAATGGACCTATTCTGCCTGGACTGATCCTCATGCAACAAAACAGAGACTAATTCCTCAAATGACAAGGCATTTGGATTGCCTTTCATCATCAACCAAAGAGTAGAAGCAAAACTCTGATATGAATCAGGAAGACCCATCAGAACGGTCTGCACAAGTGAGCTATCTGGTATAACCTCATCAGCAAAAATCAATTGTTCCTTCAAGTCTTTTATCTTTGTTAAAAAACTGTCCATAGAATCACCTTCATTCATGTGGTCACTTTCCAACTGTTTTTGGAGGTAAGTAACACGATCCTCATTCCTAGCTTGGTACAATGTGGTAAGTGTATCCCAAGCATCCTTAGCTATTCTGCAAGAGCGAATGTGAGGATTAATGGCACGTTTGACAGACAAAGTTATCAATGCATGTGCCTGAGCATCTCTGCCATCCCAACGAATCTACTCTACAGTGGGTGTAGGAAAAACCGCAGCACGAACAAGAATATGCAGAATATCATCATCTTTGACACCTTCTACATCAGCTTCAATACCTGCAGTTGTAACAGTTGCAGGTGTGATAGGACATTTTTCAACACCTTGCACAATGTTCCACAGTCCTTTTGCAATCAATACATGTCGCATCATATAAGCCCATAATGGGTAGTTGGTACCATCCAACTTATCCTCAATAGCCAACATATGGAATACATCACTGCTTTCAGCCATGGCCGGTGACTAAAATACCTTGATGCAGAAAATTGACTGTATCTCAAAAAGTTGAACAGAACTGCCCAGATGAACTCCACTAGACCTGTAGGAGACTTCGAGACGCTTATTCTGGCGAACAGAAATTGGTATATACCTTTTGCACAAAAAGATGAAATAGCCTACACAAGCACTGTGATAATGCATTCGGAGGCCAAAACGAGCTCAGATCACAATTTCGGCACCAGAGAGTGAAGCAGTTTCGATCTCTGAAACACCTTGAGTATACGTACCAAATTTCGTGCGATTTTGATACTGCAATCAGAGAGGTGTAGATGACGCCCTAGATGAAGCGGTGACCTGCTCTAATACCAATTGTTGGAGTTAGACGTTTGTAGAGGCACACACGAACAGCACAAGGAAGAAGAAGAAGCTTGGAGCACAACACACAATACTGAATGTATTATTAGAGAATGTACAAAGATAAGTAGCCCATTAGGGCAATAGGTGTATATACAAGCCGGGGGAAAAAACCTCCTAAAGAGGGAAAAAAGTGCCCCGGTGGTCCTAGAGTGTTCACGCACATCACTACCTAAATATATCAACAATATATATATATATATATATATATATATATATATATATATATATATATATATATATATATATATATATATATATATATATATATATATATATATATATATATATATATATATATATATATATATATATATAGAGAGAGAGAGAGAGAGAGAGAGATAGATAGATAGATAGATAGATAGATAGATAGATAGATAGATATAGGTACATACATATACATATATACATACATACATACATACACATGCACACACACACACATATATATATACATATATATATATATATATATATATATATATATATATATATATATATATATATATATATATATATATATATATATATATATATATATATATATATATAAGAAATAAAATCTATGCTTATCATGCATTGTCATGACAATGTGACATAAGTATCTATATCTTATGAAGGCACCTTTTGGAGACCAACTAGTGCCAAACTCGGACTCAATGAATTAAGTACATATTTTTTGTCTCTTTCATCAAATTCACTGCAAGAAAATGATCATATAAGAAGAATATAAAAAATGTATTTCATTTTTATGAAAATTTTATACTTACATCTGTTTTAAATGAACAAATTTAAGGTATGAATCACAGACAGGTCTCATTTGATTTTGAACTTTAGAACATGTCTCACATATACTATGCTCCCATCTAGTGCAATATCATGCTCCAACCCTAAGCTACCTGTTCATGTGTGCATAGGTACCTCAGTTATGCTCTCACGAGCTGAAGGTGGTATAGGTGTCCAAAAATTTGAATAAATTAAAATAGTTAAAAACATTTATGTTATAATTTTATTAAAAACAATAAATTATAATAAGAAAACATTTCTTTTTGTTACTAGCTCTTGTCTTCCAACAAACTGATGGACAAATGAGCCTTCCTTTGGTCATTGTGTAAACGTATGGATAGTGTAGTCAACTACTCAATTGGCATGTTTACATTCTCATGTGTGATCGCTCCTAAGGAGTCGGCTCGAACCTTTCCTCCCATAATATTCTTTATGAGATTCAATTTTGTTTTGTGTTTTCTGGTAGCATCCATTGTATCTGTACATACAAAACAAAGTGGATTCGAAATCAGTATTTATATATACATATATACATACATGCATGTATATGTAGAGATGTATGCAATATGAATGCATATGTATATGTGTATATGTGTATGTATGTATGTATGTATGTATGTATGTATGTATGTATGTATGTATGTATGTATGTAATGTATGTATGTATGTATGTATGTGCATGTGTGTGTGTTACCCTCAGATCTGTTACATGGAAAGAAAATTATGGAGCTCTTGTCTTTGCATAAGGCTATGGTTGTAGCCTATTTGTCTCAATGAAGGATCCAAGCTTCTTGTATTTATGTGTCTTGGAGATGTTCAGAGAAATGGGAGGTTGTGTGACTCTCTAAGGAAGGTCATAAGAACTCTTTATCTAGCCCATTAAAAAGGGAAGGAAGAAAAGGAAAAATAAAAAGGTAACAAAAAAGGGGGGGCGTGGGGAAGAGGAGAAAAAAATCAAAATCAATAAGATTGTATGCGTATGTCTCCCCACTCTTCCCCTCTATCCGACATGTGTCCATGAGTGTGGAGATGGTGTCAAGGTCTTATTTATGACCGAGGAAAACAAAAAACTTCTTCTTCTTCTTCTTCTTTGAGGGGGGGTTCAAGGGATACGCAGGGTGGGTTCTCCCTCTATCACTCTAGCACAATGGCAAGTACAAATGTGAGAAGCTTCACCTCATAAATGTCAATCCGCGGATACGTGAGGACTAGTATGAAGACTATGAGCAGGTGATGGCACAAGTGCATGAGTGAAAGCACACAAGCATGCACACACATACACACACGTGCACAAAGTAAGAGCAAAGAGTGGAACAATGGAAGATCTTCGATTACAAAAGTACTCTCTTACAAAACTCAAATCTACAACAAGCTAACCTCAAAAATGAGATCTCCAGCCCTATTTATAGTTTTTTGAGTAGTTTTGACCCTATCCAGACCTAGTGTCCAGCCTAGTTAAAAATTAGGTTCTAGGGCTTATTTGAGGGCTCAAACGGAGTCTAAAAATTATGAAAATTGGTATGTAGGTAGTTCTAATATTCCTCAAGCTCAAGGACTCCTCTGCTTGAACAAAATGGAGTTGTAAAAATGGAAAATGGTATTTACAATGGTTTTTAGTGATAAAATTCACTAATTTTTAGGGATTTCTTTTGGAAATTTGTCATGTGCTTCTTGGAGCTCCCTACATTCTCCTTCTTCTTGTGTGTCCACTTCCTTGATGTGCTTACATGCTTGTGCTCGACCTTGAGTGTCAACACTCCCCCCCTCGAGAGTATGTCGTCCTTGACAGACCCTTGTTGGCATAGTTGTTCCATGTAGTACTTGGAGAGGTAGTGTCCTTCATGTATCAACAAGAGCAGTCCATCTACCAGATGTAGCTTGGTCGGTTGTTTGGTTCTTCAGTTTGGCACTGCTAGCCTATGCAAGTTCTGGCCCCGTTGTATGTACTTCTTCCTATGGTAGCCAGATGTCGTAGTTGTGAGCTTCCAAAAAGTGTAAGTTGCTCAAAAGAGGTTGTCAATGTGGATTTTGAGCTATTGTCGACAATGAATTACTCCATAGGTTATGATGTTGTAGCCTGAATGTCCTCTGGATCTTCCAAACATGGCTTTCACAATGTATGCCAAGTACTTGTAACCCATAATGAAGGATGGGTAAGTGTGTTAGTGCATGGCTTGAAGAAAATATGTGCCTTGTGCATGGCCTTGTAGTGTGGCCCTATGTATGCGTACTTGGGGAATGCAATGTAAATGGTATGGTGCAAAAATGGGGTCTTGAGCTAAGTGCTCAAGGGTATGCTGACGAAGAGGTTTCCTAATCTATCATGGTAGTGGTGTTGTCGAAGTAGGTGATTCTTACCATGGTGAAAGGTCCATCAATCTTCACTCTTCGTGTTGTATGCCCATCGTGATGATTGACCAATGGATTGTCTTTCTTGTTGATGGATGTCTGTGTTGATGGTTCGCATTAGAGATTTGTCAAGTTCACAATCCTATCCTTTCATTTTTTTTCTGGTGGAACAATGTCACAAGTAAGAAGACAGTGGTTAGTAGCAATAAAATATTTTACATATGTCAAGTGTGTCTCATGTGCCTGGGATGTCTCAATTGTGTCTATGCACAGCCGTGTAATGTGGCCCTATATTAATGCACACTTTGGAAATGCATGGCCTGAATGGTGCAAAAGACAAGGTTATGCCAAAGGCACATGGTTGTTGCTCGTTGAGGCTTCTGATGTTACTTGCAGACTTGATGCAATCTTTGTTCGGAGGTGGCTAGTGGACCTCGAAATGATGTGACCAGTTGATCATGACATGACAATTGACCATTCCTCCCTTTAGGGATCCATTTTAGAATAGTAGTTGGCCTTATAGAGATCACCTCTTGCCTCTTCCTCTTTGGATGGTTGCAGAAACTTGGTGTCCAGTGTGGGTGGATCTTCAGTTCTGTGGAAGTTACTGGTGCTTTGGGCTTCCAAACCCATATCCTTAATGATTGTCTTCTTACTTTTGCCGAAGAGTTGAGTTTATCTTCTTTTGTTCTTTGTCTCGTTTCTTATTCTTTTCTCTCCTTGGCTTCTTTTTTGAGACCTTTTGCATGGTGGGTAGCCTAGGCCTTTGTGCATGTAAGAGGTCTTTGGGAACCCACATGCGTAGTTGCCCTCATTGAGCTGCAGCTAATTTTTTTACATTGTTGTGGCAAAGCTGGTGGTTGCTCTCCTTTTCGTACCTAGATCTACTTCATGCCTAGAATTACTTTCTTCTTGAAATCTCTTTGTCTTTTTGATATAGCAGTTGTCATGTACTGTGTTGCTTGACTTTTTGGTTGAGTTATGGTGGCGGCATTAGTCCTTTCACAAGAGGAGGAGTCTGCTTGTCTTAGAGCCTGTTCTTCCATGACTGAGTTGTTCTGGAACATAGAGCTTTTGACCCATATAACATCTTTTTTGCTAGGATAAGTCCTAGAAGAACTGAGAGAATGTGTGACATCTGGATTTGTGAGCATGCAATTCTCTAATTCTAAAGTAATTCATTGTTCCTGTATCCAAACTTGAAGAAGTTGACTTCTCAGGTTCAGGTTGACTTCTCAGGTTCAAGTTGACTGCAGGGTCGTAAATCCAATCTTGACCCAAGACCAGTGGCTCTGTAAGGTCCTCATCGAGACACACTAACATTTTGACTTTCATTGGAACATCTTCAAGATAGATGGGAAGTTCCACCTCGCCCAAACAAGGGTTTTCTACACCTCCCAAACCTATGAGATAGGCTTCTATGTGCTTGATGTTTAATTGTAGGTCTTGGCAGTATGAAAGTATTACTGCACTAGTCGTTGCACCTGAGTCAACCAATGCTCTCACAATCCTTACACTCTTTCCTCCTCTTATCTCTACCGTCACAAATGGTCGTCGGTCGATTATTCGAGAAGTAAGTATGCCTGATTTTTGGCACATGTCCATGTGATATTTTGGGGCTTTTGTGTTGACATCTAGGCCTAATCGCCTTAACTTATTTTGCCTTATGCACTCTCTAGCTTCTATCTGTGCTTCTTCTCTAACCCTTAACTCCTCTTCTTTTCGCTTCTTAGCAATATTGAGTCTCATTAGCATATCCTCTGTAAGAGGTTCTTGATATAACTTGACTCGACAACCACTTATATAGTTTGGCAAGATGTCATGGGTCCATATCCTCATTTTTCCAATTTGTGGGCATGTTGCTTTAGTGTATAAACCAACACTAGATCTCCTTCTTTCAATCATTTATCCTTGATGTGTGCATCAAAGTATGCCTTTTGTCTTTTCTTTGCAGCATAGATGCCTGCTGCTGCTCGTAGCCTCGTCTCACCTAAGCATTCTAGATCAAAGATCCTAGAGGACAATTCATGTCCATTCCACTCATGCTCTTGTGCTACTTTTAATGCTGGGGCTAGGAAGTCCAATGGTAGCACAGCATTCTGTCCGAAGACCATCTAAAATGGGGTAGCATTGAGTATTGTTTTGCAAGAAACTCGGTAAGCCCAAACAGCATGATGAAGCTGTTTGTCCCAATTAGAGCGTTTATTGTTTACGATTTTTGTCAATATGTTACATAGGATCTTATTCATGCTCTCGGATTGTCCTTTATCTTGTGGATGATAGGGGGCAAACTTCTTATGAATTACCAAGAATTCTTGGAGAAGGTTTTCAGTAACTTCGTTCAAGAAGTGCATACCTCTATCACTTACTAACTCTATTGGTAATCCATATCTGGTGAACACATTTTCAAATAAGAGCTTAGCCATCATTTGAGCATCATTCTTTATCATGGCTTTGACTTCTACCCATTTTGTAAGGTAGTCTGTGGCTACATTAATATACTCAGCATGGGAGTTTCTAGCTGGGGGATTAATAAGACGTACAAGTCGATACCCCACTTCAAGAATGCACGTCCTTCCATCATTGGCCTCAAAGGCATCTCATCTTTTCTAATTGGGTGTTGTGTGTTGGAGATAGACGTCTGCGGAAGCACGCGAACAGCACAAGGAAGTAGAAGAAGCTTGGAGCACAAACACACAATACTGAATGTATTACTAGAGAATGTACAAAGATAAGTAGCCCATTAGGGCAATAGGCGTATATACAAGCCGGGGGAAAAAAACCTCCTAAAGAGGGAAAAAAGTGCCCCGGCAGTCCTAGAGTGTTCACACACATCACTACCTAAATATATCAACAAATACCCCCTGGGAGTGATGCGGTGAACAAGGAGCTGGCACTCATGTATAAGGAAGTGCCAAGCTATGTGGAAATCACTCCACAAAAGGAAGTAAGCCCAAAGCTTTGCGAAAAGCTTCAAACTTCTCCCTAGGCAGAGCCTTCGTGAAAAGGTCTGCAATGTTCTCCTGCGTGGGCACATATGCCAAGCTGATCTCCCCAGCAGAGAACCTCTCCCTGACATAGTGATAATGCACCTCAATGTGCTTAGTGCGAGCATGGAACACAGGGTTCCTCGCAACTGCCAATGCGCTCTGACTGTCAGTGAAGATGGTGGTGGCAGAAGACTGGCCAGCACCCAAATCAGCCATAAGGCGTCTGAGCCACACACACTCAACAGTCGCTGTGAAAGCTGCCCTATACTCAGCCTCACAACTGGAAGTGGCCACAGTAGGCTGCTTCTTGCTCAGCCAAGATATACATGAGCTACCAAGCATGAAGCAAAAACCACTGGTGGACACACGAGTGTCATAGCAACCAGCCCAATCTGAGTCAGAAAAAGCATGCAAATCTGGCGGTAGTGATCCCCCCTTGGGATAAAACAACCCAAGTAGCCGAGTACCACTCAAGTAGCGAAAGATGCGCTTAACCGCTTTCCAATGCGTGACTCCTAGGCAATGCATAAACCTGCTCATCTGTGAGACAGCAAACTGAATATCTGGCCGAGTAATGCATAAGTAAATCAAGCATCCAACAGCCTGCTGATAGAGAACAGCATCAAATGCATCTCCAGCATCATGAAGACTCAATCGTAAACCTGTCTCCATAGGAGTGGCAATAGGCTTACAGTCTTCAAGGCCAAAACGCTGCAATAATGTGTCAATATATTTCGTTTGACACAAAGCCATTCCACCATCAACGTGCATAAACTGAATGCCCAAATAGTGATGCAAATGCCCCAAATCAGACATCTCAAATGAGGCATGCAAATCAGCCTTAAAATCAGCAATATGTGTCTCAATAGGACCAGTGAGCAGCATGTCATCAACATAGACAACAATGATCAGAAGCACATCATTAGCACGCTTAACATATAAGGTGCTTTCAGTTGGACTGTTCTCAAAACCATGTGCAATCAGATAGGCATGTATCTTCTCATACCAAGCACGTGGTGCTTGCTTTAAACCATATAACGCCTTCTTTAATCTGCACACCTGGTTTTCATGCCCTTTCTGTACAAAGCCACGGGGCTGAAAAACATACACTTCTTCATGCAAGTCACCATTCAGAAATGTTGTTTTAATGTCCAACTGATGTACATTCCAACCATGATGGGCTGCAAGTGCACAAATGCTACGAACAGTAGTCATACGGCATGTAGGTGCAAAGGTCTCATCAAAATCAATGCCTCTTTCCTACGCACAACCCTTTGCAACAAGCCTAGCCTTATACCTGTCAACGGTACCATCAGGTTTACGCTCCAGCTTGTATACCCACTTAGTGCCAATGGCCTTCTTGCCAGGAGGCAAGTCACATAAGGACCATGTACCATTCTTCATTATAGCATCATATTCAGATTGCATAGCAGCCATCCAATTTTCTGAATTTTGTGCTTCATCAAAAGAAACAGGCTCATTCTCATCACAGAGACTAGATGCAGCCATAGCATAGCAATCTGATGCAAAGGAGGCACTATGAGAGCCTGAACGAGTACGATATGACAAAGGTGCATCTAATTTGCTGTCACGCAAAGTCTGCACCAGCCATTTTGGCATAGTTTTTGCCTGCTCAATATCAGCTCTCTCATCAGCAAGTGCATCATGTAAATCTGCATCAGAAATGGAATGATCTGCATCATCATATGAAACTTGCAAAGGCTGAGAAGTTGCCTCATTAGGACCAACACTAGCCTGCCCACCTGTAAAAAGAGGCATCAAAGTATCATACATGTCTTTGGAGCTAACAGATGTCTCCTTAGTACATGAAAGCAATGGCTGAATAGCATCTTCCACAAAGACAACATCACGGCTAACCAGAATGCGTTTAGTCTGTGGATGATACAGACGATAGCCTTTACTTTCAGAACTGTACCCAACAAAAATACATTTTACTACCTTATCATCCAATTTTCTGCGATGTTGTTCAGGCACTAATGCATATGCCAAACAACCAAAAACACGCAGACGAGCAACAGATGGCTTCCGGTCATGCCAAGCCTCATATGGAGTGATAGACTGCAATGCTTTAGTGGGACACCTGTTCAGTACATATGCTGCACACATGACAGCATCAAGCCAGAAACTATGTGGTAAAGCTTGACTTTTGACCATGCACCTCGCCATCTCCATGAGTGACCTGTTCTTTCGTTCAGCAACTCCATTCTGTTGAGGTGTATACGGTACTGTACACTGGTGTTTTATCCCACGTTCAGCCAGAAATGCATTAAAATCTGAAGACATATATTCCCCCCCTCGATCAGAACGGAGGGTGCCCATTTTACATGCTGACAGATTTTCAGCTAAAACCAAAAACTGTTTGAAGCACATGAACACTTCGGACTTTGCTTTGAGTGGATATACCCATGCATGCCTGGAAAAATCATCAATGAAAGTCACGAAGTAAAGGTAATTTCCAAAAGAGGGTGTCTGCATAGGACCACAGACATCACTATGTACAAGCTGCAATTTCTGCGTAGCTCGAACTGAACCATCTTTTGGAAAGGAAGAACGCTGCATTTTGCCCAAAATACAGCCTTCACAAACATGTTTTCTAGGTGCCTCAAGTTTGGGCAAAGAGGACACCATTTCAAATTTCTGCAGGCGTAACAAACTAGCAAAATTCAGATGACCAAAGCGTGCATGCCAAAGCTTTGCATCTGACATAGCCTGAGAATCATGAACTGCACATGCCGAATCATTCACAGATCTTTCATAGTCTATGAGCTTATACAGCCCATGACATAAGATGCCAGAAGCAATAATCACATCGCCATTTGAGAGATCATGGACTGTACACCTGTCATCAACAAATTTCACAACCAAGCCAATCTTGGCTAATGCAGAAACTGATAACAGATTCTTTTTTATCCCTGGCACAAATAAAGCATCTGACAAAGTGAAAGAACTACCATCAGCAGTAGTCAGAATGATCTTACCAACTCCCATAACAGGATAAGAGGAGTTATTGGCGCATGTGACAGTATTCCCTGTAGGGGCAGGCTCGAGTGAAGAGAAGAAACTACGCTGTGAGGTAATATGTTTGGTCGCCCCACTGTCAAAGTACCAAACATCTGAGTCTACTGCAGACATGCACTGATCATTAGAAGATGGGTCAAAACTGCAGACAGTAGTAAACGCCCATTCTTCTTCCTGCACAAGATTTGCAGACTCTGTTTTTGGTGTAGAGGCCTCTGCAACAACCATTCCAGTCTCTTTCTTCTTTGCCTCTTTAGCAGCCAGTTTTGGACAGTTCTTTATAATATGATCATTTCCTTTACAGTACTTGCAGAACAATTTCTGCTTTTCTGATTTCTTTTCATCTTTATCCTGGTTCTTCGATTGTGCAGCATTTGCAGATTTTTGCTTACTAGTAGAAGAGCTCCATTTTCCTTTGCCCTTTTGACTAGCCAGGAAAGCTTGATCTGCAACACGCATAATGGACCTGTTCTGCCTGGACTGATCTTCCTGCAACAGAACAGAGACTAATTCTTCAAATGACAAGGCATTCGGATTGCCTTTCATCATCAACCGAAGAGTAGAGGCAAAACTCTTATATGAATCAGGAAGACCATTCAGAACGGTCTGCACAAGTGAGCTATCTGGTATAACCTCATCAGCAGAAATCAATTGTTCCTTCAGGTCTTTGATCTTTGTAAGAAAACTGTCCATAGAATCACCTTCATTCATGTGCTCACTCTCCAATTGTTTTCGGAGGTAAGCAACACGAGCCTCATTCCTAGCCTGGTACAAAGTGGTAAGTGTATCCCAAGCATCCTTTGCTGTTCTACAAGAGCGAATGTGAGGAATAATGGCACATTTGACAGACAAAGCTATCAATGCATGTGCCTGGGCATCTCTGCCATCCCAACGAATCTGCTCTGCAGTAGGTGCAACAGAAACAGCAGCACGAACAGGAATCTGCGGAATATCATCTTCGACACCATCTTCATCAGCTCCAGTACCTCCAGCACCTGTATTTGTAGTACCTGTAGTCGCAGGTGTAACAGGACGTCTTTCAACACCCTGCACAATGTTCCACAGTCCTTTTGCAACCAGTACATGTCGCATCATATAAGCCCATAATGGGTAGTTGGTACCATCCAACTTATCCTCAACAGCCAACATACGGAATACATCACTGCTTTCAGCCATGGCCGGTGACTAAAATACCTTGATGCAGAAAATTGACTGTATCTCAAAAAGTTGAACGGAACTGCCCAGACGAGTTCTGCTAGACCTGTAGCAAACTTCGAGACGCTTAAACTGGCGAACAGAAAATGGTATATACCTTTGGCACAAAAGGACGAAATAGCCTGCACAAGCGCTGTGATAGTGTGTTCGGAGGCCGAAACGAGCTCAGATCGCGATTTTGGCACCACAGAGCAAAGCCGTTTTGATCTCAGAAACACCCTGAGTATGCTCACCAAATTTCGTGCGAATCTGAGACTGCAAACGGAGGAGTGTCGACGGCGCCCTAGAAGAAGCGACGACCTGCTCTGATACCAATTGTTGGAGATAGACGTCTGCGGAAGCACGCGAACAGCACAAGGAAGTAGAAGAAGCTTGGAGCACAAACACACAATACTGAATGTATTACTAGAGAATGTACAAAGATAAGTAGCCCATTAGGGCAATAGGCGTATATACAAGCCGGGGGAAAAAAACCTCCTAAAGAGGGAAAAAAGTGCCCCGGCAGTCCTAGAGTGTTCACACACATCACTACCTAAATATATCAACATTGTGCACATTGGCATGTGTCATATTTCTTCACATAAGTATGTGCATCCATATGAAGAGTGGGCCACCAAAGTCTTGAGAATAGAATATTCTTGATTACTCGATCAGGCCCAAAGTGTCCACCTACAACACCGCTATGTGCAGTTTCTAAGACTTTCAAGTAGTCCGATTCATGAGCGCACAGTCTTAAGTATCCATCTTTGCCTCTTCGATACAGGTTGTCTCCTACTAAGGCATAAGCTTGAGCCTCTTGTTCGAAGCTTCGTTTCCTTGCTAGACTAGCCTCCTTGGGTAATGTTCTCGATCTCATAAATTCTACGAATGGAGCACTCCAATCTAGAATGAACGATACATGATAAAGGGTGGCATGCTCCACTGGGATTCTCTCCTTGCACATTGGACAATTCTCAATCCACGAGTCATGAATTTCTTTGTCCATGCTAGTCCAATACACTCCTAAACGTTTTAGATTCTGCAATGTTCGTTGTTTAGAATAGTGATTTCCTAGCAATCCTTCATGGGCTTGTTGCAACCAACTACTATGTTCATCGTCCTTGACACAACAAGATAATACACCCTCTGTACCTTGTTTGTACATGCTTCCTACTAATATTTGATAGTTTTGCGATTTTACAATTTCCTCTTTGTGGGTTTTCACATTCTTATTTGCAGGTCCGAAGGTTAGGACAAGTACCAACCTATTTGCCCATTTAGGAACAACTTCCAAATTGAACAGATAAGCATCGGGTAATTCATCATATGCTCCTTGCGGTGACTCTCCTGAAGTGATGCGAGAAAGGTGATCTGCCCTGAGGTGGGTCCTACCTTTCCTAACAACCACTTCAAAGTCATATTCCATTAGTAAGAGAAACCATCTTACTAAGCGTCCTGTATTGCAAGGTTTATTGACCAAATATAATAAAGCTTCATAATCAGTAAAAGCTTGAACTTGTTGGCCAACAGATAGTGTCTAAACTTCTTTACGGCATATACCATGCCTAAGCCTTCTCTTTCAGTTCTGGTATAGTTTCGTTCAGCAGCATTCAATTGCCTGCTAGCATATGCTATAGGCAAATCTAAATTTCCTTCACCTGTTGGTTGTGCTAGCATACATCCTATTGCATGATTGGATGCATCCACGTGAACATGGAATGGCTTATTCCAATCAGGAGTGGTCAATATTGGTGTTGTGCACAAACGTCTCTTCAGCTCATTGAAGGACTTTTCGCATTCATCGTTCCACTCAAAGTTTGTTAGCAAGGCATAAAGATGTTTGAATATGATTGCATACATGTGGATGAACCTGCAATAATATCCACAATGGCCCATAAAGGCTTGTACCTCTTTAACATTCCTTGGCCTCGGCAACTCTGCTATGGCTCTAACTTTGTCCTCGTCTATTGATATTCCGTTCTTAGAAACAATGTGACCTAAGATTTTACCTTGTCATACCATGAATACACACTTTTCTGGGTTTAGACACACTTGATATTCTCTACACTTGTTGAAGATCTGTCTGAGATCAGGGATGTGGTATCTTCTTTCTTGGGAATGAGCACATAAATCATCCACATATACTTCTAATTTCTTTCGCAAGAACTCCTTGAAGACATGACACATGAGCCTTTGGAATGTTGTAGGTGCATTGGTGAGCCCAAATGGCATCACACGAAATGCAAAGATTCCCCACTCTGTGGCAAATGCCGTCTTGTGTTGATCTTCGGGGGCAATGGCTACTTGGTTGTAACCTAAAAATCCATCAAGGAAGTTAAGTGATTGGAAGCGGATAACTATCTCTTATCGTAGCAGCATTAACTTTTTTAAGGTTAATACACACTCACAATTTTCCATTCTTCTTGGGCACCACTACAATGGGGGACACGCATTCAGTATGCTCAATCTCATAGATAAATCCAGCTTCAATCAACCTATCGATTTCTTCTTTTATTTTAGTTGCATAAGTGTCATTATATGTGTAGGGCTTTTGTTTGGTGGGTTTGGCATCAGCAGTCATGGGGATCATATGAGAGAAAATTTTAAGATCTACTCCCTTCAAATCTCTATAGTGCCATGCAAACACGTCCCTATATTCCTTTAATAGAGCTACAAGCTCTGCTTCTTCCTTTGCACTGAGGTCATCTCCTATGTACGTACATCTCTCTTCGTTCTCTTCAATGGTCATTACAATCTTTTTGGTCTTTTCTTTATTTTCATATGCTTCTCCTATAATGGCCTCTCTCTTAGGCATTCGTATCAAAATTTTTCGGTCTTCAACTTCATATTTCTTGAAGTTTTCTGGTACTTCAAACAATGATTCCTCCTCTTCTTGTTTCACTACTTTTCTCTTCTTTTTCTTTTTACATCCTTGGTGCCACTCTAGCACAATGGTGAGTACCAACGTGAGAAGATCCACCTCATAATTGTCAATCCGTGGAGACGTGAGGACTAGTATGAAGACTATGAGCAAGTGAAGGCACCAGTCCGTGGGTGAGAAGCACACAAGCATGCACACACATACACACTCACACGCACACAAGGCAAGAACAAGGAGAGGAACAATGGAGTTCTTTGCATTAATCAAAAGGTATCTTACATAAGCTCAATTCACAAACAATCTAACCCCAAAAATGAGCTCTCTAGCTCTTTTTATAGTTTTTTTGACTAGTTTTGGCCCTGTCCAGACCTAGTGTCCGGCCTAGTTAAAAATTAGGTTCCAGGGCTTATTTGAGGGTTCAAACGAAGTCTAAAAATTATGAAAATTGGTACGATGGTACTTCTAATACTCCTCAAGCTCGAGGACTCCTTGGCTTGCACAAAATGGAGTCTATTCTACCAAAAACGGGATTTACAATGTTTGTGTAGTGATTAAAATCACTTGAGTTGTACATAATCCATGGGAAAAAATGATTTGGCCTTGTTGCCGTATTGTGCATGACTCCTCTGTTACTTTGTATGCCAACACGCCCCCCTTCCTAGCGTCTGTCGCCCCTGACAGACCTTTGTTCTCTCGGGTGGTCGATATAATATTGGATGACATTGGTGGCCAGTTCATGTTCTCCTATCCTTAAGCCTCTTGCTAGATCAGCTTCCAATGCATCCCAATTTATTGCACCAGGGGTCTCTGGTTGCGGGGTGGTGTAGTACTCTGAGTACATTGCTTGTTCACAAGCAAAAAGTTGGAGCAGATGTGTTGGCTTTGGTGCGAAAATCTCCGAGTGATACTCCCAGAAACCTGATCTGAACATTTCTTCGAAGGTCTGTTTGTAGCAGGCAGGGAGGTATTTGATGCGTGCATGCCAGGCGTAAGCCACACGAATACTGGGGGTGGTGCTCATGTCATACACCAAGTCGTAATTTCCATTGCTAAACCCCGGGAGACGTACCTGTGGTGCGGCTGCATTTCTAAAAGTCTTCAGGACTACTTGCATCATATCTAAGATTTTAAGCATCATTTGCGCTGCTACATCTTGCATGGGCTTCAAGCGCGGCATCCAGTGGCGAATGGTTCCCATCATATATGCTACCGACGGTGGTCCCTGTGGTGGTGCAATGTACGGGTAGTTCAGCCATTCCTTGCATTGTTCGTTGTTCTGTACCTTGATATTGAATGCCTTCCAAGACCTGCGGCGTGGGACTGGACCGTAGCATGGATTGTATAGGAGGTGTAAAGGCGCGTTGTTCCATGTGCGTAGCATTTCTGGATATGTCTCTAGAAGTTTCTGCCGCCAGGTGGGTTGACGAATTTTGCCTTTTTGCACCTCTGGAGGAAGGTCTTCGGGTTGAAATTGGGTCGCAAAGGTAGGAATCTGACCCGTGACTCTTTGTATTTCTGCATTATAATCAGCCAAGATAATATAATACGGCCTGTATTGGAGTTCAGATGAGAGGATCAGGCGTCTCGATGACAGGTTCTTGAAGTAAGCCGATTGTAACACAGTTTCATCTATGACCCTCATGGCCTGATTTTGCACTACTGTGCGCTCTTCGTGCGAACTCCCGATTTCCTCCACTTGACGTAGCCATGGGGGCCGTGGTGCCTCGAATGTGTCCTGCGCTTCTTCTGTTTGTTGGCCTCCTGGGAATGGTTGCGGATCGTATTCTTCGTCAAACGTTTGTTCCACAGGAATTTGCACAACTTCTTCGTCCGTGGGAGCCTCTGGAGGGGAAGATGGTCTCTCATATTGTAGTAGACGTGTTTGCAATTCAGTGACCTGTTTCTAGAGATCTTTTATGGCCTCTGCGTCTGTGAGAAGTGAAGCCGCGGAGGGGGTGGTTGGAGAGGCTGCTGTTGGTCCTTTTTGGTGTTCCTGCTTCAATTGTCCCAGTTCCTCCGATAGTTTATCATGTGCTTCAAGCAGCATGGCATAGTCTTCCAATATGATCTTGATATTATCGGGGGTCACTGCCTGGAACTTGGATGGGCTGATGGGTGCCCCCGGTGTGCTCTCAATAGTTGCCTCCATGTTCTCTTGATTTTGTACTTGCAGACGTCGATTCTCTTCCTGAGCGGCCGCAAGATGGCGTTTGAGTAGAGCCATATTTCGCTGAAGCTTTGAGTTGCGTTCCAGCTGTGTCCGTAGGTGACCTTCTACCACATGTATCGCTTCCTGATCTGTATTCTGTAACTGTACCTCCAATATGCCATGAGCTGCTTGGAGAGTTTGGAACTGTGTGTGGAGGCGAGCATTTTCCTCTTCTAGTGCCGTGAGGCGGTGCTGTAGTGTTTCTGAGTGCTCGTACAGGCGTTCATTCTGTTGCTGGAGCTGAATGTAATCTGTCCTTAAGTTTGATATACATGCAAGCATGGTGTCCAATGCACTTCCTATAGATGAGTGGGTGGTGTTTACAATGGGAGATGCATGGGAAGGGAATTGGGGATGGGGAAGAGTGAATGATGTGTCTATTGAAGTCGTGTGTGTGAGTGAAATTGGTGGAGGGGGAATGGGAGAAGGTGGAATCGTGGGGGGAGGTGCCGTGGGTGGTGAAATGTCCATACCTTCAGGAGTGGGTGCGAGTGTGGGATCTGCCATATACATTGGGATGGTAGGTGGTGTGTGTGTGGAAGTGGTGAATAGGTGTGAAGTGGGGTGGGGAGCTGAAAAGGAAGGAAATGGTTGAGACCCTGGTTGAAAAGTTCTAGCAAGTAGGTCATGGAGGGATTGTAGAAATGGAGAGAGAGAGGCCGGGGGTTGAGGTCGTAAATTGGAGGAGGGCGCGAAGGGTTGCGTGGTAGCAGGGAAACCCATGAATGTGGATCTAGGGTCAGGATGACCTCTGGCTGAGGGCATGGGGGATGGTTGCCCTAGGGCAGGCTCTATGAGCGGTTCGGTGGATTGTGTATTGATGGGGGTTGCTTCAAAGATTGGGTTATCAGTGGTAGAGAATAGGGTGGAACTAGAGATGGGAGTACGGAAGATGAAGGTTGGTTCGGTGGGTTGAGTGGTCGAGGTGATTTCCACTGTTTCTGCTCTAGGGGGCGAGGGTGGGGGTGTGGGTGGTTGTGGCTCTGTGGACTCCTCATGGGTGACTGGGTGCTCTTGGCTAGCCGTTTCGGTTGCTTGGGAGGTTGTCCTGATGGGTTCAGATGTACTAGTTGGCCCTTCTGCAATTGTGATGGGAATCTGGATATTCTTACCTGAGCGTGGTCGTGTCTGGAACCTTCGTGGATCATATTGAACTGGAGACCTCCGAATGGCAGTGCGCACTGCTTCCACTACCCCATATGTTTCTGCCATCAATAAGAGACCTTCCCTATACTCTGAGTCAACTCCTGCTTCTTCCAACAACTGAGTCATGAGTACTCTGCTACTCTGTTCGGTGAGTAGTTGTTGCGATCGCACTCTTTCCATAATCTGATACAGCCTTCGGACTTCTGCTGTATAGGCTGGGGCTTCAGTGGTCTCCTCTTCATACGCTCCTTCTTCTTCTAGGTGTCCTTGTTGTTGACCTTGCTGAGCGTCACTCCAATGTACATGTCGACCGTCTGTAGACTTTCTTCTTCTTCGTGAGGATGTGCCTTGCTCCTCTGCCTCTGAATAAAACTCCACATCAGAGAATTGTGTACTTTGTAGGAACGCTTCGAAGTCCTGGGGGTCCATTCCTTCAGCATCTCCAGTGGCAGCAAATTCGAATTCAGGTGGAACAGGAGGAGCCGATGGGGTAGCTTGTGTCGTAGTTTCAGATCCCGACCTGGGTATCCTAATGGTAAAGGGAGGTACAGTGGCCTCCCGTCGTGGCGATACCTCAGGAGTAGTCAGAACTTCCCTTGTCTGGACACAAGGGATCGCACCCCTCATGCGCTTGGATTGATGTGTGGACGTCTTGAGCCTTTTAAACATTTGTAATTGTGCCCAAGTTAAGGCACGTTCAATGGGGACATCGTATGCTAGGCACCGGTAAATAATGCGTGTGATTGCACAGCATCCGTTCACCACTAATTTCCTAGAAGACCGTTTGTTTGCTTCATACAATTGATCTATAATCCATACCGGTAGCTTAATGGGTAACGCACCTGCTTCCGCTAAGTAGAGAGCGAACCAGATTCTCTTGTGTGGTTGTGTGAATCGGTCTTGGCCGAGAAAGGCGAAATGTTGCATGCACATGCGGAGAGGGATGGACACATTTGGGGTGAGTGCTGCCATGTCTTTAAGCTTCAATAGTTTCCTATCCTTCATGTTAGTGGGAACAAGAGCATCCTTTTCAGAGGGTACATGCGTGCCGTGCATATTCAAAGCGTCGCTTACCAACTCCACAGTAAGTTCAAACCTCTTCAACTCGTTGTTGCCCAGCAAGGAGGGAAGAACAAATGATCCGGGTTTGTCCTTTTCTTCATTAGCTTGTAATGTGGAGACCAAATAGTAACATCGGAGGAGATCGGGTTTAGGTAGTGGGGCTTCAAAGTATTCTGCCAGCCCTGCTCGTTGCCATATGGTCTGGAGATCCTCGGTGTTCTGTAAAGTCTCGAACTCCTTAGAGAAAAATTGGAATCGAACCCATGATCTGTCATACTCGCACTTAGACTCCCATATATACTTGGCCTCTCCTAATGGACCTGGCATGCCATTGAACCAATGAGAATTGGCATGGACTCTTTCCGTGATCCCTGTAGGTGGATCCGGCACCGGGATTTGCTGAAGATGCTGCAGCTCCACTGGTCGTTCAGTTGGTGGCACATCCACAGGTAGACTATCCACATCAATTCCTGCAGTAAGTATCCCTACTTGTGAGCCCGATCCTGTCGCTTCTGCCATTTTACTTCTTGCCTTCTGATTCTGTGAGAATATAGAATCATGTGTTAACATCGTAATGGACAGAATAAATCCGTTGTTGTCCCCGTTACAACATTAACATGAGGTAGATGGTGAGTTAGTGGTTAGTAAGTGCACGAAGACAGTGTGTGTAGTTAATGCTTGGGTATTCCTAGGAGACTAATGCAGTTAGTAAGTGGGGTGAATTTACAAATTGGGGTCGGGGGGTTTATTACAGGTCTTAAGCTGCCAAATGCAGTGGATGGGTTTTTCCCTTGGTTTCGTCAAGACGCTAGAGAACATTATAGGTGTGTCAACTTGAACATGAGGCCTTTTAGGGACCCATTTACAAATGATTCTTCTCGTGCTCATGGGCCTTGGTGTGTTCGTGAGTGTTGAAAACGAGTGGATGCCGGTTGTGCGAGTGAGTGGGTTACGCTGGATAGGTTGTGGCTTCGGCGTAGCTATTTGTGCCCGCAAGCAAGCCTTAGGCACCCAAATTTGTCTTGATTGTGGGCTAGCCTTCATCGACTTCTTGGGCACCCAAATAGATTTCACGTCAGCAGAAGAATTTCCGAAAGACTTCTTATTAGTGACGTGTTGTCGGTTACTAATAAGAGGCTTTGCCCGTGTGGTTGGCTTGAGTGCAGCCGGGTGTTCGCCTTTCCGCACCCACACTTGGTTTACTTGCTGAGATATTTTGCTGTGCAGGTACTTTTGATTTCCAGCATAGGTAGTATTCTGCTTCTTCTGCCTTTGATCCACCTTTGGTTGCTGCCTCCTTCTAGCCTTTGGAAAAGAAGGGAGTTCCGTTGCATCCCTGACTCCTTTTTTGAGAATATCATTCCTCTGCAACACATAGTTTTGGACAAGAACAGCATGGTCAACTTCATGTGCACCCCTGGAGGGACCAGGAGTCTGTGCCTTTCTTAGTTCCTTGAGTGCTCCATTATCTAACTCTACTGTAATTCGACTATGATTGACCCATACCTGAAGAAGTCCACTTCTTAGGTTTAAGTTGACTGCTTGGTCATAGATCCAGTCTTGACCCAAGACAAGAGGTTCAGTGAGATCATCATCTTGACACACTAGTACTTTAACTGTCATTGCCTCATCATGAATGTAGAGGGGAAGTTCCACCTCGCCCATGCAAGGGGTTTCCACGCCTCCCAATCCTATGAGATATGCTTCCACAGGATTGACAGTTAACTGCAACTCTTGACAGTAAGACAATTTAACAGCACTAGTGGCTACACCTGAGTCAATCAAGGCTCTTACGGCCCTTGCACTCTTCCCTTGTCCTATATCTAGGGTTATGAAAGGACGTCGGTCAATTATCCTATGCGAGCTTGTTCCTGCGACTTCACACATGGCCATAGGATATCCTTGATCTGCACAGTCATCTGTTCTAGTCTGATCTCGGCCTTGCCTTCGTAACTTCATCCTTCTGATGCGTTCTAAAGCTTCTGCTTGAGCTTCTTCTCGAATTCGCTTTTCTTCCTCTTTGCGTTTCTTAGCAGTGTTGAGTCGGCTGAGCATTTCCTCCGTGAGGGGTTCCTGATACTTCTTGACTCTGCAACCGCTAATATAGTTTGGGAGAATATCACCCTCTAACGTGGCTAATTGTACTGCTCCACTCGTGGAGATCCTATTGATAATCATAGGTCCGTAGCCTCTCTTTTCTAGCTTCCTTGCGTGTTGTTTCAGTGTATAGACTAAAACTAGATCTCCTGCTTTCAAGCCTTTATCCTTCACATGGGCATCGAAGTATGCCTTCTCTCTCTTCTTGGCTGCATATATTCCTGCAGCGGCTCTCAGTCTTGTTTCTCCTAATCGTTCAAGGTCAAAGATCCTAGAGGAGAGTTCATGACCTGTCCATTCGTGCTCTTGTGCTACTCTCAATGTAGGAATCAAGAAGTCTAAGGGTAGCACAGCGTTTTGGCCAAATACCATCTGAAAGGGGGTGGCTTGGAGTACCGTTTTGTAGGCGACTCGGTATGCTCAAACAGCATGATGTAGCTGTTTGTCCCAATCAGAGCGTTTAGTGTTTACTAATTTTTTCAGTACATTGCATAAGATCTTATTGGTGCTCTCAGCTTGCCCATTAGCTTGAGGGTGATAGGGGGCAGACTTCTTGTGTATTACCAAGAATTCTTGGAGTAGATTTTCAATCACTTCATTTAAGAAATGAGCGCCTCTATCACTTACAAGCTCTATAGGTAGCCCGTATCTTGTGAATACATTCTCAAACAAGAATTTGGCAGTTGTTTGAGCATCGTTCTTTGTCGTAGCCTTTACCTCTACCCACTTGGTGAGATAATCTGTTGCAACAATGATGTATTCCGCATGAGAACCTTTAGCTGGGGGATTAATAGGACCTACGAAGTCTATTCCCCACTTAGAGAATGCACGTCCACCCATCATAGGTTTCAGTGGCATCTCATCTTTGCGTATAGGATACTGAGTCCTCTGACAGACATCACACCGTTTCACATAGGTATGTGCATCCATGTGAAGGGTAGGCCACCAGAAGCCCGCAAATAGTATTGCCTTGACCACCCGATCCGGTCCAAAATGTCCTCCTGCTACACCTTGGTGAGCGGTTTCTAAGATCTTCAGATATTCACTTTCGTGTACACATAGTCTCAGGTAACCATCTTTACCACGCTTATATAGATTATCACCAATGAGTGAGTAATCCAGGGCTTCTTGTTCTAAACTCCTTTTCCTCGCCAGAGTCATGTCTGGAGGGAATGCTTTCGTCTTTAGGAAGGATACTAGTGGTTCACTCCAATCTGGCACAATGGATACTTGATAAAGAGTGGCGTGTTCCACAGGTGGCTTAGTGCAACAAATTGGGAATTCCTTGCACAACTTTTGGACATCCGCTTCCATAGTTGGCCAATGCACTCCGAATCTCTTTAGTGTCTGTAAAGTTCGTTGCTTTGAATGGTGTTGCTCTAGTGCACCTACATGTGCTAATTGCAACCATTTAGCGTACTCATACTCTTCTACGCAACAAGCCAAGATCCCTTGATCTGTGTGCTTGTACATGCTTCCTGCCATGATGTGGTACTTTTGGGCTTTTACGACCTCTCTATTCCGTGTGTTTACCACTCGATGGTTAGGCCCGTATGTCAATACTGGTACCAATGGCTTAGCCCACTGCGGTACCACTTCCAAATTAAACAAGTAAGCATCAGGAAGGTCATCTGACACTCCTTGTGGGGCTTCTCCCGATGTGAGCCTAGAGAGATGATCAGCTCTCAAATGAGTCCTACCTTTCCTTACCACAACTTCAAAGTCATATTCCATGAGCAAGAGAAACCATCTCACTAATCTTCCTGTATTGCATGGCTTGTTTACGAGGTATAGCAATGCCTGATGATCAGTAAAAAATTTAAACTTATTTGCAAGCAAATAGTGTCTAAATTTCTTAACTGCATATACCATGCCTAATCCCTCTCGCTCTGTAGTGGTATAATTCCGTTCAGCTGCGTTCAACTGTCTACTGGCATAGGCAATTGGAAGATCCATATTACCTTCACCAGTAGGTTGTGCAAGCACACATCCAATGGCATAATTGGATGCATCCACGTGAACATGGAATGGCTTATTCCAATCTGGTGTGGTCAAGATTGGTGCTGAACATAATCTTCGTTTAAGCTCCTGGAAGGAATTCTCACATTCATCCGTCCACTCAAAGTTTGTCAGAAGTCCGTACATGGGCTTTGCAATGACAGCATACATGTGTATAAATCGTCGGTAATAGCCACAATGCCCCATGAAAGCTTGTACTTCCTTGACATTCTTTGGCCTAGGTAGCTCTGCTATGGCTCTCACTTTCTCCACGTCAGTAGATATGCCATTCTTTGACACTATGTGTCCTAGAATCTTGCCTTGCCTGACCATAAAAACGCACTTTTCTGGGTTCAGGTAGACTTGATATTCTCTACATTTGTCAAAGATTTGTCTGAGTTCAGGGATATGGGTTTGTCTAATGTTGGAATGAGCACAAAGATCATCAACGTAGACTTCTAAACTCTTTCTCAGGAACTCCTTAAACACATGGCACATCAGCCTCTGGAAGGTAGCTGGTGCATTGGTAAGCCCAAATGGCATTACTCTAAAAGCAAAAATGCCCCATTCTGTGGCAAAGGCTGTCTTATGCTGATCCTCTGGGGCTATGGCTACTTGATTGTAGCCCGAAAATCCATCAAGGAAGCTGTACACTTCCTTGCCTGCCACTCTTTCTAAGAGATGTTCTGTGATGGGAAGCGGATAATTATCTCGAATCGTGGCTGCATTAACCTTTTTCAAGTTAATGCACACACGCAGCTTGCCATTCTTCTTGGGCACCACTACGATGGGGGATACCCATTCAGTGTGCTCAATTTCATAGATAAATCCAGCTTCAACCAATCTATCTATCTCTTCTTTGATCTTAGCAGCGTAATTATCGTTATAAGTATAGGGCTTTTGCTTAGAGGGTTTAGCATCTGAGGTCATGGGGATAGTGTGTGAGCATATATCGGGGTCAACACCTTTCAAATCCTTGTAACTCCAAGCGAATACATCTCTGTATTCTCTTAGCAAGGCTATCAACGCATGCTCTTCTTCCTCTGTTAGGTCATGGCCTATGTACGTGCATCTCTCCTCTCCTTCTTCTAGGGCCACTACTATTTTCTTGGTGGTTTCTTTGTTATCATAGGCCTCTCCTGATTGTGCCTCTCGTTTAGGCATTCTTATCATGACTCTCCTGTCATCTATCTCATACTTCTTAAAATTTTCTGGGACCTCAAACAAAGATTCTTCCTCTTCTTGTGAGGCTTCTCTCTTCTTTCGTTTCTTTCCTTCTTCCTTCGGGGTCACATGTGTTGCTAATCTTACATCATTTGTAACCTCTCCATGCCTCTGGGGTTGAAATTCTACTTCATGGAAGTATTCTTCATCTGATGCAAATGGTGGGTCCATAATGATTGACTCTAGATCGGAGTCACTTGCATCCTCAAATGCATCAGGGCTAGGTTCGCATTCTTCTAGAACTGCCTCTCCCATGATTGGCTCTATGGAGAAGACTGAAATGTCATAGCCATCCTCATCACAGTGAGGTGTCCATTGTTCTTCATTGATGGCTACGTCCATTGTTGCCAAAATTTCTGCCCAACCGTGAGGTTCAAATTCTTCGTCTGGAAAAACTACAGGTGCATAGGCTGGGTCTTGGATTGATCTATGGGTTTCTTTCGCACCTACCTCTCTGGCTTTCTCTCTCTTCTCTTCTTCTACTGCTACCTTGCACATCCATAAGTGAGTGTCTTCATGCATCCATGAGGATCCAGACCCTATGGAATGCACCGATTCTGTATCATCTTTGGCTCTATGGATGGGATTCCATTGGATAGGAGGGACATCTCTATGAGAATAATCCTTAAGATTGACTTTGGTCGTAACACCCAAGTGTTGCAAATACAAGGAGTTGGTTCCCCAATCCTGTACCACTTGCAACTGTCGCATAAATGGTCTTCCCAAAATAATCTCATAGGCATGATTTTTGCTGAAGTCGCATATGGCAAATGTATGCTCAAACTCGACACCACAAGTGGTGAGAGTTATTCCTTCTAGCAATCCTAGAGGTCTCTCTATGTGACCATCGGCCATCTGCAATTTCATTCTCGTTGGCCTGAGTGCCGGCTTGCCCCAACGCTTCCATAGGGAAGTAGTGGCAATTGCAACTCCTGCACCTGAGTCCAAAATTGCCTTGGTGGTGTACTCCTGGTAGGTGATGGGAAGATAGGTGTTCCCTTCTTCACCTTCACACATATCTCCTATCTTATCCAAGGGAATTTCTGGCACTGTCCTATGGGATCCTATCTGGGAACGAGGTTTTGCTATCTCTGGTACTTGTTTGGCTACATGTTTCCATAATTCAGGTCTAACCTTGAGTAGCTCTTCTAACTTGAGATTACACTGCACGTTAGTGTTCTTCACTACCTCTGTGTTCCTAGGTATGACTGAATCTTCGTTTCTTACCATGACTGTAGGTGCTCTCATACAGGTGGACTTTGCTTCCCATGGTCCTGTGAAATGGGGTAACTCTTGTATGGAATTAGATTCAAAGTCCAATCTCTCGTGAGATTGAGTACTCTCATGTTCCCCGTAAATAGATGGGATGTCTTGTGGGAATTGGTCGTGTGCATCATCCACAAGTTCAAAGGGAGGGGCGACTTCACTTTCGTTATCCCATTTGTCTTCTTGAATCTCTCGTAGGAACTCTGGTGCAAACCGATTCATAGAAGAAGAAGTGTCTGGCTCCGTAGAATTAGGCGCATAAGCAGCCTGGGAAGGAGGGCTTATTCTATCGTTGGCTCTCTCCTCGTTCTCATAGATGGCTGGAGCACATGCTTCCTGGGGAGGGTTACTTATTCTATTACTTTTCCGAACAGGCTCATACGCTCCCTGAGAAGGAATGTAGGCAACCTGTGGAGGTACGCAAGCTTTAGAGGGAGGCTCGTGTGCCTTTTGGGGGGGAAGATAAGCTTCTTGAGGAGGCACATGGGCTTCCTGAAGAGGCTTGCTTATCCGTTCTCTTGCCCTTTCCTTTCTTTGAGGGGCAGGTTCCTTTTCTGAGTGTGCAATTAGCCTCTCTATTCTTTTTAAGGAGGGGAAGTTGTCTGGTTTAGTGGAATTGGCCACATAAACTTCCGATGGGGGATGGTTCATGTTTTTGCTTGCTTTATCTTTTTCTTGATTTTTTTCTTCCTTGGCAGATCTTGCAATTATTCCCTCTAACTTCTCTAGGAATCCATCCAAGTGTAATTGCGTCTTGGCTGAGCCCGAGTAATTGAAAAGGCGACTGGCTTCAAACATAGTCTGAGCCAATGCGACCATTTTCGCGCACAGCTTGGTTCTTTCTATCTCTAGGTCAGCTCTGGGATAGCACTTGTCATGATCCGTGACGTTTGGCCCTTCTTGGATTCTGGCCTGATATGCCTTAAGCATCATGTCTATGTCTTCAGGAGTGGGATCAGCTAATACTGATCCTGTTTGGGGTGGTGGGTGGGTTACGTGGGGTGTCTTAGAGGGTGGAGGGATGGAGGGTGATGGGGATGGTAGCGGTGGGAATGTGTGAGAGTGCGGTTGAGATGTGATCTCTATGATTTTAGCCTTGGTTTCTCGTAGAATTTCCTCAAGTTCACTCATCTTCTTTGCCCATTGCCTTTTCATGCGTTCGCGGCTATCTCTCCAAGCTCTTGTTCTCTTTTTATTTTGGCTCTCAGTATCGCTAGCGTCTGGGCTCTTTTCCTTGCCTACCCCTTGGTTTTGCTGCATTGCTTGAGCTCTCGTGACTACCTGTACGGGTGCAATGGAAGTAACACTTCCGCTGGAATCTACCACTAACTCAATAACATTGATGGGCGTGATTTTTGGCATATTATTGGGGTTCTTTGGGCAATCTCGTAAGAGATGGTCTTTTTCGCAATCTTGGCAAAAGCCTTGGATCATCACTGACTGGTTTTGTGTAAGTGGAGGTAAGGGGCAATCACGAATGAGGTGATCTCCTTGGCATCTGTAGCACGGTCCTCTTGGGAATGGAGGTCTTACTTGCCTAGGTTGAGGCCTAGGGTTGGGGTTTGCATACATGACGTTCGTGTAATCTGACTCCCAACTAGGTTCGTTTGTCTCTTCGCTATAATAGGACTCACCATGCTCAGGAGACTGCATGTAGTAGGCCTGGGGGCTATCAACATGTGTAGAATCAAAGCTATGGTCACTCGGGTCACTTTCAGAAAGCAAGGATGTTACAGGGACTATAGCTCTATTCAGGTTCTCTTCTGCAGCAGTATACTTTACCGGAATCACGTTAGCTGGGGCTGGGGGTTGTTGTGCTAGCACAGGCTGAGGCCTTTGTTGGTTTTGATATTGAGGTTGGAAATTTTGTTGTGGCCTGCCATATGGTTGTGGAGGGTACGGATTCTGGTATCTTCCCTGCTGAGGGTATGGCTGAGGGTGGGGTTGCCTAACTGCCTGCTTGTTGTATGGGCAATCTTGTGCGGTGTGATTGGTGTATCTTCGTTCTATGGTGCAGTACTGGCTACTAGGATTTACTTGGGGCTGAGCCATAATGGGGCAGACATTCGCCATGTGGTCACCACCACAAGTGTAGCACCTTTTCACAGGGGCAAACCTTGGGATTTGGTTACTAGTTACCCCTAATTTCTGAGCTACTTTCTCTGCGAGTTCCTCAATTGATGTGGATTGCGTGGAAGAGTGACTAGATGCACTATCTGAATCTTTGTAGATTTTGGAAAGCTCTAGTTCTTCCCCTAGGTTATCTTCAATGTCAATGCACATGCGTACACACTCTTCTATAGTCCTAGGGTCTTTCAGATACACATAGGATCTCAATTTCGTACTCAGCAATCCATCAAGGAATAAGGCTACTTGTTTGGCAGATGTGGGTAGCTCCGAAACAGGACATCTTTCAAGGTATTGCCTAAATCTTCTTCCTGCAAGTCTCACAGTCTCTTGAGGGGTTTGCTTGAAGCTGTGAATCAGTGAGGAGGTATTGTGTCTTATGCCACTCTTGGAGAATTCAATAATAAATGCTTCTAGGAGTTGGTCTATGCTCCTGAACTGGCGCTCATCCAATGGCTGAAACCATGTAAGTGCTGTGTTCCTAAGGGTTAGACCGAAGGCATTGTACTGCGTGAATAGATCCTCCACTTGTTCAGCTCTCAAGACTTGCTTGAACTCCGCCACATGATCATAGGATCTCCTGTGCCATCAAAGTAATTCTTCATGGACTTAACTAGCTGAGTCGGTCTCAGAGTTCTTGCGTGCTCTCTAGGTCTCGGCAGAGGGAATCCATCCACATTTCTTTGGTTCCTGTGAGCTCTAAGCACCTCAGGATCTACCCTATTCGTCTCCGTCCTCATTCTTTCTCTGCCCACTGGATTAGCAAAGCTTACTTCTGGTCTATCTCTACTTCTGTCTTTTTGCATTCCATGAGCTTGGGATGTTCCAGCTCCAGGGTGACCATAGGATACATTCGATCTTGGTTGAGGGAAAATGAATTCACCCTTCCAAGTGTAAGCATGCCTATCATTTTCTGTCACCACAAAGATCCTTTCCAAAGTGTGATCTAAGTAGGTCACTCTACCTGGGCTATCCGGATCCTTAAACTCATAGATCATGATTGTTCCTATATCAGTTGGTTGATCAGGTTTATACCTCCAAAAGGCTTCGTCAGTTTCTCGATTGAGAAGCAAATCTATGCACTTGTTGTCTTGGGGAACCCAATCAGGTGTGATAATCCTAGTGAGAACAGATTTGCCTCGGGGTGTTCTAGGTTCTACTCCCATGTTTCCTTGTTCCAAGTCACCTAAGTCCGCTTCTGAGATTACATTTCCAAATTCATCTGTCCTATCTGGGTGATTGGTGACTACGTATATGGTTCCTTCTTTGTCCAGGTATGCACCGTTTTCAAACTTGACAGCTGGGTGCTCTAGTCCTATGGATTGGTCAGGGTTTTTAATCTGGACTACGGATCTTCCTAGGCCGTCCTCATAGATGCTAGCACCTAATCAGTTGGTCCTAAGGTATTCCAACTGTGTTTTGTAAGGGCCTTCTACTCTGTGCAAGTAAGGCACTCCTGAACTTCCTGTAGGTCTGTCCATGCCTTGAGACATCGCTGACTCACTGGTCTCAGAGCTAGGGTAGTACGAGTGGTGGCTCAACTGCTGGGCCCAAGACCTAGCAGTGTGGTTAACACTGGCCTCTGAAGATCTGAGGCTTTGTCTCTCCCTTACTAGATGTCGTCCTGATCTAAGGTTCATATGCCTATCTAAGTAGCACAGTTCTTTGCCCAGAGTACAACCTCGTTGCTGGTTACTTTATATTAGTCGCTTGGTTCTTTTTAGTTATTTTATCGTGTTTAAGGTCTTGTCTGATATCACGTCGTCAGGAATATTTGAATGTTGTTTCGCACTTACAGTTGATCGTTCCACGTTAAGTTCTTTCCCTTTAAAATTCTCGACGGTACAAGGATTATGCCCTTAGCTTGAGCTTGAAAGTTTAGGTATGCTTCAACTTGATAGTTGCCTATCGTCGCCCTAACTTACTCCTACTTCTGATCGTTCTTAGCCTAAGCTAGGAATTGACGAAGAGGAGTTGAGAGTATTCCGACCTTTCTTGTTGAACCTTGCTCTTTAGTGCTCGAGAAGTTGATTCTCAAGCTTGCGCAAAACCCTTGCTTGGACGCTCTCAATTGCTTCTCAATAGACCTGCATCAATCCCAAGATTAACTCCAAGTAGACCTTTCAATTGACAGACAATTTATTTCAGACACTTTTTTAATGACCCTTGTTCCCCCTTTTGTGTTGCTAGAAATTTCCTCTAGAGCTCCCTTGGTGTTTCTACCCCTCTGTGCGTCAACTTCCAAATATCCTATCTGAAAATCAACGCGTTATTCTTATAAAAAACGGTTGAGGGCGTGTAGTATATGCCACGAGCTTTCCGACAAGCCCTAGAGCTCAAAAAATGGATTTCGTATGAAAAAGTTATGACCGTTCAGGGTTTAGGGGGTTAACTAGACAAACAAAACCTTTCAGGGGTTTTAATGCGTTTTTCTAAGGCCTTTGTAAGTGTATGAGTACTTGAGAGTGCAAATATGCCCAGAATTTAGCCTAAATTTCCAAAAAATTTACCCCTTAATTTTTTCCGAAAATGTCTGTCTGTCGCGATAGACGGTGTCTGTCGCGATAGACGGTGTCTGTCGCGATAGACGCTGTCTGTCGCGGATTTCTGTCTGTCGTGATAGACGGTGTCTGTCGCGATAGACTGGTCTGTCGCGATAGACGGTGTCTGTCGCGATAGACGCTATCTGTCGTGGGTCTCTGTCTGTCGCGATAGACGGTGTCTGTCGCGATAGACGGGGTCTATCGTGGATTTCTGTCTGTCGCGATAGACGGTGTCTGTCGCGATAGACGGGGTCTATCGTGGATTTCTGTCTGTCGCGATAGACGGTGTCTGTCGCGATAGACAGTGTCTGTCGTGGAATTTCGGTCTGTCGCGATAGACGGGGTCTATCGTGGAATTTTGGTCTGTCGCGATAGACGGTGTTTGTCGCGATAGACGCTGTCTCTCGTGGGTCTCTGTCTGTCGCGATAGACGGGGTCTATCGTGGAATTTTGGTCTGTCGCGATAGACGGTGTCTGTCGCGATAGACGCTGTCTGTCGTGGGTCTCTGTCTGTCGCGATAGACGGTGTCTGTCGCGATAGACAGTGTCTGTCGCGATAGACTGAAAAAACGCAAATTTTTGAGAAACTTCTAGTGATTTAGAGTGCCCTAATGGTGTAGCTTACCGTGCTAAACATGCATTCACAAAATTTTAAGTTTTTCTGTCTGTCGCGACAGACAGAGGTCGTCGTCCCGGGACCTGTGCAGAGCCTGTCGTACCTGCGCACACTGCTGGAGGAGGTGGTACAACAAGTTCCTGCAACAAAAACTCCAAAACACACCAAAAACAGATAGCATGCAAGCTCTCTCTCGCTCTCTCTCACAATGAAATGAGGGAAATGAGGTGAGGGGTGTAATAGGACCAAAAAACTGAAATTTTTTGTGGAGATGGAGATGGAGGTGGGAGATGGTGGAGATGATGATGGTGATGATGGTGATGTGAAAGTAAGGAAAAAATGAAGAAAATTAAGAGAAAGAAGGATGTTACCTATAACTCCAATGTCTCAACTCGACGTCTTACCATCACACGCTCGTCCTCGAAGCTCTCTCCCCGGCAACGGCGCCAAATTTGGTGCCACTCTAGCACAATGGTGAGTACCAACGTGAGAAGATCCACCTCATAATTGTCAATCCGTGGAGACGTGAGGACTAGTATGAAGACTATGAGCAAGTCAAGGCACAAGTGCGTGGGTGAGAAGCACACAAGCATGCACACACATACACACTCACACGCACACAAGGCAAGAACAAGGAGAGGAACAATGGAGTTCTTTGCATTAATCAAAAGGTCTCTTACATAAGCTCAATTCACAAACAATCTAACCCCAAAAATGAGCTCTCTAGCTCTTTTTATAGTTTTTTTGACTAGTTTTGGCCCTGTCCAGACCTAGTGTCCGGCCTAGTTAAAAATTAGGTTCCAGGGCTTATTTGAGGGTTCAAACGAAGTCTAAAAATTATGAAAATTGGTACGATGGTACTTCTAATACTCCTCAAGCTCGAGGACTCCTCGGCTTGCACAAAATGGAGTCTATTCTACCAAAAACGGGATTTACAATGTTTGTGTAGTGATTAAAATCACTTGAGTTGTACATAATCCATGGGAAAAAATGATTTGGCCTTGTTGCCGTATTGTGCATGACTCCTCTGTTACTTTGTATGCCAACAATCCTTCACTTCCATCCTTTGAATTTACCGTTTTAATGCTTGTGAGAGGTTCTTCTTCTTGTTGGGTAAATACTCCTACATCCTCTAGATAGTGCTTTTCTGAATTAAAGCAGCTATCCACTACAATGGACTCTAGATCATCGACGTTTGCTTCTTCTTCTATGACATCACTAGGGTTACATTCTTCCAACAAGGGCTGACACATGAACACCAAAATATCATAACCCTCCTCATCACAATGAGGTGTCCATTGTTCTTCATTGACTGCAATGTCCATGGTAGCTAAGATTTCTCCCCAGCCATGAGGCTCAAATTCCTCATCTAGAAATATCATTGGTGTATAGGCTGGGTCTTTAATTGGTCTATCTCCTAGAGAAGTTCCTTCTTCTCTTGCTTTTAGACACTTTTCCTCCTCCTTTGCGACCTTGCACATCCACAAATGAGTATCTTCATGCAGCCATGATGGATCAAGTGAACTTCCAGAATGCACAGAGATTGAATCTTCTTTTGCTTTGCGGATAGGATTCCACTGTAGGGGTGGTACATCTCTGAAGGTGTAATCCTTCAAATTGACCTTGGTGGTGATCCCTAAGTGTTGTAAGTACAAGGATTTGGTTCCCCAATCCTGTACTATTTGCAGTTGTCATAGGAAGGGTCTTCCTAGGATCATCTCGTAGACATTATTCTTTTCAAAGTCACATATAGCAAATGTGTGTTCAAACTCTATACCATAAATGGTTAGATTTATCCCTTCGAGCAATCCTAGAGGTCTTTCAAAATGATCATCTTCCATTTGAAGCTTCATTCTGGTTGGTCTTAATGTAGGTTTGGCCCATCGTTTCCACAAGGAGGTGTTTGCAATAGCAACACCAGCACCTGAATCTATGATTGCTTTGGTTGTGTAACCCTGGTAGGTGATCGGAAGATAAGTATTACCTTCTTCACCTTCGCTTATGTCCCCTATTTTATCGAGAGGTATCTCTAGAACTTTTTGCTTAGAGCCTGCTTTTGGCATTTTGGAATCAAGTTCTGGAATCTGATCCTTCACATGATTCCATAGCTCAAGTTTTGCTTTAAGCAGCTCTTCTACAATGAGATGACACTGAACCTTAGTGTTCTTCATGATGTCAGTGTTTCTTGGAACCACTGAGTTTTCGTTTCTTACCAATATTGTTGGAGGTCTGATCTGAAGAGATTCAGATTTCCATGGGTCTGTGAATTGTGGAAACTCCTATAAAGAATTAGATTCAAAATCTAATCACTCATCTTCTTGTTGCTCTACTTGGTCTCCATAAATAGACAGAATGTCTTTTGGAAATTGATCATGAAGATCATCAACTTCAGGAATAGGAGGGGGATTACCCTTCTCCTTGGCCCATTTCTCCTCTTGTATTTCCCGCAAGAACTCTTGAGAGTACCGTTGAATTGAAAGAGGTGCTCCCTCATCTATGGAATCAAGAACATAAGCTTTCCTTGGCGGTGAGCTTTCTCTTTCAATAACTGGTTGAGGTTGTGGAGGTAATTAAAAGAAACCTGGGGCTTGTTTACCAACTGCTCTAATCTTTCTAGTAATCCTTGGAAATGCAAATCCAGCTTGATTGAGTTTTTTTTATTCAATGATTGACTGGTCTCGAGCATAGCTTGAGCCACTTCTACCATTTTCATGCATATTTTTGTCCGTTGAATCTCCAAATCTGCTCTAGGGTAACTCTTGTCTAGGTTTGCACTTGTTGGCCCTTCTTGAAGACGATCCTGGTAGGCCTTGAACATCATGTCCAAGCCTTCTAGGGTTGGATCTGGAAGAACAGACCCTGGTTGCGGTCTATTTACAGTGAGTGGTGGGGTGGAGTGAGGTGGAGTGGATGGAGCTTTGGCATGCAAGGGGCTTTGAGATGCAATGTCTTCTATTTTTGTTTTTGCATCTTTCAGGATTTCCTCTATTTCAGATAACTTTTTATTCCACTTGTGATTGGTTCTCTCCCTGGTGTCTTTCCATGTTCTTGTTTTCCTCTTACTCAGCTCTCCTGATTCACTTGGTTCTGGTTGCTCAGCTAGTTTTGCTTGTTGTATAGCTTGTGCCCTAGTAACTGCCTCTACAAGAGCCACATTACTGCTACTTGAACTTGAATTTGCCACTAAGCCTACCACATTGATGTGTGTAACCTTGGGTGCACTAGATGGATTCCTAGGACACTCTCTTGGAAGATGTTCCTTGCCGCACTCAAGACAAAAACCTTGTATTGTGATGTTTTGTCCTTGTCCTGGAGTTAGCGAGTGGGGACATTCACGAATGAAATGGTCGCCTTGACATCTAAAACATGGTCCTCTAGGGGCTTGTGGTCTTACTTGTCTCGCGTGAGACCTCAGGTTAGGATTCGTGTACATGATATTGGAGTATTCTGGCTCCCAATTTTGTTCCATAAGTGGTGTCTCATATTGATAGGAATAAGCCTCACTATGCTCTGGTGACTCTATGTAATAAGCTTGTGGACTATCTTCATGGGAGTAGTCTGAACTATGAGCATGAGAGTCATTTTCTGAGACCGACGGGGTTAGTGGCACCAATGCTCTATTAAGGTTGTCCTCTGCCACTGCATACTTAACTGGGATGACATTGGCAGGAGCTCGTGGTTGGTTTCCTAGGATTGGTTGTGGCCTATATGGTGCCTGATATTGTTGTTGCGGCCTATAATATGGCTGTTGGTATTGATTCTGATACCTCTAGGAGCTCAGAACAGGCGATACGATACCAGATTTTCCACGATACGCGATACCACTATGGACGATACCACTAAGGCGATACCAACTTCACGATACGATACTGCTATCCAGATGATACGATGCTGGAAGTGGTCACGCTACGATACCTCTGATTTGTACGATACGATACCAACCTCACGATACGATACTAGTAGCTAGGACGATACGATACTAGTCTCTAAACGATACGATACCTTCCAGGTGATACGATACCACCGAGCTCATGATACGATACCACTCCAACCGTGATATGATATTGCTTGTGCTACGCGATACGATACCATTGAACCGACACGATACAATATTGCAAGGTGCACGATACGATACGAGAAATTAGATGATACGATACCAAAGTAACTCATGATACGATACTGACTCTTAGAGCGATACAATACTAAAGGATCGGATGTTTTGATACCAAAACAAGAGGCGATACGATACCGAGTTGTCGATACGATACCAACTTGGCCGACGATATGATACCAGGTGGACCACGATACGATACCACCGAGGCAACCGCGATCGCTATACCAGCACTTCACGATACGATACCAGAATGGTATCACGATACCTCAAGTTGGTATGCACGATACGATATCTCGACAAGTATTGTGATACACGAGAGTTCTGGTATCGCGATACCAAAACTCAACCGAACATGATACTTGGAGTTTTTGAGGTCCAAATTCAATTTCTTTTGCAAATATGTGTACCTTATGTCCTCCTTGTCAGTCCTATGTGCCTGTAGATGCAAAATCTATCTCCAAACCAGCGATACCACCAACGCGATACCAGATGCAGTCCTTGTCACTCCACGATACTGTCACTAAATTTTTGGGGTATTTTGAGCGTATTCCAAGGATATTCTCCAGTGTTTCAACTCTGAACACCCTTTGTGCTTCTTGCTCGTAGCCGCAAGTGAAAAACAAGGTGAATGTACACTCGAAAATGAAAAAAAACATAGAAGATGAAGATGGGGAGGAAATGGTGGTGATGGTGAAGATGGAGATGAAGAAAAGCTCAAAAACTAAACTGAAAATGGTGATTTTTTTTTTTTACCTTCCAACATCGCTTCTCTACATCTTACCATCACATGCTTGTCCTCCAAGCTCTCTCCCTAGCAACGGCACCAAATTTGGTGTCACTCTAGCACAATGGCAAGTACCAACGTGAGAAGCTTCACCTCGTAAATGTCAATCCGCGGAGACGTGAGGACTAGTATGAAGACTATGAGCAGGTGATGGCACAAGTGCATGAGTGAAAACACACAAGCATGCACACACATACACACGCACAAAGTAAGAGCAAAGAGTGGAACAATGGAAGATCTTCGATTACAAAAGTAATCTCTTACAAAGCTCAAATCTACAACAAGCTAACCTCAAAAATGAGCTCTCCAGCCCTTTTTATAGTTTTTTGAGTAGTTTTGACCTTGTCCAAACCTAGTGTCTGGCCTAGTTAAAAATTAGGTTCCAGGGCTTATTTAAGGGCTCAAATGGAGTCTACAAATTATGAAAATTGGTATGTAGATAGTTCTAATACTCCTCAAGCTTGAGGACTCCTCATCTTGAACAAAATAGAGTTGCAAAATGGAAAATGGTACTTACAATGGTTTTTAGTGATAAAATTCACTAATTTTTAGGGATTTCTTCTGGAAATTTGTCATGTGCTTCTTGGAGCTCCCTACATTCTCCTTCTTCTTGTGTGTCCACCTCCCTTATGTGCTTCCATGCTTGTGCTCGACCTTGAGTGTCAACACCCTCCTCTGGAGGGGGAACATGATGACTTTGTTACACTATCTTGTGGGAAACTAAATCCACAGATGGCTTTTTTATAGGAGAAGAGTTTCTAGAAAAATTATAAAGGTATTAATAAGTCTAGCAATCCAGGTATCATGCTTGCAAAGGAAACGAAAGTCCTTCCCAAATTGTTTAGGACCAGAGTTGATTCCGTGAAGCTAGTTGAGTTGAAGAAGAATAATGGGAATGCAACAAGTAAAAGGAAAGTTGAATCGCAATCCTTAAAGAATGGAAGTCTAAGCAGAACGCTTATTGTTAGCACGTAATTTTTTTGATGGTGCATCCAATTTTTTTCACGAGCGTTGTAGGATGGGGGGATAGGTACAATAGCCCAGTAGTGCATGTCATTATGATCACCATATGGGCTCTTTTTTTGGCTCCCAAGCAAGAAATGTGGTGGATGCAGCCATGGCACATTGGCTACAATCAGCTAGTTTGCAACATCTTGCTTCTCCAACAGCTTCACCATCCATGGATCCTCCACATTTGCCATTTTTACTCATGCAATATTATGCAAGGCATGGTTTACAAAACTCAAAAGATAGAAAAAAGATGTTTTGGATGGTAATATCAATGAGTGGTAGAATGGAACCTCCATGAGATCCATTTACACCTCCGAGTTATGGATCTAGGCGCAGAAATGGTGTTGATGGTTTATCATCACCTAAAATGCATGGGGATATTGCAGGTGGGATCTTGGATTTGCCTTCAATTGACAATGTGGAGCTTATATCTAAGGATGTTAACGAGCCCTTTGAGGTTTCCATGTTTGTTATCATGACTGAAAGAGGTTTTGAAAATGAATCCGAAGCATTTTGGTCTACTAGTAAGCCATCGAGCAGTAAACAAAGATTTCAAGCTGAGAACGGCCCATTACTTGCATCATCTTTTGAGAGGGAAGTTCCTGGTAAAGATAGCATGAAAATTCTTGCAAGGACTAAAGTTATGGATTCAATCATTCTGATTTTTGTAGAAGAGCAGAGCTACCAATTGAATGTGATAGTGTAGATCCTTTCTAGAAATACCAAGAAGATATGCAATCAGTGCAACATCCTATTGTGATCTTCAAAAACTAGCTAGGAAGACCTCTTGATAAAGTTGTAGGAAGTTGAGAATCATCAGAAAGTGACAAACCAATTTTTCCTTGTGTGTTGGATGGGAAGCCAAGCCCTTCAAGGAATTTCACATCATTTTAAAGTGCCTATATAGTTCAATATCACATTATAGTACATTCTCAGGGGATATGGTCAGATGAGTGTGGTAACAGTCAGGAAGCCAAACTACTGGTTAATGAGTCAATGAAGGTGACCCCAGAGTCATGGGAGTTAGCAGTCTAAGTTTTTGAAGGTGGCCATTTCAGTAGGCTATCAATTCTAATTGCCATCATGTTGATAGTATACCCTTGTCTAGTTCTTCCATACATGGGCCATGCTGCTTATTCGTCCAAGAACTTGCTTGATATTGAACAAAGCTTTCACAAGTCAGTACCAAATTTTATTTGTTGGTCTTCCCTTGTGGTTTGAACTCTAGCTTCAATTATTGGAATCCACCTTGTGGTAAGTGTCACATTTTCTATCATCAAACAGTGCCATGCTCTTAGTTGTTTTCCAAGAATCAAGGTTGTGCATACTTCCAACCAACTCTTGGGTCATATATATATATATATATATATATATATATATATATATATATATATATATATATATATATATATATATATATATATATATATATATATATATATATATATATATATATCCCTTAAATCAATTGGATCCTGATGATACTTTGGATAGTAGTAACCATTTGGATTCCAGGACAAAATAGCAATTGGAAAGGTTTATGGATTTGTTGTTATAGCAGTCATGTTTGTAAAAACATGTTAATGGAACTAGTAATTTTGATAGTGTGGCAGAAGAATCTTGGTTATTGTCGGGGCCTCTACAACACCCAAAATAGATTTTGCAAATCTTTTTTTTTGTAAATAAAAGTTCTCCCTTGCTTTAACTAATTAAGAAAAAGAAGATAGTGCATTGAATGGGCATAGCATCCTCGAGATCCCCCATATCCCATAATGCATGGGCAAAGTTGAAGTGACGAGGGTTCTGTTGGGAACAAAGTAAAATCAAGAGTTACAATGTTATCCAAAGAATTATAACCACCAAGGTACGGTGGGAAGGCTAGGTGTTAGAGGGAGTTACAAATATGCTTGATAAAGATTTTTTCCCCCTCATGGGTGATCCACTTGATTTTGATCTTATTATCTTCCACAATGAAGATCCTATGGTATTTGAACAGTGTTGTCCTTTTACAGTTCCTCGTTTTTTTGCCTAAAATGTCAAGGGATTTATCAATCAACCATTCTTTTGGGATTTTTCCAAAGTTAGCCTCATATCTTTCTTTCTGAATCTTCCATATCGCTTCCCCCCTATGGCGTTCCACAAGGTATAAGAGCATGAAGAATGGGCATTTACTATTTTTTATAGCTATGGCCCATCTTCTCATGAGCAATAGACTTGGATGTTTGGTACTTTGATATGGGGCAACCAAACATATTACCTTGCAATGAACTTTCTTTAGTTCACTTGAGTCTGTCCCTACAGAAAACATTATCACATGTTCTAACAACTCCTCTTTTCCTATCATGGGAGTTGTTAAGGTCATTTTGAATATTGTTGAGGGTAGTTCTTTGACATTGTCAGATGCTTTATATGTTCCAGAGATCAAGAAAAATGTGTTGTTGATTCCAGTTTCAGCATTAGACAAGATTGACCTAGTTGTCAAATTTGTTGATGATAGATGTGCAATTCATGATCTCTCAAATGGTGATGTTATTATTGCTTTTGTCATTATATATCATGGGATGTATAAGATCATAGACTATGCAATTTTTCTGAATGATTCAACATGTGCAATTCAAGATTCTTTAGCTTTCTCACATGCAAATATTCGGCATGCATGCTTTGGTCATCTGAATTTTTCTAGTTTGCTTCACCTGTAGAAATGTGAAATGGTGTCCTCTTTGGTCACCTTGTAAACATGTCTATCAAGGCTCCATTTTGGACAAAATGTAGCATTCCTGCTTCCCAAAAGATGGTTCAATTCGAGTTAAATTGTATCTTGTTCATAGTGATGTCTATGGTGCTATGTAAAAACCGTTGTTTGAGAGCTACCTTTAATTCCTGACTTTCATTGATGACTTCTCTAGGCATGCATGGTTGTATCCATTGAAAGAAAAGTTTGAAGTTTATGTGCTTCAAACGGTTTGTGATTATGGTTGAAAATCTATCATGTAAATTGGGCAGCTTTGTTCTAATTGAGGGGGGGAATACATGTCTTCCAATTTTAATGCATTTTTTGCTAAGCGTGGGATAAAACATCAGTCTATAGTGTCGTATACACCTCAACAAAATGGAGTTGCTAAATGAAAGAGCCTGTATCTCATGGATATGGTGAGGTGTAGGTCAAAATTCAAGATTTATCACATAGCTTCTGCCTTGAGGTTGTTATGTGTACAACATATGTACTTAACAGGTATCCCACCAAAGCACTACAATTGATCACTCCATATGAGGCTTGGCATATTCACAAGCTATCTATTGTTCATTTGCATATCTTTGGTTGTCTAGAATATGCATTAGTGCTTGAACAACAACATAGAAATTCATATGATAAAGTAGCAACATGTATTCTTGGTGGGTAAAATTCTAAAAGCAAAGGATATCACCTATATGATCCATAGATTAAATGCATTTTGGTTAGTTGTGATGTTGTTTTTGTGGAAGATGCAATTTATCCATCACTTCATCTACCAAGAAGACATCACTTAGCTCTAAAGATGTGTATGACACTTTGGTGGCACTTTTTATAGGTAGACACTCAAGTGCTGGTCCGAATGAGGCAATTTATTAGCCTTTATAGGCTCCATATGATGTCGTAGATCATTCCATTTATGATGCATATTTACATGAAGCACTTGATGAGAGAGCTGATATAGAAGAGGCTAAAGCTATGCCTAAATGGTTGGTGTAGACTTTGAGAGATAAAAAATTAGATGCACCTTTGTCATATCATACCCGTTCAGGCTTTTATATTGCTTCCTTTGCATTAGATTTCTATGCAATGGCTTCTTCTAGGCTTTGTGATGAGATTGAGCTTGTTTACTTTGATAAAGCACAAAATTCAAAACATTGGGTGGATGTTATGCAATCAAAGTATGATGCTATTATGAAGAATGGTACTTGTTCTTTATGTGATTTGCCTCCAAGCAAAAAGGCCATTGACACTAAATGGGTATACAAGTTGAAATGTAAGCCAAATGGAACAATTGACAGGTATAAGTCTATTCTTGTTGCCAAAGGTTATGTTCAAGAGAGAGGCATTGATTTTGATAATACCTTTACTCCCACATGCCCAATGACTGTCGTTTCTAACATTTATGCACTTGCAGCTCATCATGCTCAGAATGTACATAGTTGGACATTAAAATTGTATTTTTTTAGTGGTGACTTACATGAAAAAGTGTATATATTTCAGCCATGTGCTTTTGTGCAAAAAGGGCATGAAAGAAAGTGTAGGATGAAAAATATACTATCTTTCGAAGCAAGCACCACATGCTTGGTATGAAAAGATACATGCCTACTTTATTGCACATTGTTTTGAGAATAGTCCAAATGAGAGCACCTTATATGTTAAGTGTGTAGATGATGTATTTCTAATCATTGTTGTATATGTTGGTGACATGTTTCTCACTAGTCCTAATGAGAAGCATATTGCTGAATTTAAGGCTGATTTGCATGCCTCCTTTAAGATGTCAGATTTGGGGCATTTGCATCATTATTTGGGCATCAATTTATGCAAGTTGATGGAGGAATAGTTTTGTGTCAAACAAAATATATTGACACATAATTGCAACAATTATTCCTTGGATATTGCAAACCTATTGACACTCCCATGGAAATAGGTTTGCAATTGATTCTTCATGATGTTGGGGATGCATTTGATGTTGTTCTCTTCATGATGCTAGGGATGCATTTGATGCTTGATTTTTTTATGCATAATCTAGCTTGATATTTATTTTGTTGTCTATTAGATGACCAGGTTTAAGCATTGCCTAGGCGTCAAGCAGTGTAAGGTAGTTAAGTGCATCTTTTGCTCCTTGAGTGGTACCTAGCTGCTTTGATTGCTTTATCCCAAGGGGGGATCATTAACACCATATTTACATGATTTTTCTCATTAGATTGGGTTGGTTGTTATGACACTCATGTTTCCACTGATGGTTTTGTTTCATGCTTGGTAGCTCATGCATATCTTTGTTGAGCAAGAAGTAGCCTATTGTGGTCACGTCTAGTTATGAGGTTGAGCATAAGGAAGCTTTCACAATGATTGTTGAGTGTGTGTGGATCAGATGCATTTTGGTTGATTTGGGTGTTGGTTAGTCTTCTATCACCACCATCTTCACTGATAGTTAGAATGCATTGACACTTGCGAGGAACCGTATGTCCCATCCTCACACAAAGCACATTGAGGTGCACTATCACTATGTCAGGGAGAGGTTCTCTATTAGAGAGATCAATTTGGCTTATGTGCCCACACATGATAATGTTGTAGATCTTTTCACAAAGGCTCTGCCTAGGAGAAGTTTGAAGCTTTTTGCAAAGCTTTTGGCTTACTTCCTTTTGTGAATCGATCTCTTTCTACATAGCTTGGAACTTTATTATACATGAGTGTCAGCTCCTTGTTCACTGCATCACTCCAAGGGGGGATTTGTTGATGTATTTTGGTAGTGTTGTATGTGAACATACTTAAGACCTTCAAGGGCACTTTTTTCCCTCTTTAAGAGGTTTTCTTCCCCTGGCTTGTATACATACCTAAACCCTAACAAGTCATTTATCTTTGTGAATTCACTTGGTAAAACATTTAGTATTGTGTTGTGTTGCAAGCTTCCTCTTCTTCCTTGTGTTGTTTGTGTGCTTCCAAAGGCCTCAAACTCCAACATGTTGATGATAGTTCTTTCACATTTTCAGATGCCTTATATGTGCTAGGTATCAAGCAAAATTGTTATCAATTTTAGCATTAGCCAAGATTGGTTTGGTTGTCAAATTTGTTGATGAAAGATTTGCAATACATGATCTCTCAAATGGTTATGTTATTATTGCTTTTGGCATTTTATGTTGTGGTTTTATAAGCTCATAGACTATGTGAAATCTATGAATGATTCAGCATATGCAATTCATGATTTTCATGCTATCTCAAATGCAAAGCTTTGGGATGCATGCTTTGGTCATTTAAATTTTGCTAATTTGTTTTGTTTGCATAAATCTGAACTAGTGTCCTCTCTGCCCAAACCTGAGGTACCTTCTAAACATGTTTGTGAAGGTTGTACTTTGGGCAAAATGTAGCATTACTCCTTCTCAAAAGATGGTTCAATCAGAGATGCTCATAAATTGTAGCTTGTTCATAGTGATATTTGTGTTCATATGCATACAACTAACTTCGTGACTTTCATTGATGAATTTTCCAAGCATGCATGGGTTTATCCACTGAAATCAAAGTTTGAAGTATTTATGTGCTTCAAACAATTCTCGGTTATGGCTAAAAATCTATCACCATGCAAAATGGGCATCCTCCATTCCCATCGAGGGGGGAATATATTTCTTCTAATTTTAATGCATTTTTTGTTGAGCATCAGATAAAACATCAATGTATACTTCCATATTCACCTCAAAAAAATGCACTTGCTAAAAGAAAGAACGTGTCTCTCATTGAAATTGTGAGATGTATGGTCAAAATTTTGCTTTACCACATAGCGTCAAGCTTGAGACTATTATGTCTGAATCTTATGTACTTAACAGGTGTCCCACTAAAGCATTGTAGTCTATCACTCCATATGAGGCTTGGTTTTATAAAATAATTCTATGATCTGAGTGTGCAATCGGTTAAGATAGATATGAAATCAAACACCATTTGGACATGTGGATGTCACCAAAGGTCTTGAGACTAGGCTTAAATATAAGATCGTGTGCTCTTGTAACCAAGTGATCCACTTAGCCTAGTGGTTAAGACTCAAGGGTGTGAAGGAGGAGGACTTGGGTTCAACCCCCATTTGATGCATGGGGGGAGTATTTTGCCCAAAGATATCTAGAAACTTCTAAGAGCTTCCACTTGAGTTCTCCAATTAACTGGGACACTTGGCACATATGCGATTACATGGCCGACACATGCATGGTTAGAATCCACCTTCCCAAGAAGGCAGTACCTTGAAGAGAGCTATTTATAGAGGCATATGGTTGGAAGGAGAGTCATCAATTTGTGAGTTGGTTGTGTGGAAATGTTGCTGCATTGGCATCAAAGCTTCCATGTTGACCTTGATGTGAGCATCATCATCTCCATGCATGCAAGCTTGACTATTGGGAGCATGATCTTGGTCTTGTTTCCCTCCTGTTAGTAGTTTTCTTGCTTCATCATTTAGCTTCCATTCATCATCACCTGGGCATATTCAGCTGGCCACAAGCAAGATTCCAGAGATCAAGGAGGCAAAACCAGTTGACGTCATGTGTCTATGCAAAAGCTTGAAGAGATATAAAAAAAAGAAGGTCTCTTCATCATGTGGTTGTAAGCACAACTTGAACATGTGACCCCATCAAGAGGATGATTTCTTGTAAACCAAGAAATCAAAGCTTTTTTTACAAGATATACAAAAGGAGTTGTCTGTGATCATAGTGTGCTCGAAGCTCGTTGGATCCTGTCATACACATATATCAGATGCCCGCTCTGTTTAGTGCTTTCTTCAGGAGAGAAAAAAGGAGTTCTTCTACTTTTATTTAGAATTGAAGACCAAAGGATTGTAGTTCTCCATATATATTCACTTGTGGATGAGTTTTTGGCGCATGTGGGGTAATCCCACTCTAATTTCTTGCCCCTCAACTACGGCACACAAAATTTTTTCTCTTATTCTTTGCTATACCTCAATCAACCCGAGTTTGTGAGCACTAAATGAGCCGTTTTGAAACATCTTTCACACACATAGTCCATCATACTTGGTAGAATCTTTGATAATAAAGAGCTAAGCAAGGAGGATTGTGATTTTAGTTTTCATTTCTCTTTGATCGACAAAGGAGGGCATCTTCTATACTTCAAATCAAGCCATCTGCAGAGTACTGCAAAGTGTTCAAGATGCAAAAGTGAAGCTTTGGACTTCTCCACTCTTGGAGGTTTTCCATGTTGTAAATCTAGCCCCCTTTGCTAGAATTGATTTCTATGCCAAAGCAAATTCAATCTGGAAGTACTCTTGTGATATTGTGCATTGTCCTCTTATTTTTACTTTGCCCCATGTGTTAGGAATTCTAAAGAAATCTAATAATAGATTGTGTGAAATGGAGGATACTTCAAGCCATGTTGCAATTATGAGTAGTAGAAGCACATCTATGTATGTTTCAATACCACTTTCATCAATATCTTCATTCATGTTTAGACTACCTATATCTTTGCATGCATCAAATGCATTTGCAAGAATGATTTCAACTCCAATTCATGTGTCTGATGCATTGAACGTAGAAATGATAGCTTTAGGTGTAAACATTGAGGGTGCCACGGAGCAAGGGGATCAAACCAACACCACTTCAAATGAGAGGAAAGAATTCAAAGATAGTTTGTTAAAACTAGATCAAGGCCTTGGACATTTAGGTCATAGAACTTCATCAATCCTTTGACAGGGTTCAGAATCACCTTTGGGCTATTTTGGACTTACTCTAGAATCCCAAAGATGTAGGTAGGGCTACTCTTGGTAGCTTTATTATACGATAGTGACCTCTCCTATGTTTGTTTTGTTGGAAAAGGATAAGGATCCATCCATTTCCCAAAGAGACTTATTCCCCTTAACTGGTAGTTTGAGTCATCTCAGGTTGATGACTCCTAGCACTCTACTTTTTTCCAACACATTGGGGCAAGCAATAAGTGTAAGGCATCTTCTAGATCTTTCTTTAGGGAAAGATCTTCGACCTCCTTACTTAAAAGATGAAGATAAGAATCAGAATAAGGATGTAGTCTTAACGTTCTTGGAAAATTGGAATGATATCCGCCAACATAAGAACACCTCTAAACATGTGCAAGTGGTAGAGGCTAATTTGTCATTAGGTCCTAAGACCTAAACGTGGTGGATGAATCTCTCTAAGACTCATAAAAAATCCTCGACCTGGTCTAAATTCACCCACCTCTTCATAAGGAAGTGTCTCCTCGAGAATGAGGAGGAATGCAATTGGGAGGCTTGGGATCAAATTCAATAGAAGGGAAGGTAAATTATCAAATTAAATTTAGGAATATCAAGATATTATTCTGAAACTAAAGAACCTTGATGAGTTTCATCCGCTTCATGATTTTGTACGAGGACTTGACACACAAATTTGTAATGAGATAAAGCAACATGCACGTAAATCGCTTGATGAAGCTATTAAGGTTGCACAAATCTATGAGGATAATTCACATATGGATGTCCCACAAGATAGAGATCATTTCCATAGAAATGCCACTAAGCGCAAGGGCAAAGGGCCAAGAATGTTTGAATGCACTTCTAAAAAACATCCTAATTTTAGATGTTTGTTCTCAATAAGATCTCATTAAAGCAAAAAAAGAAGATTTGTGTTTTAAATGCCTTAAGCTAGGACATCATAGTAGGGCATGTCTAGTCGAAAGAGACAATAGGGCTACGTTGACTGATAAAGAGAAGGAGAAACAACAAATCCATCTGATACAAACCTTGATCTTGGATGAAAATTCAAGTGCAAGGAGTGAATGATTCGGCCATGCATAATTTTATTAATTATGCACTTGTTAACAAGTTAGTTCTTCCTCAAAGCCTTTCACCTCATAGATATGACGTCTCTATGATGCATGAGCAAGGCACCTGCATATGGGATACCATGATCTATAATTTGGAACTTGAAATTTTTTTTTTTTATCTCTTTAGAAGTCTATCACTTGGAATAAACCTTGAAAATAACCATTACGAAAGGAATAAATCTTTTTGAAAAGCTCTTTCGACGGAGAGCACGACACACAAGAGCCAAGTTGTGCCACGAATGAAGGAAGAATCCTGGTCTCGAGCGATAGGCACGTGTAAGAGGACTTGCCGCGATAGACTGACCATTGACCAAGACCACGATAGACAGAGCATCGAAAAAAGAGTTGCGATAGACACTACGGGACCGTTCACGCCAAACACAAACAATCCCTTCGTCGTGAACGAGTTAAGGCTTAAATGGAAACCTCTGAGCAAACCATGTGAAACGGTTTATCCGGCCGCAAATGCGCTGCTCCAAAATCTTGAATTGGCGACAGAGACACGTAAGCTGCGATGGACACACCGGAGGGGAGTACAAAAGCACGCCGGGCTTCACGACAGACACAGATTGCGATAGACACTCAAATTGCGATAGACACCATCTTGCGATAGACACACACCGCGATAGCCACCGTCTTGCGATAGACAGACTATCGACGGCTACAGCTCCTCTAGGTCTCCGTCAGCTACAACTCCTCTATCAGCACCGATCTTCGTCCAATGCTTTTTTCATATCAGATTGCATAGAAAGACATAATGCTTTAGTTCAGCCATAAGAAATTTGATCCAGGAAGAGTGGGAAATACAATCAGCCAGCGAAATAGTTACTAAACCTATTTCAATACAAGATGAATCCCAATCGTAGATTGAGTTTCCTGCAAACATAGTTGTTGAAGGTTATGAAGACGGCATTGAAGATAGAGATATTCTTCATGTTACCATTCATGTTGTGGTTCCTGCTGCACCTACTATAGAGAAAAATTGTTGGGATGGCAGAGATGCTCAGGCACATGCATTGATAGCCTTGTCTATCAAACATGCTATTATTCCTCACATTCGCTCTTGTAGGACAGCTAAGGATTTTTGGGATACACTTAGCTCTGAAAACAGTTGGAGAGTGATCACATGAATGAATGAGATTCCATGGACAATTTTCTGATAAAGATCAAAGATTTTGAAAGAACATTTGATTTTTGTTGATGAAGTCTTCCCTGATAGTTTACTTGTGCAGACTGTTCTGAATGGTCTACCCAATTCATATCAGAGTTTTGCTTCTACTCTTTGTTTGATGATGAAAGGCAATCCAAATGCCTTAACATTTGAGTTAGTCTCTATTATATTACAGGAAGATCAATCTAGGCAGAACAGGTCCATTATGCATGTTGCAGATCAAGCATTCTTGGCTAGTTAGAAGGGCAAAGGTAAATGGAGCTCTTCTACTAGTGAGCAGAAATCTGCGAATTCTGCACAATCAAAGAAGGATGAAAACGCACTTTCTTCACTTCACTTGAGCCTACCCCTACAAGGAATATTGTCACATGCACCAACAACTCCTCTTATCCTATCATGGGAGTTGGTAAGATCATTCTGACTATTGCTAATGGTAGTTCTTTTACATTGTCAGATGCATTATTTATGCCAAGGATCAAGAAGAAACTGTTATCAATTTTAGCTTTGGCCAAGATTGGCTTGGTTGTGAAATTTTGTTGATGAAAAATGTACAGTTCATGATCTGTCAAATGATGATGTCATTATTGCTTCTCGCGTTTTATGTCGTGGGTTGTATGAGCTCATAGACTATGAAAAATCTGTGAATGATTCAGCATGTGTAGTACATGATTCTCAGGCTTTGTCAAATGCAAAGCTTTGGCATGCATGATTTGGTCATCTGAATTTTGCTAGTTTGTTATGCCTGCAAAAATCTGAAATGGTGTCTTCTCTGCCCAAACTTGAGGCATCTGGTAAACTTCTCCGTGAAGGTTGTATTTTGGGCAAAATTCAGTGTTCCTCATTCCCAAAAGATGGTTCCGTTCGAGCTACTCAAAAATTGCAGCTTGTTCATAGTGATATATGTGATCCTATGTAGACACACTCTTTTGGAAACTATCTTTACTTCGTGACTTTCATTGATAATTTTTCCAGGCATGCATGGGTATATCCATTGAAAGAAAAGTCTGAAGTGTTTATGTGCTTCAAATAGTTTTTGGTTTTGGATGAAAATCTATCAGCATGTAAAATAGGCACCCTCCATTCTGATCAAGGGGGGAATATATGTCTTCTAATTTTAATGCATTTCTGATTGAATGCGGGATAAAATAGGAGTGTGCAGTGCCATATACACCTCAACAAAATGAGTTGTTGAACGGAAGAACATGTCACTCATGTAGATGGTGAGGTGTATGTTCAAGAGTCAGGCTTTACCACATAGTTTTTGGCTTGAGGCTATTATGTGTGCAACATATGTACTTAACAGGTCTCCCACTCAAGCACTGCCGTCTATCACTCCATATGAGGCTTGGAATGGTCGCAAACCATCTATTGCTCACCTTCATGTTTTTGGTTGTCTTGCATATGCATTAGTGTCTGGACAACAACACAAGAAATCAGATGATAAAGCTTTGAAATGTATTTTTGTTGGGTACAATTTTGAAAGCAAAGGCTATTGTCTGTGTCATCCATAGACTAAATGCATTTTGCTTAGCCATGATGTTGTTTTTGTAGAAGATACTATTCAGCCATTACTTTCATGTACGAAGGAGACATCAGTTTTCTCCAAAGACATGTATGGCACCTTCTTGCCTCTTTTTACATCTGGATATTCTAGTGTTGGTCCTAATGATGCAACTTCTTAGCCTTTATAGGTTTGATGTGATAATACACATCATTTTATTTCTAATGCAGATTTACATGATGCACTTGTTGATGAGACGGTTGATATTGAGGAGGCAAAAACTATGCCAAAATGGTCGTTGCAGACTTTGTGTGAGAGAAAATTAGATGCACCTCTATCATATCATACTCATTCTCACTCTCGTAGTGTTTCTTTGCATCAGATTGTTATGCTATGGCTGCCTCTAGTCTTTGCGATGAGAATGAGCATGTTTTGTTTGATGAAGCACAACATTCAAAAAATTGGATGGTTGTTATGCAGTCTGAATATGATGCTATAATGAACAATGATACCTAGTCTTTATGTGACTTAACTCTTGGCAAGAAGGTCACTAGCACTAAGTGGGTATAGGATTCCAATGATGCATTTGACACTTCTCTTTATCGGCAAGCTATGGGATGTCTTATATATGCATGCAACATAAGGCTCGATATATAGTATGTAGTTTCCTAGTTGAGTTGATTCATGCATAGCCCTGGCACAAAGCATTGGCAAGTGGTGAAATGTGTGTTCAGATATCTCAAAGGCACTTTGAGCTTAGTTCTATTTATGGAAAAGATATTTAGCCATGCTTGCATGCTTTTACACATAGTGATTGGGCTAGTTGTAATGATACTCGCGTGTGCACTAGTGGTAATTGCTTTTTCCTTGGAGACTCATGCATATCTTGGTTGAGTAAGAAGCAACCTAGAGTGGCAACATCAAGTTGTGAAGCTGAGCACATGGTAGTTTTCACAGCTACAGTGAAGTGTATATGGCTGAGATGTGTATTGATGGATCTTTGCATGGAGATTGATGCTACTACGCATATTCTCACTAATAGTCAAAGTGTGTTGGTTGTTGCACAAAACCCAGTGTTTCATGCATAGACCAAACATATTGAGGTGCATTATCACTATGTGAGAGAGCACCTTCATGCAGGAGATATTGATTTGGTATATATGCCTACACAAGATAATGTGGTAGATATATTCACCAAAGCTCTTCCACTGGAAAAGTTTGAAGCTTTTCGCAAAGCTTTAAGCTTATTGCCTTGTGGGGGCTGATATATCACTACGTATATGTGTTCACATCATTCACTCTAGAGGGTTTTGTTAAACTTATGTGCTCCTCGAGTAGCTTTGATGTGAAGCTTTTCCTATAGATGGGAACTTTTTACTCTAGTGTTGGCTAGAAGTTTTTTCCTCATGTTACCACATACTTGATACAATCATATGTGGTAGTACTTTGTACTTAAGGACATTATTCAGCTCTTACTTCAATTCAGGTCATCATCAATAGAGAGAGATATTCCAACCATCCATCTTCTTTGTGTGTCTTGTTGCGTTTGTGCTCCTTGTGTGTGCTTCTTGTGTGTCTCTCACATTTCTACACACACCCAAAATTGATAATGTACCTCAATATGCTTGTTCCATGCATGAAACATTGGGTTTTGAGCAACAGCCAATGCACTTTGACTATCAGTGAGAATATGCATAGAAGCATCATTATCCATGCAAAGATCCATCAATAGGAATCTCAACCATATACATTCCATTGTAGCTGTGAAAACTGCCATGTACCCAGCTTCACAACTCGATGTTGCCACTATCGGTTACTTCTTACTCAACCAATATATGCATGAGTCTCCTAGGAAAATGCAATTACCACTAGTGGACACGCGAGTATCATAACAACTAGCCCAATCACTATCTATAAAAGCATGCAAGCATGGCTGAATATCCCTTCCATAAAAGAGACCTAAGCTCAAAGTGCCTTTGAGATATCTGAATACGCGCTTCACCACTTTCCAATGCTTAGTGTCAGGGCTATGCATGAACCGACTCAACTGGGAAACTACATACTGTATATTCAGCCTTGTTTTGCATGCATATATAAGACATCCTACAGCTTGCTGATAAAGAGAAGTGTCAAATGCATTACTGGAATCCTCAGTGGAGAACCTAAATCTTGTCTCAACTGGTGTGGAAACTAGCTTGCAATCCTCAAATTCAAAACACAAGTAGTTTTTCAACAACTTTGCTTGATGCATAACAGTTAGCACATGTGATAATATTTCCTATAGGGATAGGCTCAAGTGAACTAAATAAACTATGGTACGAGGTAATATATTTGGTTGCCTCACTATCAAAGTACCAAACATCTGAGTCTACTACACAAGCATCCAATAACATTTTGATAGAGAACAACATCAAACGTGTCTCCCGCATCATGAAAACTCAATCATAAGCCTGTCTCCATAGGAGTGGCAATAGGTTTACAGTCTTCAAGGCCAAAACATTTCAATAATGTGTCAATATATTTTGTTTGACACAAAGCTATTCTGTCATCACGGAAGACCATTTAGAACTATCTACACAAGTGCATTTTAGGCAAGACTTCATTAGGAGAAATCAACTGCTCCTTCAAATCTTTGATCTTTGTCGGAAAAATGTCCATGGAATCTCCTTCTTCATGTGCTCACTCTCCAACTGTTTTCAGAGGTAAGCAACATGAGCCTCATTCCTTGGCTATTATAAAGTGGTAAGTGTATCCCAAGCATCCTTAGTTGTTCTGCAAGAGCAAATGTGAGGAATAATGGCATGTTTGATAGATATGGCTATCAATGCATGTGTCTGAGCATCTCTGCCATCCCAACAAATTTTCTCTACAATAGGTGTAGCAAGAACTACAGCATAAATAGGAATCAGAAGAATATCATCATCTTCAACATCATCTGCATCACCTTCAACAACTATATTTGCACGTGTAATAGGACATTTTTCAACACCTTGAACAATATTCCACACTCCTTTTGCAACCAATACATGACACATCATATAAGCCCATAATGGGTGGTTGGTACCATCCAACTTATCCTCAATAGCCAACATATAGAATACATCACTGCTTTCAGCCATGGCCACTGACTAAAATACCTTGATGCAAAAAAATGATTGTATCTCAAAAAGTTGAATAGAACTACCTTGCTGAGTTCTGTTAAACCTATAGTATACTTTGAGACGCTTATACTAGAAAATTGAAACCTGTATATATCTTTGGCACAAAAACATGAAATTGCCTACACAAGCACTACAATAGTGCATTCAGAGGTCGCAACAAGCCTCGGGTTGCAATTTCGGCACCACACAACAAAGTTGTTTTGAACTCATAATCACCCTAAGTATGCTCACCAAAATGTGTGTGATCTTAAGACTATGACTGAAGGGGTGTCGACAACACCCTAGATGAAGTTGCGACATGCTCTGATACCAATTGTTAGGGTTTGAGGTCTGCAAAAGCACACAAACAACACATGGAAGAAGAAGAAGCTTGGAGCACGACACAAAATATTGAATGTATTACCACTAGAATGTACAAAGATAAGTGACCCATTAGGCTTATAGGTGTATATACTATCCGGGGGGGGAAACCTTCTAAAGAGGGAAAAAAGTTCCCTAGTACTCCTAGTGTGTTCACACACATCACTACCTAAATATATCAACATCTAGCATATATTATATTCACCCAAGCATCTTTGGAAAGGATCCTTTGGACAATGCCAGAATAAATAGAAAGTGTAGGAAGGCTTCCCCCTTGCCTAGCAGGATGGACTTTTGCCCATAACATGAAAATGGTTGTTGTTTACTTCCATTGAAAACATGGGGTTTTTTATTTGGCTTGATCATATACCAAGTGACAAGAATGAAGAAAACCTTGATGAAGAGAAAGAAGCATCTTTAGACGTTTCTCTTGAGAGATATTCAGAAATTGATGTCAAAGAAATTGTTAAAGAGATCAACCTTCAAGCAGAAGAAGAAGAGGTTAAGAATTTTGATGTGGCAACTTTAAGAGCAGAGATAACTATTAGAGAGTGAGAGAAGATGTAAAGTTCTTAGAAAAGTCAAATTTTCTCTTAAATCTTCCATATTACTTTATCTCTGGGAAGGGCTTTGTCCCTCTGTATTGCATTCAAGAGCTCTTCAACCTAAGAGAAGGCTATTGCCTTGCTCCAATAGCTGAATTTGAAGAAACTACAAAGAAATTTATAAATCAAAACGAAGAAAGTAAAGAAGAATTTCTAAGATTTGACTTGAGCTTGTAAAATGATGCATTCAAAGATTCATCCAAAGCTCTTTGTAGTTGCTATCAGAGAGTACTTGCAAAGAAGCCAACACTTGCATATGAAGATTTTGGCTAGCAATAGAAATATATGGGGATTTACTCATTTGGATGACGATACTCATTTGTGGAGGCTGCTGAGGACAAAGGAACAAAAATAATTGATGTTTAAGAATTGATTCATGATGAAAATGAGGTTAAGGTATGTCCAAAATCACTTGCCTTGCAATCATGATCATCTATGAGACACGACCAATTCAAGAAAATAGGTCCATTTAAGACTTTCTGATGAGCCTATTTGCTTGAATTGGTTGTGTCTTAGATTAAGTCGATTTCATGAATTTTTTGGCTTGCTCTTTATGTAATACCCTTACTCCTCATCATTCATAGATGTTGACAGTAGATATAGGCAAATTGACATCTTTTTGTGATGATTATGATCATCTTTGACACATGACCAATTCAAGCGATTAGGCCCATCCAAGACTTTCTGATGAGCTTATTCGCTTGAATTGGTCGTGTCCTAGATTAATTCAATTTCATGAGTTTTTTGAGTTTCTCCTTATGCAATATCTTATTCATCATCATTCATAGATGTTGACATTACATATAGGCAAATTTACTTCTATTTGTAATGACAATGATCATCTAGGAGATATGATCAATTCAAGCGACTAAGCCCATTCAAGACTTTTGATGAGCTTATTTGCTTGAATTGATTGTATCCTAGATTAATTCAATCTCATGATTTCTTTGGCTTGCTCCTTATGAATACCCTTATCCCTCATTGTTTTTTCTTTTCACTTTTTCCATAGACAAATCAGTGCTTCCTCATCATTCATAGGTTATTGTTATATAAATATGATAAATATCTATGGTTTCTCAAGATTTTGAGGAGCAATCAATTCAAGCGATAAGGCTCATATAACACATTCAATATGCCTTTTCACTTGAATTGGTCGTGTCCCCCGCATAGGCACAGGGAAGGGCACAAGGAAATCTTTAGAGAATAAAGGAAAAGAAAAAGTGAATTTACATTCACTTATTCACTACCTTCCAAAGTTGAATACTTATTTATTATGTGTTGGACATAAGCAGTAAAATGAGGACCCTGATTTTGCATTGTTCCCTCTGAAGACCCTATCTAAATATATGGGCTTTTCCTCATTTCCATTTAATGCATATAGGGTTTTACTTATTGAGAGAATAGCAACATTCAAGACATTTGGCTTTGCCCCAGGGTTCAATGCTTCTAGAGCTGGTTAATTCCTTTGTTATTCTAGCTATGCATTGGATGCAGAGATCTGAGATGTAGAAACTATTGCTGGCTATTGGAGGAAAGAGTATCTTAGATACAAAGGAGATTCGCCAGAGTCAAGCCCATTCAAAAGATTGAAAGAAGAATAATGCCATTTCATTTCACCAATATCATGGTTTCAAAAACTGTGTTCACACACATCACTACCTAAATATATCAACAAATCCCCCCTAGGAGTGATGTGGTGAACAAGGAGCTGGCACTCATGTATAAGGAAGTGCCAAGTGATGTGGGATCAATTCACGAAAGGAAGTAAGCTCAAAGCTTTGCGAAAAGCTTCAAACTTCTCCCTAGGCAGAGCCTTCGTGAAAAGGTCCACAATGTTCTCTTGCATGGGCACATATGCCAAGCTGATCTCTCTAGCAGAGAACCTCTCCATGACATAATGATAATGCACCTCAATGTGCTTAGTGCAAACATGGAACACAGGGTTCCTCACAACTGCCAATGTGCTCTGACTGTCAATGAAGATGGTGGTGGCAGAAGACTGACCAACACCCAAATCATCCATGAGGCATCTCAGCCACACACACTCAATAGTCGCTATGAAGGCTGCCCTATACTCGGCCTCACAGCTAGAAGTGTCCATAGAAGGATGCTTCTTGCTCAACCAAAATATACATGAGCTACCAAGCATGAAGCAAAACCCACTAGTGGACATGAGTGTCATAGCAACCAGCCCAATTAGAGTCAAAAAAAGCATGAAAATCTGGCAATAGTGATCCCCCCTTGGGATAAAACAATCCAAGTAGTCGGGTACCACTCAAGTAGTGAAAGATGCGCTTAACTGCCTGCCAATGCTTGACATCTAGGCAATGCATAAATCTTCTCATCTGTGAGACAGCAAATTGAATATTTGGCCGAGTAATGCATAAGTAAATCAAGCATCCAACATCCTGTTGATAGAGAACAACATCAAATGCATCTCCATCATCATGAAGACTCAATTGTAGAAATGTCTCCATAGGAGTGGCAATAGGTTTATAGTCTTCAAGGCCAAAATGCTGCAATAATGTGTTAATGTATTTCGTTTGACACAAAGCTATTTTGCCAACAACTTGCATAAACTGAATGCCCAAGTAATGATGCAAATGCCCCAAATTAGACATCTCAAATGAGGCATGCAGATCAGCCTTGAAATCAGTGATATGCTTCTCATGAGGACCAGTGATATATTTAGATAGTGGTGTGTGAACACACTAGGACCACGGAAGCATTTTTTTCCCTCTTTAGGAAGTTTTTTTCCCTCGACATGTATATATGCCTATTGCCGTAATGAGTTACATATCTTTGTACATTCCAGTGGTAATGCATTTTGTATTGTGAGTTGTGCTCCAAGCTTCTTCTTCTTCATCTTCCTTGTGTTGTGTGCATGCTTCTGCAGACGTCTAACTCCAACAATTTGTTGATATATTTAGGTAGTGATGTGTGTGAACACACTAGGACTGCTGGGGCATTTTTTCCCTCTTTAGGAGGTTTTTTCCCTCGACTTGTATATAGGCCTATTGCCCTAATGGGTTAAATATCTTTGTACATTCTAGTGGTAATACATTCAGTATTGTAAGTTGTGCTCCAAGCTTCTTCTTCTTCTTTGTGTTGTTTGCCTTCTTTCAAAAACGTCTAACTCCAACAATTGGTATCAGAATAGGTTGTCGCTGCATCTAGGGTGTCATCAACACCTCTCCGATCACAGTCTCAAAATCGCATGAAATTTGGTGAGCATACTCAAGGTGATTAGGAGATAAAAAAGGCTTCGCTTTGTGTGCCAAAATTGCAATATGAGCTTGTTTCGGCCTCCAAACGCACTACTGCAGCACTTGTGGAGGCTAGTTTGTCTTTTTGTGCCGAAGATATATACAGGTTTTGGTTCACCGATATAAGTGTCTTGAAGTTTACTACAGGTTTAGCAAAAATCATCAACATACTTTTGTTCAACTTTTTTAGATACAATCATTTTTTTGCATCAGGGTATTTTAGTCTGTGGCCATGGCTGAAAGCAGTGATGTATTTTGTATGTTGGCTGTTGAGGATAATTTGGATGGTAAGAATTACCCATTGTGGTTTTATATGGTGCATCATGTATTGGTCCCAAAAAGACTGTGGAACATTGTGCAAGGTGTTGAAAAACATCCTATTACACCTACAAATATAGGTACTTAAGCTGATGTAGATGGCATTGAAGATGATGATATTCTACATATTCTTGTTCATGCTACAGTTCCTGTTGCACCTCCTGTAGAGCAAATTCCTTGGGATGGGAGAGATGCTCAGGCACATCCATTGATAGCCTTATCTATCAAACATGCCATTATTCCTCACATTCACTCTTGCAAGACAGCTAAGGATGCTTGGGATACACTTACCACATTGTACTAGGCTAGGAATGAGGCTCATGTTGCTTACCTCCGAAAACAGTTCGAGAGTGAGCATATGAATGAAGGTGATTATATGGACATTTTTCTAACAAAGATCAAAGATTTGAAGGAACAATTACTTTTTGTTGATGAAGTCTTGCCTGACAGTTCATTTTCTGAATGGTCTTCCTGATTCATATCAGACTTTTGTTTCTACTTTTTGTTTGATGATGAAAGGCAATCCAAATGCCTTAACATTTGAGGAGTTAGTCTCTATTATATTGTAGGAAGATCACTCTAGGCAGAATAGGTCCATTATGCATGTTGCAGATCAAGCTTTCCTGGCTAGTTAGAAGGATAAAGGTAAATGGAGCTCTTCTACTAGTAAGCAAAAATATGCTAATTCTACACATTCAAAGAAGAAATATCGAGACGAGAAGAAAACATAAAAACAAAAAATTGTTTTGCAAGTATTGTAAAGCAAATGATTGTGTCATTAAGAACTGTCCAAAACTGGCTACTAAAGGGGCAAAGAAGAAAGAGGCCAGAATGGTTGTTGCAGAGGCCTCTACACTAAAAATAGAGTCTGCAAATTTTGTGTAGAATGAAGAATGGACATTTACTACTGTTTGCAATTTTGACCCATCTTCTTATGAGTGGTGTATGTCTACAATAGACTAAGATGTTTGGTATTTTGATAATGGGGCAACCAAACATATTACCTTGCAGTGCAGTTTCTTCACTTCACTTGAGCCTGCCCCTACAAGGAATACCATCAAATGCGCCAACAACTCCTCTTATCCTATCATGGGAGTTGGTAAGATCATTCTGACTACTATTGATGGTAGTTCTTTCACTTTGTCAAATGCTTTATTTGTGCTAGGAATCAAGAAAAATGTGTTATCAATTTCAGCATTAGCCAAGATTGGCTTGCTTGTGAAATTTGTTGATGATAGATGTACAGTTCATGATCTATCAAATGGTGATGTGATTATTGCGTTTGGCATTTTATGTCATGGTTTGTATAAGCTCATAAACTATGAAAAATCTCTGAATGATTCAACATGTGCAGTACATGATTCTCAAGCTATGTGAGATGCAAAGCTTTGGCATGCACGCTTTGGTCATCTGAATTTTGTTGGTTTGCTATGCCTACAAAAATCTGGAATGGTGTCCTCTTTGCCCAAACTGAGGCACCCAATAAACATGTTTGTGAAGGCTGTATCTTGGGCAAAATGAAATGTTCATCCTTCCCAAAAGATGGTTCAGTTTGAGCTACTAAAAAATTGCAGCTTGTACATAGTGATGTATGTGGTCCTATGGAGACACCTTTTTTTGGAAACTATCTTTACTTCATGACTTTCATTGATGATTTTTCCAAGCATGCATGGCTATATCCACTCAAAGCAAAGTCTGAAGTGTTTATGTGCTTCAAACAGTTTTTAGTTTTGGTTGAAAAATATGTTAGCATGTAAAATGGGCACCCTCCATTCTGATCGAGGGGGGGAATATATGTCTTCTGACTTTAATGCATTTTTGGTTGAACGTGCGATAAAACATCAGTGTACAGTGTCGTATACACCTCAAAAGAATGGAGTTGTTGAACAAAACAACAGGTCACTCATGGAGATGGCAAGGTGTATGGTCAAGAGTCAAGCTTTACCACATAGTTTTTGGCTTGAGGTTGTCATGTGTGCAGCATATGTACTTAACAGGTGTCCCACTAAAGCACTGTAGTCTATCACTCCATATGAGGCTTTGTATGATCACAAGCCATCTGCTGCTCATTTGTGTGTTTTTGGTTGTTTGGCATAAGCATTAGTGCCTAAACAACGTAGAAAATTGGATGATAAAGAAGTGAAATGTATTTTCATTGGGTACAGTTCTAAAAGCAAAGGCTATTGTCTGTATCATCCACAGACTAAACACATTTTGGTTAGCCATGGTGTTGTTTTTGTGGAAGATGTTATTCAGCTTTTACCTTCATGTACTAAGGAGACATCAGTTAGCTCCAAATACATGTATGATACTTTGCTGCCTCTTTTTACATGTGGATAGTCTAGTGTTGGTCCTAATGAGGACACTTCTCAGTCTTTATAGTATACATAATGCACATGCATATGCATACATACATACATGCATACATATGCATACATAATGCACATGCATATGCATACATACATACATACATACATGCATACACACCCACATACACATCACACATACATAGACTCACATATACACTTACATGCACATATACACACATATATATACTTACATATACATACACACATATAGATACACTCACATATACACACATATACACCTACATACATATATACACACATATAGATACACACGTATACACACATGCATATACACATACGTATGCATACACACATACACATACATATACACACACACATACATATACATACATACACGTATACGCACATCAGACCACATGCATACCTACCCACAAACTTGCACACATACATACACATGCAATATATATACGTACACATGCATACACAGTGCACACATACACATGCATACACAGTGCACACATACACATGCATACACATATACATATACACACACACTTACATATACATGCATACATATGTACACGCACATATATTGATTTCTAACCCATTTTGTTTCATATGTACAGATATTATGGATCCTAGTAGACAGAGAAAGGTGAAACTCACTCTTATAAAAAGTCTTATGAGAGCAAGAGTTCCGCCTGATACCTTAGGGATCCTCATGCACGAGTACTCAGAGATGCATGATGATGAGTTGGATTTTACGATCCATATGCTTACCCAACGACCAGAGGAGGGCTCTTCTGTGGCTCCATATGCAGGAAGAGAACTGTCTGCTCATAGGTATGTTTTTTTTTCACAATTTCTTTTTAATGATATTATAACGCATATTTTTATTTACTTTTCTCTATCTATTTTCAAGACACCTATACCACCTCCAGATCATGAGAGCAGAGCACGGGTGCCTATGAGGACATGCATAGGCACCCTAGGGCTGGAGTGTGATATAGAGCCAGAGGGCAATATAGTGTATATAGGGAATGTATTGGAGTTCAAGAGAAGAATGCAAGCATTATGCGACTCCTACATGCACCTTGTCCACTTGCAGTGGAAGTAAGTGTAAGTTTTACATATAAATTGAAATAAATATCTTATGGTTTATTTACATGATTTTTTTTAATTTTTGTAGTGAGCATGATAAGAGGGATAAAAAATATGTACTTAGTTCACTTGAGACAGAATTTGGGACTGGGTGGTCGCATAAGTGGTGTCTAAAAGAGATGCAAACACTTATGGCTCATCGTCGTGATAATGCACGATATGTACTGCTTTTATTTGTTATATTTATATATATACACACACACATAATATACACATATATTTACATATATATTTATACACATATTTATATACACACACATATATACACAAACGTATACGCACATCACGTCACATGCATACATGTGTATGTGTGTATGTATATAGATGTGGATATGCATATTTGTGTTTATGTATGTATGTATGTATGTATATAAAAGACAGAGAAAGGAGTGAGACCGGAGGTTCACATACAAACATACACACATACACATCCATACACACATGCATACATGCACATTTACACACACACACATACATGCACATTTACACATACACAAACATACATGCACATTTACACACACACATACACATGCATGCAGATACACACATATAAAGAATACACACATAGACACATACACATACTCACATACAAATACACATACATAATCATGTGTACACACACATAGACTCACATAATAATATATACATACGTATATACACATACACATGCATACACACACATACACTATATATATATATATATATATATATATATATATATATATATATATATATATATATATATATATATATATATATATATATATATATATATATATATATATATATATATAGTATTTATATATATATATAAATATATATATATATATATATATTTATTATTTATTTATATTGTATATATATATATATATATCTATATATATATATTGTTACACACACACACACATATATATATATATATATATATGTGTGTGTGTGTGTGTGTGTGTGTGTATGTGTGTGTATGAATTAGGAATATATATATATATATATATATATATATATATATATATATATATATATATATATATATATATATATATATATATATATATATATATATATATATATACATATCATAATTTAGAAACCGTATTTCAAAAACCCTAATTCAGCCTTTTTGCCATATGGTTGAAGTATATGTACACATTGCATCTATTCCTCCTACCACCTACTAGAGAGATGTCTCTCCTCCCAACCTTATGCCTCTATATATAGCCACTCGAATCAACGAGGACCATAATATATATAAAGATATGTACACATCATGTAGATACACATACATAAATACAAAATGATGGAGTATATACATATGCATCACACATGCATGCCTATATGCACACATGTATACATATACATGCATACATATTTACATGTACACATCACATATGCATGCCTACATGCACACATGTATACTTATATATGCATACACAATTATAACACACTTGCATATATTACACAAATGCATATGCATACATACATGTGTGCATACTACCACATGTATACATATATCACACACATACATATACATGAAACACACATACGTGCATACTAACACATGTATACCTATAATACACATGACACACACATATGCATACATACATGATAAAATTTTCTTGCATGCATTCACTATTATATGCTACAAAAGTAGAAACATCATTTTTTTCTTTTAATGTAAATAAAAATGGAACTCCCTTACCCCATAAGATCTCATCTATTATTTTTGAAGAAGACTCGTTGGTCCATGCACGTGGAGCTTCTTCATGCACTCTTTCAAGGTAGTCACTAGCATAATACATGCACTCTTCAAGCATCCAACCCTTTGCCATGGATCCTTCTGGTTTCACTCTTTGTCGCACATAACCTTTTAATATTCCCATAAATCGCTCAACCCAAAACACCCATCGAGTGTTGACAACACTTGCAATCTCTATTTCATCTACAAGATGGACTAATAAATGAACCTGAATATCAAAAAATGAAGTAGGAAGCTCTTTCTCCATCAAACATAGTAGCTCTTTGCATTCACTTCTGTGAGATCGAGTTTTTGTCAATCTCTTTTGATGCAATCCACCCATACATATCATAAAAGAAATTATAAAGAAGTTAATTAAAAAATAAAAGATATCAAATATTCATATATATAAAATATAAAAGTATCATAATTATCTTATAAGCAATCTAAGACGATAGATCACATCTTGTAGTCCTTTCGTTGTACATCCATCGATAACCAAAGGTAAAATATGTTTCAAAAAGTTATGCCAATCATGGGTCTTTAACCTAGATAAGCTCTTATCATCCATAGTAAACATGTTTTGGAAAAAATGCTCCATATCTTGTTGTTGATATATTTAGGTAGTGATGTGTGTGAACACATTAGCACTGTCGGGGCACTTTTTTCCCTCTTTAGGAGGTTTTTTTCCCTCGGCTTGTATATACGCCTATTGCCCTAATGGGATAGTTATCTTTGTACATTCTAGTGGTAATTCATTCAGTATTGTGTGTTGACCTCCAAGCGTCTTCTTCTTCCTTTTGTTGTTCGCGTGCTTCCGCAGATGTCGAACTGCAACAATTGGTATCAAAGCAGGTTGTGCTTCATATATGGCATCGTCGACATCACTTCATTCTGTGGTGTTGAAATCGCGATCTGAGCTCGTTTTGACTTCCAAACACACTATCGGAGTGCTTGTGCAAGCTATTTCATCTTTTTGTGCTGAAGGAATATGCCAGTTTTGGTTCTCTAATATAAGCATCTTGAAGTTTGCTACAGGTTTAGCAAAATTCGTCTCGGCAGTTTTGTTCAAATTTTTGAGATATAGTCAATTTTTTGCATCAAGGTATTTTAGCCACCAGCCATGGCTAAAAGCAGTGATGTATTTCGTATGTTGGTTGTTGAGGATAAGTTGGATGGTACCAACTACCCATTGTGGGCTTATATGATGCAACATGTATTGATTGCAAAAGGACTGTGGAACATTATGTAGGGTGTTGAAAAACGTACTATCACACCTACAACTGTTACAACTGCAGGTACTAAAGCTGATGCAGAAGGTGTTGAAGATGATGATATTCTACATATTCTTGTTTGTGTTATGGTTTCTGCTACACCTACTATAGAGCAAATTCGTCGGCATGGCAGAGCTGCCCACGCACATGCATTGATAGCTTTGTCTGTCAAACGTGCCATTATTCCTCACATTTGCTCTTGCAGAACAGCTAAGGATGCTTGGGATACACTTACCACATTGTACCAAGCTAGGAATGAGGCTCATGTTGCTTACCTCCGAAAACAATTGGAGAGTGAGCACATGAAATGAAGATGATTCTATGGATATTTTTCTAACAAAGATCAAAGACTTGAAGGAACAATTGATTTTTGCTGATGAGGTTATACTAGATAGCTCACTTGTGTAGACCGTTCTGAATGGTCTTCTTGATTCATATCAGAGGTTTGCTTCTACTCTTCGGTTGATGATGAAAGGCAATCCAAATGCCTTGTCATTTGAGGAGTTAGTCTTTGTTCTATTGCAAGAAGATCAATCCAGGCAGAACAGGTCAATTATGTGTGTTGTAGATCAAGCTTTCCTCGCTCATCACAAGGGCAAAGCAAAATGGAGCTCTTCAACTAGTAAGCAGAAATCTGCTGATTCTGCACAATCGAAGAGCGAAGACAAAGATGAAAAGAAATCAGAAAAACAGAAATTGTTTTGCAAGTATTGTAAAGGAAATGATCATATCATAAAGAACTGTCCAAAACTGGCTGCTAAAGAGGCAAAGAAAAAAGAGGCTAGAATGGTTGTTGCGGAGGCCTCTACACCAAAAATAGAGTCTCCTAATCTTGTGTAGGAAGAAGAATGGGTGTTTACTACTGTTTTTAGTTTTGACCCATCTTCTCATGAGCAATGCATGTCTGCAGTAAACTCAGATGTTTGGTACTTTGACAGTGGGTTGACCAAACATATTACCTCGCAACGTTGTTTCTTCTCTTCACTCAAGCCTGCCCCTACAGGGAATACTTTTACATGTGCCAACAACTCCTCTTATCATGTTATGGGAGTTGCTAAGATCATTTTGACTACTACTGATGGTAGTTCTTTCACTTTGTCTGATGCTTTGTTTGTGCCAGGGATCAAGAAAAATCTGTTATCAGTTTCTGCATTAGCCAAGATTGGCTTGGTTGTGAAATTTGTTGATGACAGATGTACAGTTCATGATCTGTCAAATGGCGACGTGATTATTGCTTCTAGCATTTTATGTCATGGGTTGTATAAGCTCATAGACTATAAAAGATCTATAAATGATTTGGCATGTGCAGTACATGATTCTCACGCTATGTCAGATGCAAAGCTTTGGCATGCATGCTTTGGTCATCTGAATTTTGCTAGTTTTCTACGCCTGAAGAAATCTGAAATGGTGTCCTCTTTGCCCAAACTTGGGGCACTTGGAAAACATGTTTGTGAAGTTTGTATTTTGGGCAAAATGCAGTGTTCCTCCATTCCAAAAGATGGTTCAATTCGGGCTACTCAGAAATTGTAGCTTGTACATAGTGGTGTCTGTGGTCCTATGCAAACACCTTCTTTTGGAAATTATCTTTACTTCGTGACTTTCATCGATGATTTTTCTAGGCACGCATGGGTATATCCATTAACGGCAAAGTGTTCATGTGCATCAAACAGTTTTTGGTTTTGGCTGAAAATCTGTCAGATGTAAAATAGGCACCCTCCGTTCTAATCAAGGGGGGAATATATGTCTTCTGATTTTAATGCATTTCTGGTTGAACGTGGGATAAAACACCAATGTACAGTGCCGTATACATGTCAACAGAATGGAGTTGTTGAATGAAAGAACAGGTCACTCATGGAGATGGCGAGGTGTATGGTCGAGAGTCAAGCTTTACCACATAGTTTCTAGCTTGAGGTTGTCATGTGTGCAGCATATGTACTTAACGGGTGTCCCACTAAAGCATTGCAGTATATCACTCCATATGAGGCTTTGCATGATCGCAAGCCATCTGTTGCTTATCTATGTGTTTTTGGTTGTTTGGCATATGCATTAGTGCCTGAACAACATCGCAAAACATTGGATCATAAAGTAGTAAAATGTATTTTTGTTGGGTACAGTTCTAAAAGTAAAGGCTATCGCATGTATCATCCACAAACTAAACGCATCCTGGTTAGCCGTGATGTTGTTTTTGTGGAAGATACTATTCAGCCATTGCTTTCATGTACTAAGGAGACATTTGTTAGCTCCAAAGACATGTATGATACTTTGCTGCCTCTTTTTACAGGTGGACAGTCTAGTGCTGGTCCTAATGAGGCAACTTCTTAGCCTTTGCAGGTTTCATGTGATGATGCAGATCATCCCACTTCTTATGCAGAATTACATGATGCACTTGTTGATGAGAGAGATGATATTGAGGAGGAAAAAACTATGCCAAAATGGCTTGTGCAGACTTTGTGTGACAGCAAATTAGATGCAGCTCTGTCATATCATACTCAATCAGGCTCTCATAGTGCCTCTTTTGCATCAGATTGCTATGCTATGTCTACATCTAGTCTCTGTGATGAGAATGAGCTTGTTTTATTTGATGAAGCACAAAATTCAAAAAATTGGATGGCTTCTATGCAATCTGAATATGATGCTATAAGAAGAATGGTACTTGGTCTTTATGTGACATGGCTAGCAAGAAGGCCATTTGGCACTAAGTGGGTATACAAGTTGAAGCATAAACCTGATGGTACAATTGACAGGTATAAGGCTAGGCTTGTTGCAAAGGGTTATGCGCAGCAAAGAGGCATCAATTTTGATGAAACATTTGCTCATACTTGCCGAATGACTACTATTCGTAGCATCTGTGCACTTGCAGCTCATCATGGTTGGAATGTACATCAGTTGGACATTAAAACAACATTTTTGAATGGTGACTTGAATGAAGAAGTGTATGTTTTTCAGCCTCGTGGCTTTGTGCACAAAGGGCATGAAAACCAGGTGTGCAAGTTAAAGAAGGCATTATATGGTTTGAAGCAAGCACCACGTGCTTGGTATGAAAAGATACATGCCTATCTGATTGCACATGGTTTTGAGAACAGTCCAACTGAAAGCACCTTATATGTCAAGTGTGCTAATGATGTACTTCTGATCATTGTGGTGTATGTTGATGACATGCTACTCAATGGTCCTCATGAGAAGTATATTGCTGACTTCAAGGCTGATTTACATGCCTCATTTGAGATGTTTGATTTGGGACATTTGCATCATTTTTTGGGCATTCAGTTTATGCACGTTGATAGTGGAATGGCTTTGTGTCAAACGAAATATATTGACACATTATTGTAGCGTTTTGGCCTTGAAGACTGTTAACCTATTGCCACTCTTATGGAGCAAGTATTCATGTATATCAACAGTAACTTGATTTTGTATATGGTTTTTAAATAAAATAATGACATTAATATATAGAAAAAATACATACCCAAGCATTATCATGTTGACCAGGTGATGGTGCATGCTCAAAAGTACCATAGTTTGCCTCATGTTCAATACATTCCAATCGTGGTCTTCGATACATGCCATAGCAAGAGCTACACCAACATATAATATGCTCTTGATAGTAAAATTCATCATAATTCCTATCAAAGGACACGTGAAGTCGTTGCATGGGTAGGTGGTGGAGTGCCCTCTCATTGTCAGAATCTGATTATAACAAGAAACAAAAAAATATATTAGTTCTGTATTTATCAAATATATTTAAAATTAAAAGTTTGATATACTTATTATTAAATTTTATCTAATTATTTTATTTTTAACTGTTTTACTTATTTATGTTTGTTATATGTAATACAGGAGTATTATGGAGAGGCAGATATGGATGAGGTGGAGAGATAGACATAGGAGAGACGATCTCGATCGTTAGAGGGTGCTCACACAGATACATCAGATCATGCGGATGATCGTGATGATGAGGATGACTAGGATTCTTGATTATGACATTGGATATGTATTTACATATATATATATATATATATATTGTTCATTTCAGTCATGTTTTGAATTGTGTGTATGGTATTAAGTAATGAAAAGTTTTGTTCTATTGATTGTTATTATTGGTGATGTTAAGCATGTGTTTTATTACTTTAATTATATAATTCATTCATATTTATGTGTGCTTGTGTGTGTAAAACATGTATCTTGGATCCTGAATCTACTGCCTTCCTTGTCGGGATGTACCCTAGGGGATGTACTCTAGTGAGATGTATCGTGATGTACCTTGACACCATGTACCCTGTGACACACTGTGTTGCGTTGCACCACCTTGCCCAAGCCTACTTCCTAGCCTGTGATACTGATTGTGGGATTCGAACTCATGACCTACCGATTAGGAGTATGATGGGCTAACCACTTTCCCCAAAAGCGATGGTTGAGGATTACTTCCTAATCCTCCCTCTTAGGGTGTGGTTCAACCATCTCCTACCAATCATATCGTGAGTCTAACAGTAAAGATATTGGTGTTTTAGTACAATCTTTTATAAAGTGATCTGCACCACATCTATAACATGATCTTTGTTGTTGTGTTGTCCTAGGCTTATCTTTTGTGAGGTTGGGCCTTTTTCATATTGTTTTGTTGTAGACTAAGTGGTTGATTGAAGCAGCTAAATTATCAATCCAAGTATCTTACCTGGTCAACGGCATGCAAAGCAAGATGAAAAGCTATGGAGAGAAGAGAAATGAGAGGAGAAAGTGAGAAACCAGAGTTGATAGGCCAACAAAAATCCTAGAAGTGATCTCTATGGGTGCTAGGGATAACCCCCTCCATTGTTGCATATAAAAATGTTTAAAATGAAAATTTCTACTTGTTACCTCTTTCATATCTACAAAAAAGACAACTTAATGAGAAAAAATAAGCTTTGAAATAGTGACAAGATGGACCTTATCTTGTACTGGAGCTCCCTATGTGTGCAGAAGACCACACACACATGGAAAAAGTCCAAGGCCTACATACCCCCTTGGGACACTCATTCATCATCACATGAACCTCCATGGAGCAAGGAGAAGAGATAAAAATGCATGAGAAAGGAAAGTTATAAAATTTCAAAAGAGCTCTCACTACAAAAATGGAAAAAAGTGTACAAGAATAGACCTTATTGACCTTTATACAGAACTTAGTAGCCTTGTCCACACCCAAAGTGGCCACTCTAGTTAAAAATAGTCCTACACTAATTGTAGAGCTATTGTAACCTATTTATTGAGTTATCTACCTATGGTGAGGGAATAAATACAATGGTGGTCTTTCCATGCTCTTGCTCATTATAAAATTTGATACATTTGCAAGAATATGAAGCTTTAACCTAGTGTGAATCTTACAAAAATGCATGGGGATTCCAAAAAATTTTATTGAGATTTTTGCTGTCCTTGCTTCTTCTTGCATTCTATAGCTTGCTTTGGTCTATTTTTGAGTATTTAATATGCAACACTCCCCCTTTTTTTACATGTTTTCATCCTTGAAAACACCTCTAGGAGTTGTGGACTTGTTGGCATTCATGTAATCTCTCAATTTACTATTACAATTCTTGGATGTGACCCTGAAGTTCTTCAATAGTGGTGGATTGGGCCTCATGTGCCTCTTGAAGTTGTGTATTTTGTTGTGTTAATTCTTCATATGATGGTTGACTAGGGGCTAGTACCCCCTTCAAATGAAAAGTTGACCACACTTTTGCTAGATGGCCTAAGTGATGCAAAATTACTAGCAAGCATCTTCTACATTAAATCTAAATTGTTGGTGGATTGTATGAGAAAATGCATTGAAATCAATGATGACATAGGTCTCACCTTGACCATACAAAAACCCTCAAAGCCACAACCATGATCCATATTAGGGCACCCTAGACAACAAGAATTGGGAAATATGATTACCAATAGATATGCCTAGAAAAAAAATCCAAAGCTTTCAAAATTTTATGGATTGGCTATACTGGAAGTAAGAATAGGCACCACCTCACTTTGTAGAGGAATCACCAAGTAATGTACCTCAAAATCTTTATAGGCCTTGCTTAAGTGCTCCTCTTAGGTTTCCTGCACTAGTTACCCTGGAACCTAATCATGAAGAGTACTCACAACCAGCCTTGGAGCCTTATAATCTGAATCTTTATGTTCCATAGAATCTTTTATTTCGCCAGGCATTATTGCACAACAACTAAATTATAGCTTCAATATCTGATATGCATAAATACCCTGATTGTCTTGAGTGCATGGTCTCTCGTCCATTCAAAGATTGTCCCTACCACTTGAAGCAAGTTCAAACCATTGTTGTGATTGTGAGGACATATATTTCTACTCATGAGAAACTTGCACAAGAGAAAATTTCTACTCATGAGAAGAATATCATCCACCTTAGATAGAGCCACAATGAGCTCACAAGGGAATTACTCTATTACATATTTTTGAAGTTCAATCCCTATGATTTTGTATGTTTTATTTTTGGATCTAATTAGATGGCTAAAACCTTAGTTATTTTTTGGGGATTTGAGAAGGCACCATAAATTCGATGAACAGGGATGTAGGGAATCATGTCCAATTAGAAGTTGTGGGTAGAAGTCACTGATTGTAAGCTAGGTTGCATTTATTCAACTGAATAATGGAAAATATTGAATATGTTCATTTTATTCGTGGATTTCCAAATAAAAGAAGAAAAAAATCAGACACAGATGAGCTTTCAATCGAAAGACTTTCAATCAAAAGCGCTTTTGAACTAAAATAATTCTGATCAATAGTGTTTTTTATCAAAAATGTTTTTTCAAGCAAAAAAATATATATTTTTTCATTTGATCCAAAAGCTCATTCTACACATGCCTATTTGCAAGTTCATATCTCTACTACTACCATACCATTCATAGACCCCTTTCCTCACCATACCATTCAAGTATTGCTCTATTTTTTTATTTATTATCTATTGTATTCTTATGTTTATTGTGTCATGCATATTGTATGATTCGCATATGCATCTCTTACATATGTATGATTTGTATTTATATAATTAGTTTTATGTTTTTTAATCATCAATAGTATACATGTTCGACTCACGGAAGTGTTTCTTACTTGTATACGTTGATGAATAAAATTTAAAATAAATCACTACTATGATTGTTTGACTTGCTATGTCAACTCTTATTCTCATAGTAGTATAGGACTGAGCAATAGATCGGTTGAGATTGTTTGAATTGCCACCTCGATTCCTACTCTCTCAATAGTATATGGAGTGTATAGGGACTATTGTTATTGTCTGATTGTTTGACTCTTACTCTCACAATAGCCCCTTAGATTCTTTTGAGCATAATTACAATGTAGGTCACAAGGTGTATAGAAACTATTGTGATTGTCTGATTCTTTGACTCTTACTATCACAAGTTATATACACTCATGTGAGAAGACTCATGCATAATATAGTGAGTGTATATGAACTATTATGAATGTTTGATTCTTTGACTCTTACATTCTTAATAGTTACATAGATTAACTTCAAGATGAAAATTGTACTTTCTATTTAATTATGAATCTACTTATCTAACTACCTATCCATATTTCTATCATTTCTCTATACATACTATTGATTTATCTATCCATACACTTACTAATGTATCTATTTATATGTGTACTTGAAACTTATTTAAGTATCTATCATTTTATTATGAGACTTATTTTTTGTTATTGCTTTTACGAATTAGATTAGTGTTTAACATTTTAATATAAATTCTGGTTCAATTTTATCTGATGTTCTATTTTTTTATATTTGCACAGATGGTAGGTAAAATAAATAAGCATGAGCAAAAGTTTTTGGAAGATTTTGTGTGCTCATACATGTATGAAATGAGAGAAGATCAAATCACTCTAGAAATGGACATTCCAATTACAAAGATTTGATTGAACAACTATCTAGAACAGCATATATCAATATCAAAGATAAATTTGGTAGTGTGTCAGGAGGAGACAAGTATTAGATAAGAGATTTTCAAAGAGCTCACTCGTATCTTTTAACAGATCATCAAAGTAGCAGAGCCATCTGCATTAGATACCACCACAATTCTTGGATTCATTAATAAAATCAAATTTGTCAATATACATTATCAAACAATGAAGAGAGGAAAATGAGTAAGACCTGACACAATTGGAGAGAGAGAGAGAGAGACCAACAATAGATCCAAATACAAGATCTATACATGTGAATATGGGAGATCAAACATCAAATAATCTTTGTTTGCTCCCATATTCATCTATTCGTTTTTAAGATGTAGCTCTCATGGGGGAAGGACAATATGCAATGATCCATAAAGTCAAAATAACCCAACCAAGATTCACCAATGAAATCTTTGCCGCAAAGTTATTCAAATTACATGATGCTAACATACAGACATGAGAGAATGAAACCATGAATGAAGCCACAATTTTATCGGTTACATGCAGTGGAATTATCAATCCACTTGGATTAGCTAGGCATCATAGCAAAAGCCCTTGTCTCATTTTCAAATTATGGAATGGTGGTACATTAGACATGTGGCTCGAGAAAATAAAAAAATAGTAATTAAACATACCACAAAGCAAAGGTATTAAAGACATAGAAGGAGACATAGCAACTGTGAAGACAAACATTTGGAAGATGATCAATGGATTGTTGCAAACAATATCACTTTTACACACTTGTAATATTTCCACAATGTTCTCCATCCAAGAAACATTCTATTGCATTTTGAAGTTGAGCATGCTTATATCAAACTATGTGATTTTGGTAGAGGAACGTATTTACTCGCAAAAAAGAAGTTTTTCTAAGCTACCTAATTTAGAAATATCGATTAGAAACGAGTGAAGTTGAAAGTACTGGTGGATTGCATGCAAATGAATATCCACTAGCCCTCCACCTTTTAATAAAAGTCATCAAAAACATACTTCCCTTTGGACATATAACCACAACATTAATTGATGGCTTCTTCTCACAACTTTTCCATCCATCCAGTGCTATTGTGCATCCATACATGGTTACATAATTAAGCACTCTTCATTTTAAAATAGCTTCCGTACTTTTCTTCACTTTATCTATATACTTTGTTCTCATTTTATTGTAATCTAGCATGGTGAATCCTTTACGTGCAGTTGACATCAAAGCATCTTTGAAAATAGGATTATGAATAACATTGAAAGGAATCCCACATGCCAAAAATGCATGAGTCCATTTAAGATGAAGCTCAAGACAACCTTGCTTTTCAAAAGTTATAGGTATTGTATTCTTTGATTTAGTACGGACAAAGCATGGTGACACATTATTAGATCCATCGTTTTTACTACATTCACTGAGTCCACTCTTTCTTGATGTAGCTGGAGAAAATGAAGTACATGTATCTTAATTATTCTCGATAATAGTTTGTGATACTTGAGTAGAAACATCATGAAGATCCTCTGTTGTCATTGATACATCTACTTGTTCTTGCTCTACACTTGGACTACTTCAAAAATGGTGTGAACTACTCATGTTTTTAAATCTTGTTGATGTGATACCTTGAGATTTGCATCTGTTTGCACAAATTGCAAAGTGTACCCACATATCACTATTTAGAATAGAGCATCCTGCCACATTATTACCTATACTAAAAAGATGCTCTTTTATCCGAGTTACATTTCCTACATAATGATGTCCACAACATTTGCATTGTATTGTGGAAAATGTTTTACCTTCTTGATTAGTAATCACATATGACCATTTTGTTCCCTTTCCCATAATGCTTGTTTTATGAAGACTTTATACCTATAAAAAACAACATAAATCAATGTCAAATAAGATATACATTCCCTTAAAATATATACAAACTACTATGAATCTCTCTTAAAATATATACAAACTACTAATCCTCAATCATACATGCGCATACATCTACACATACTATTATGAAGTAAGAATCAATGTTGCATCAAACAATCACAATAGATTTTAATTCTCAATCATGCACACACATACAATTACACATACTATTGTGAAGTAAGAATCAATGTTGATTCAAACAATCACAATAGATTCTAATTCTCAATCATATACACACATACAATTACACGTACTATTGTGAAGTAAAAATAATTATTGAGTCAAACAATCACAATAGATTTTAATTTTCAATCATACACACACATACTATTGTGAAGTAAGAATCAATGTTGAGTCAGACAATCACAATAGATTTTCATTCATAATTATACACTCATATGCACATACACATACTATTGGATGAAACTTTGTTGGATCCCTTTACAATTCAAGGTTCTAAAAAGGTGTTAATAATTCTACAAGAAAAGGCCATCTAGAGAACTAGAAAGTTCTAGTTCACTTATTAACACCTTCTCAACCCTTGAATTATCAAAAAAAAAGATAAAACCTTTCCCAACGCAAACAATAGTTTTTAATTCACAATCATACACATGTATACATATGCGCATACATAATCACATTAGATTTTCACTCACAAACATATGACATACTTCACATACACATACACATACTATTGTGAAGTAAGAATCAATATTGATTCAAACAATCAAAATATATTTTTACTCAAAAACATACACACACACATACATATACTATTGTGAAGTGAGAATCAATGTTGAGTCAAACAATCACAATAGTTTTTAACTCACAAACCAAAATATTTTTCCTTTGATTATTTTAATATTAAAATACTAAATATTTTTAACAAGAGCTCATACAATTTGCGAAAAACAAAGTAAATATTATGAGAAATGACTCTAAGCTTATTTTTTTATAAAACATTATTCAAACGAATAATTTTCAATCGAAAAAGTATTCGATTGAAAATTTTTCGATCAAAAGCTCTTTCGATAAAAAATTGCCAAATTTTTGTACAAAAAGTATTCGTTTATGTCCGAATAAGCCGATGTGTCACCGAATAATTCAATCGAATAATAAGGGTTTAACATAAAATTTTGTAATTATTCACAAACAAACGAATTGTCAAATAACGAATAATGCAACCTAGATTGTAATTGATGACATCACAAGGAGAAATAGTGTCCTGATTTTATGAATCGATTATTAAACAAACAAAATATATTGTTGGAGTGATAATGAAAGATGTCTCTTGCTTATATATGTTTTCTAATGTTGAATAAGAGTGAGCGTCATGAATATAACTCCTAGCACACTATTTCAATTGAGAATCCTACTATACATGTGAGAAGGAAAAATAAAAAATTGAATTTAAGTTCTTATTGAAGGAGAGTACTTTGTGAACTTGAGATACTATGAAGAAATTGCAAAGTTGAGAAGTTTGTGCTACTTGATAAGCTCAATGTGACTATCAATAACCTCCCCTTACACATTTGGTGATCCTACTATCATTAGTACGTAGGAACTATGCTCATGTTAGGGGTGGGGCATCGTGATCATTCAGTTCATAATTGGATGCAGCTTCATGCAGGCATTGCAATAGGTGTTGAAAACCAAAAGGATATTATAGTTCTCCCTAGTAACTCCTAGATGATCTATTTTTTATCCATTGCATAGTGATAAAAAACCACTAATAAGAAGGATGGCCAATCCAAAACCATTGATGATATTTGCCTATTAGAAAGAAACAAGTAGGGGAATAGCTTAAGAAAGGGATAGCTTAGCACACAAATGTAAGAAGTTCTCATACAATAACATAGTGCAAGATAAATAGAGATACCAAACTATGTAAGAACATAGGACCTAGCAAAGGAATGACATAAGGAAATAGAATGGCAAGCAGAAAGTGTATTTTTAATTTATGAAGTTAATGCAATGCAGTCAAGGAGTCACCCAACCATGCAATCCAAGGCTAGGAGCTTAGATAATAAGGACTATATAGGATCAACTCTTCTCGACTACACTGGTTCCAACTTCTTCATCTCCTTTTATAGCCACTATTCATACATTCCCAGACCATAACTTGGTATGATTAGATTTGTGGCATGTGAAGACTGTTGGTCCACTGATAGTGTTGTAATAGTAAATTTCTAGGCATGTTGGACTCATTAGCACATTGATTGCACTGGCCAACAACATAGGAGATGGAAAATTCCCTACTATAAATTCATGAATATAGAACCCGTGTCACATTATCATAAATTCCCTCATAGATTTTCATAGCATACAAACAATTCGATTCAGTCTTCCTTGATTGAAGTAGAAGAATGATGACATATCCAATGTCCATCTGGTGGGGCTTGAGTTGAAGTAGGATTGTAGTTCTCGATAACCATGAGGATCTGAGAACCTATGGGTGAGATTTGTCATTAAAAAGGAATACATAATAAAATATTTTATTAAAAGAGAAATTAAGAGATATTATTTTATTATATATTTCATAAACTTTTTTTTCATTTTGGTTTGTATTATCTATCAAACATATGGACCTTATCATTTTGCACAAAAATAAAGTATTGTGTTCACATGTTCTCTTGCTTTAACAACTCTTCCTCGAAAGACATACACGTTGTCATATCCATTAAGCGAGCATCTAAATTCATCTCTATGAACTTTGCATCCCTCTAATGTTGTCCTCCACTTCTTATAAACTTTACTTTGAACCTTTTGATCGTCAAATCTAGCCTAAACTTTTTCTACTGATTGATTTCTTTTTTTTTGTTAGAGCTAGGTCATTATCTAGACCTTAAATTATCTCTACTTATTGAATCAACTCTAACTTTTTAGGTATTTATTTATGTTACATTAATCCATATGTAGGTCTAGTATTAATGCTCTTTTTAAAGAAAATCATTACCTCTATATTGTGAGAGTAATTTTTAGTTCCCTTACATTATGAATAAACATACACATGTAAGCATACAAAAAAAGACAAAACCATGGATATTAACTATTGAATATTCTACAAGGAATAGAGTCTTTTCTTATAATCATGTTTGTTATATTCATATATAGAAATGTGAACATAAAAAGTTTGAACATAAAATAACTATAATTATAAGATTACTTTGTATTCTCAAGTCAAAATTTTCTTGAATATTTTATTTCATTCTTTTTTCTATCACCACTTCATGTTGAACAAAATTTTCTAGTGAGAAATGTGTTGAAAATCTTCAAATAAATCTCAAGGGACTTAATACTAGTGTCTGTCTTTTTGTGTAATACTTTTAATGGGTTCCCATATTTAAAAATGCCAGTTACTGAATTGCCATATCATTAGAGCTAATTGTAGTTCAACTTTCAAATTAAAGCAAAAATGACATGCTAGGGATTTTATTTTCTATAGGTAGTGAGAAGGTTAAAAAAGGCCACATAGATGAGGACATTTTAATGAATTGGATATTGTAGAACTCTAATGAAAACTTCTAATTCCCTACTAAACATTCCATTTTTTTTGTAGGTATATTGATTTTGAATCTCACAAACCTGTTATTTTAACTTCATTACAAGAAATATAGATGTAGTTACATCATCTATTATAAAAGATTCTGATTTAAAGTGCAATACAATATATCTTTGCTTTCCTCACTTGTTCATGATTGCTAAAATCTATTTGTTTTTTTATGAATATCTTGACATTGATTATGCTTTTTCCCTACTTTGAATGTGTATCTATTCACTTTTTCATCTCCAACATCATTGTGAGACCACCCATGAGTGAGGAAAAAGAAAAGAAACCCCCAAAAAAAGAGTTATTGGATTGAATCACTTGCATAGACTTCAAATAATCACAAAACCTACAAAGGAAAAGAATATGGAAGAAGATGAAACAATATTTTCTAAAATACCCAAAATAGGAAAAGGAGATTATAAAAATAAGAGATTACAATGTGTAGATTGAAAGGGACAAGGAAAACCACTTTATCTCATCACAAAAAATATGAAACATAACTCTGGTTCAATACACAAGACATGAAATATGACTACAACTCTTAATGCAAAGAGATCATTTATCACATGTTAATGATGATCTCATCCAACATAATCTCTGAAACTATATATATATATATATATATATATATATATATATATATGGTCTATTGAAACTTCTAAATATGGAAGAGATGTTTCTTGAATTTGATCAATCGGTATATCAAATAATCAAAAGGAAATTGCATTTTAATGTGGTTCACCCATCATTGAAGGTGATCAACACTACATATAATATATATAGGTATCTAAAGAAAGGTGAAAGTAGATTCATCATCCTAACTATCCTCAAGTGATGATATTACAAGCCAAGTTTTCATGACATTGAATGCTTAAGTGGAATAACTCTTGGACATGTTATAAAACCTATATCTTAGGATAATTTTTAGAAACTCAATTTATTCTTCATCCCTATTAAATGCTCTTTATCAAATCAAAAGGTTGAGTTCAAGTTGATGTTCAATCCTAAGTTCCAATGCCATTGAGTTTAGAAACTTTGAACTTAGGGTACTTTTTGTTTGTTCATTGTTTTAAAGTCTCCTACCTTTTACCAATGTTATCTTGATTCTTGCTTTCTTTTCTTTTTCCTACTCCTAGTTCATTTAACATATTATTCATCTAATCCACCTTTTATCCCGCTCGTTGTTTAAGATCCACAATTGGATATGAATGAGTTTACTTTTTTTCTCTTACTTTTCTATTTAGTATTTGAAAACATAAGGAAAATAAGATAAAAAATAATGGAAGATGTGGAATTGTAACTATCGAATACAGAAAATAAAAATACATTTATAGGGAAAAAAGGATAAAGAGTGCTTGTCCATGAAAATGTGTTGGGATGGTGTATGCCTTTTAGGAGCTAGAAAGGTTCATAAAGAAAACAACGATGTCTCTCCAATTTTATTGGAGGAAAGCTTTAAGGAGTTCTCAAGAAGCACAAGGTCGACTTATGAAATTTAAGAGTAATTAGATCAAGGGATGTCTATAAGTGGATGGATTTCCAAGTGTTCTCTCTTCAATGAAGGACGACATGGAATTCATACCATTTAATGCTCAAGATGGTGCAAAATTCAAGGAGTTTTCCAAGATTTCTTGGAAAAATCTTTGATGTTTGCATTTTGTTGAGCTTATAATGGTATGAATTCAGGGGACATTAGGCTTCAGCCGAACTCCTTTAAAATAAGGGTTTCCCAAGATTTCCATGCTCCTTATGTAGAAGGGGAATCTAAGTCATTTTATGATTCTTTGAAGAAAACCTTATGAATTGGAAATTGCATAGACCCAAACACCATGGTAGAATCTTTCTAGAACAATAAGGAATGGCTCCCAATGGCCTTCTAGAGTACATATATCAAAATACTTTTGACAAACTACATGTTGATAGTGTTCAAGACTGAAGAGATGATTTTTCGAGCAGCCCAAATAAGCTAATGGATTGTCAAAAAAAGAACACCATTGTGCCTAATCCAATGGCATCTAGACTTGGAAAATTAAAAAAAACCTAGAAAAATATCATTTATGGGTAAAAATTTCAAACCTCTTGTTCTTTCTATATGACTTTAACAACATAATCATGAGATTGTTGGGAAGGTCACTAGTTAGAACATGCTAGAAGGTAGAGACTATTGAAAGGGACAAGACTCACACAAACAATGCTTGATCGGACATCGAGCATGCATGATCAAGCTTAATAAATATCTTTTGAGTGGAATCGATATCTTGCTACACATTGGAGATTCCTTAAAATAAGTGACTTTCAAAAAGCTTACCTAATGTGTGTTCATCTTGGGATGCAAGGAAGTAAATCAAGAATTTGCTTAACATGCATAAAAATTCAAGGAAACTAATCAAGTAAAGAGGAAATGAGTCTAGAAGAAGGTGCAAGCCCCAACAAGGATGAGAAAGGAGTTAACCTTGTCCAAGAAAAAATAAAGGGAAAGAAAGATTTTAGGTACCAAGTAGGTTCGTAATTACAATAATGAATTTGAGCTATTTCTAATCAACCTAGAGAAGAAAATGAATGAAACAACATTCTCACTGAACAAAAGTGAGCATAGATAAGCATAGATAATGAATCCTTATCTCAAGAAGAGACGTAACCTAGAGACTTGTGAACACCAAATAAGAAGATGCCTCCAATTTAAACTACAAGATTAAGGACACACGCATAAGCGACCCCAAAGATATGGACACTCAAGAAAGCATAGGAAGGAAAAACTTAGAGATAGGTTGACCTTGATACATTTCAAAAAAATGAATGTGATTTCAAACCATGTGAGCGGTTTAATGGACGTCCATAGCCCTCACGATCAACCAATGATTCGGGGATATTAAAACTTTATTTGGCATGCCATCAAATTTATAGGAGAAAATTTTAAATAAATGCTTAAAAAGTCCCTAAGGAACATGGTTGATATACACACTCCCTGTTCCTCCTTTGATACAGTTAAATAAGCCAACCGACTAGCTCACTTCCAGCCTGTAGTTCTAATTAGAAAAGAGCGTTTCCATAAGGACGCATTTGAACTACAGTATCTGGGCAGAAAGATACTAAAAGCCGTTATTATTCAGAATATTTCACACAATCAAGAAGTACAACGAGAACCACAACGTAGCTTGAATTGCCAATCTTGCACCACATAGTCAAACGATGTAACCCCCCTTATACTTCAGCAGATGAATGTCGCATTTACATTATGATCTGCACAGTATAAACCTGGGCGTTGTGAGAAGCCTTGCTTTTTCAGTACTTTCCGAAGTTCCATCACCAACTCATAGTTTGTAATGGGCCCTTTGTTCTCAGCAAGAACCATTTGAAGAGCATTGCTCATGGCACCATATGCTTCTGCTTTATCTCCACTAAGATTGGCATCAGCAGATGTCTCATCAGTTTGACAACCACTAACCAACACTCCTCTATCCTTGTATGCAGTGGATCCCCCAACTGTACCTGCATATGCTTCACCACAGTTTGAAACAGGCATCTCCAAAGCTGGCTTGAAGTACTCATTTGCATCCTCAGACTCATCAAGCTTGTGTTCGATGAATTTTTGAGCCAGGGAACTCGAACGGCCTAAATGGGGCACACTCCCATCTCCATCACTATGATCACGGTGCACGCTCTGTAACAGAATCTTTACAAACTTTTTGACTTTGCTGCTTGAATCCCGTCCAAACATGTCAAAGAGAGTTGGCCGAATAATCCCCACATCAAGATCATCATTTCCAGTTTTCTGCTTCAAGATATCTATCAATGTAGAAACAGGAAGTGATCTACTCCTTACATCTCCATCTCCCACATACCGAACTTGTTGATAATACTCATCCAGATCTCTGGTGTGGTGATATCGCCTATGTGAGTGCAGTGTGTGCCCAAATATGCTGAAGTCAATGCCACGATTCTTAAGTGCTCCATGAATCTTCTCAGTTAAATAGCTTCTGACTCTCACTCCCAATCCACCACCCTTTGTTTCTATGGATGGCACATTGTCTCGTTGCAATGAGCTCTCTCCTATTTGTTCTTTGGCATTATTTATTAAACCCCCACTATGACATGAATCCGAGATTAATGTCAAGATTACTCCATCAGGCACCTTGTCCACTATCTCTCTGAAATCATCATCTGCAACATTCATAAAAACCAGAAAAATCTCTCTCTCTCTCTCTCTCTCTCTCTCTCTCTCTCTCTCTCTCTCTCTCTCTCTCTCTCTCTCTCTCTCTCTCTCTCTCTCTCTCTCTCTCTCTCTCTCTCTCTCTCTCTCTCTCTCTCTCTCTCTCTCTCTCTCTCTCTCTCTCTCTCTCTCTCTCCAACATTAGCAACATTATCCCAAAGATAGCAAGGCAAGTCAAGAAGATCGGCCCAACAGGATAGGAGTGAAGCAACTCTTCTTGTCTATGGCATACTACTCATAGTACAAAGAGAGTTTTAAAAAAGAGTTTTAAAAACGGGTTTTAAAACGTTTAGTAGGGTACTAAAAAAATGGAAATAAAAAATGAGTATATATTTCTTCGCAACATCTTTACGTTTATTTTTAAAACAACCTATGAATAATGTATATCTAGCAATCCTTTAAATATCTAGTGCTAAAAACACATAAACTACTTGATCTCCTACCTTGTTGAAGATAGTATTTGCCACGATCTACGAGCCTCGACATGTAGGTTTATGAGCATGGATCATGGTTACAGTGCTCTCAAATGATGGAAACATATGCATATTAGCTACTCGACTTAATTGAAGTCGAGCAATCAACTCTTTCATGGTTTTTTGAGGTATGCAAGGGCATTTCTCAATGCCTTTTTCTCCAAACCCAAGGAGATAAGCTTTCATGCTGCATGCAGGATGCCAAACCACCATAAACACTCATGCAATAATTGCATTGCAAAGAAGTAGGGTTGTTTTCAAAAAGTTATGATGACATCGGGAACTCTACTCATGATGAAAGCTAATGGAAGGCTGAAGCTAATGGATAGTGAAAAGAAGCTGAGGGCTTTTTATCTCTCTTTTTATGTGCCCGAAGAAGAATCTTAACTTCTATGAGGGCTGAAGTTTGAAGGCTTCAAAGTGCATACTAAAAGGTCAAGGCTGAACCAATGATGCTCAAAGAAATGTTCAACGGAAGCAAGGGTGCTAAAGGGGATGCACACACTAAAACATTGCTCACATGCTGAAAACTGGAAAAAAAAACCCTCACATGATAAAAAATGTGATCACCTATCAAAAAAACGTATTAGTACGTTTAGAACGTTCAAGAGTTCTAAACGTTTTTACTTTCCATAAAAAACGTGTGTGTGTGTGTGTGTGTGTGTTTTTAACTATGATACTACTTTCCAACGGAAAACGTAAGTGATCCCACCAAAAGAACACGATGTTAATCAAGATGTCACCACCCCTTCGAGTTTTAAAGACAATCTCATAAAGGCCAGGATAATAAATTCGCTCCACTGCATCTTGCTCAAAACAAGCAGCATCAAGTTGTGTGCAACATCAAGTACTACGCAAGGTAGCTGACCTCTTCTGCACAAGAAAAAGGGCAAACAGATTTTGGCTACCTTGTGAAAGAGGCAGCAAAGAGCTATGTGGTGATGTGCTTGGTTGCTCCAAACACCAAGGGAGTGGGCTCCTACCTGAGGAGAGAGAAAGTAGAGAGAGAAACTCGTGCAAAAATTTGGAGAAGAAGATGGAGAAGCTGAAGTTGAAGAAGTCCCATTCAAGTTCTGAGAGTTTTGGGAGCAAGTCTTATTGATAAGTGACTTTTGAACATTTGAGTATGCTCACACATGGCCAATCATCAAAAGTCATAGAAGTAATGTAAATGCCCATAACTCTCCAATTTGGGATCCAAAAAATATATAGAAGTAATGTAAATGCCCATAACTCTCCAAAAAATATAAGAAAAATATGTCTAGAAAGCTCTCGGAGAGAGTTGTTACTTGGAAGGGTCAAAATATACAAAGAGAGAGTCCTTGGGGCCTTTACCCCAACAACCTCCCAGTTACAAGACCAAAGAGGCTCCTTTAAGCTAAGTAACTCCCACCATCTGTATACATAGCTGTTCTACTGCCTTGGGTAGACACTTAGTGAGAGCATTGTAGGATTCTGTGAGGTATTGACCTTCATCAATGTGATCAAGCCATCCTCTAACACCTCTCTAATGAAGTGGTATCTCACATCAATATGCTTTGTGCGAGCATGGAACATTGCATTTTTCGCAGAGCATATGGCGCTCTGAATATCGCATCCAAAAACAAGTGCCTTTTCATGCATCCCAAATTCACTGCACAAGTGGGCTAATCAAATGGCTTCTTTGGAAGCCTCTCTAGCTGAAATATATTCTGCCTCTGTAGTAGATAGTGCAACTATCCTTTGAGGTCTAGAGCACCATGAAATAGCACCGCCTGCAAGGGTGTATACATAGCCACTTGTGGACTTGCGAGTGTCCACATCACTTGTCATGTCTGAATCACAAAATCCTTTCAACTCAATGGACCCTTTCCATAACATAGCCATTTACCTTTGGTCCCTTTTTAATATCTCAAGATAGATTTGATTGCCTCGTATGAGCTCATAAACCTACTAACAATTCCCAGTGCATGAGCAATATCTGACCGTGTGGCAACCATAGCATACATAGGTGAACCACAAGTTGATGCATATGGAACACTCTTCATGTAGTTGGCTGCATCATCATCTTTGAGACAGTCATCCTTGGAAAGCTTAACATGTGGCTGCAATGGCACTCCAGGAGGATTTGCATCAGCCACATTAAATCTGTCGAGCCATTTTTCAATGTACTTTTCTTGGGATAAATGCAAAGTATGCTCCTGCCTATCTCTTTTTATTCGCATATCAAGTATATGCTCAGCTTCCCCAAGGTCTTTCATTGAGAATGCAGAGTTCAGCTGCTGTCTAAGAGCATCTAGAGTGCTCTTTTTCTTCGCAGACAGCAGCATATCTTCTACATACAGCACAAGAATGATTGGGCTGCCATCTTCATCCTTTTTAGTGTACAAACAGTGGCTTCTTTTGAACCCATGTTTGAGCATACACGCATCAAAACTTCTTATACCAGTTTGAGAGCTTGTTTCAGCCCATATAAGCTCCTTTCAGCTTACATATCAGATGCTCTTTTCCAAGAATGGCATATCCTTCTCGGTGTTTCATGTACAGCTCTTCATTTAAATCACCATGCAAAAAGGCTGTTTTAACTCCAATTAGAATAACTCTAAATCCAAGGCAGCTACGAGGGCAAATGACACACGTAATGTGGTCATTTTAACCATCGAAGAGCACTTATTGGAAATCAATGCCCTCTTTCTAGGCATATCCCTTAGCAACCAGCCTTGCCTTATACTTGGGTTTTCCATCCACAGTCTTGATTTTGTATGCCCACTTGTTAAGAATGGCCTTCCTACCTTTGGGCAACTTGACCAAGTCCCTATATCATTAGCATGCAAAGATTTTATTTCTTCTTGCATAGCAAGCTCCCACTTCTTGTGCTCACATGACTTTGCCTCTTTGTAAGTAAGAGGCTCACCCTCATCCGATAGCATAACATAATGCAAAGAGGGGTCATATATTTTACATTCCTTTTCGGACATGTAGCCTCCGTACCCAGTGATCCATATTTTCTGGCAATGGATACATCAAGTGGTATGTCAATATCACCATCAATGGGTTGCTGTTCATCGTATTCAACCCTATTTTCAGCATTGTTAGGTGGCTGCATATATCCTTCAACATCGTTAATTGGCTGCATATACCCGTTAGGAGCCTCGTTTGCTAATCAACATCATCTGGCTCAATAACCACTGGCCCATTATTGTTTCCAGCCTTGTGTTGTGCATCCTGAGGGAAAAAATCAGATTTTTCATGTGGCTGTGCATTTTGAAATTTGACCTTTTTATGGTCACTTTTAGAGGCACAATCATTTTTTAGCAGCCTTGCTTCATTAAATTCCAAGCTGCACATTACCTTCTTGGGTTGAGGTAGCCATATCTTGTAGCTCTCCATAACCCATGAAGATTCCTTTCATGGACTTTGGATCTAGCATGCTCCTCAACTCGGGCCTTACATGCACAAAAGCATCACAACCAAAGATGCGGAGGTGGTAATATTAAGCCGGCTTGCCATACCAAACCCCTTCCAGAATGCCACTTTTAAAGACGTGTGAAGGGATGCATTGCAAACATGACCTACAGTTTTCAAAGCCTCTCCCCAAAATCCATGATGGAGATTAGCTATGGACAACATGCATCTCACTCTCATATGAAGTCCTGTTATACCTTTCAACCACATACCATTAGAAGAGGAGATGTATGGGACTATTAGCTACCTTTTAATATCTGGATTTTCGCCACATCTATTGAATCCTTCACTTGTAAACTCACCCCCATTATCTTTACATAGGCATTTCAACTTTTTACCTGTTTGGGTGGTCACAAATGCATGAAATTTCTCAAATGCAGCAAAGGTTTCATCTTTAGATTTTAACAAATAGACGCAAAGCTTCCTAGATTAATCATCAACAAAAGAAACAAAGTAAAGAGCACCCCCATAGATTTGGTGGGCATGCTACAAACATTCAGAGTGAACATGATCAAGCACATTGGCCTTACAAAAGACATCGGAGTAGTAGGAATTTTTTACTTGCTTATCATATTGGCATTCATTATAAAATCAAGTTTTCAGCCTTTAGCATCAAACTTGTCCAAATTACATGGTTTATCAAGGCCCTATTGGCTCATGTGCCAAGCCTTTTATACCATAATTTCATATGCGAATGGATTAACCAAATCAATAAACTTGCCGAGCAAGCTTTACCTTGCAAGCAATAAAGAGTCCTTTCTTCATACCTTTAACAATCACCCTACAGCCTTTGATAAGCTTCCATGAACCCTTCACAAAGAGAGTATTGTATCCATGCCTGCCCATTTGCCCAATAGACAATAGGCTTTTCTTTATGCTTGGTACATACCTTACATCATGCAAAACTAGCTCATCACTGCAATCTACAATGACATGCACTATGCCAATACCTTCAATGGAACAAGCATGGTTATTCCCAAGGTATACATGTGCATGGCTGCTTGCATGAAAGGTAGTAAAACACCCCTTAATAGGAGTAACATGGAACGATGCACTTGAATCCACAATCCATGTTTGTGACAAAGCATAATTCATAGTAAGCAAAACATCAATCAGAACCCCCTTCGTGATCTACATATCTTGTGCATGAATACTAACTAGAGCATCATTATCTTTTGCATGATATTTTGTCATAGTAGCACAAAGAATATCTTCTGCATCTTATAGCTCCTCAATGATGACACTAGAGGCCACATTTGCCTTCTCTTTGTCCTTGTCCCTAGAGTTGTAATGTAGGCAAGCTTCTTGTGACCTTTCGTTTCATATTGGTATCCCTTTTCTTCTTATCACCTGTGATCTTCTTTCATGGTTTCGTTTTTCTTCTTGTCACGTTTGTTCTTCGTTCTTTCTAATTCAACTTTGTAATATTTGCAATCCGGCTTCTTGTGGTCTTTCTTTTCACATTGATAACAAGTCACTTCAACTTTGCCTCTTCTTTTGCTCCTATTCCTCTGTGCATTTCCACTTTTCTTTTCTATTCTTCCTCTAGCCAAATTGGCTGAACCAATTGCCTCTTCACTGGCTTTCCTCTTAATTTCCTCATTCAATATAGAACCGCTTACACCATCAAAGTTAAGATTGGGGTTATTCCAAAGTGAGTCATCAAGCAATGCTTTCCATGTATCAGGCAAGGTCATCAACAAAAAGATAAACTTATCATCAAATGCAAGTAATCCGAAGTCTTCCAATTTCGAGAGGGTACCTATAAAAGCGGATAAGTGCTCAACTTTAATTTTTGATTCATCAAGTTAGATACCCACTAACTTATGCATAAGATGCACTTGATTTACAGGCGCGGTATTTTTATAAGTAGCCTTCAGTTTCTCCCATACCTCAAAAGCACTTATAAAACCCTTCAAATCCACTAATATTTCATTTGATACAACCACCTTCGTATAAGTGATGACCTTCTTGTTTAGGTTCATCCATGCTACCTTTGTTATGTCTTCAGGCTTGACTTCCTCAAGAGCCCCTTCGCAATCTTTAAGAAAGAGGATGTTGAGCATTCTCTCTTTCCACACATCAAAGCTGCTACTCTCAAATCTTTTAACAAGTTTTTGACATCAAAGGAGGTAGAAGCAATGTTTACACATTGAAAGCTTCAAAATTTCACCAAACAAGATAAATTCACATGTTGTCTTATGTGCAATCACTCGAGGCGACAATAGCTCAAAGATTAAGCCAAATAACTATTCAAAACTTAGAAAGACTGTATTCTGAAAATTTCAGCAAAAAATTTCAAAAAATTTCAAAAAATTTCAACACGTTGTAATTGCATAAAAAACAACAAATTTATTGTTTTCCAATCACAAAAACACATATATAATCTCAAAAATTATATCAGTGGGTGCTTTTTTTCACAAAAGCCCCGATTTTTGCAGCAATATAGCCTATACAATCAGAGAACAAACTTGTTGTAATAAGTTTCCAACAAGTATGTATCCACGATCCTTATACATATAGTTGTTTCCTTACTTATCAAGAAACTTTTACCTTACTTTATTGAAGAAGAGTTTATTCTATCAATTTGATAATGTATTTTGTTGATATATTTAGGTAGTGACGTGTGTGAACACTCTAGGACCGCCGAGGCACTTTTTTCCCTCTTTAGAAGGTTTTTTCCCCCGGCTTGTAAATACGCCTATTGCCCTAACGGGCTACTTATCTTTGTACATTCTAGTGGTAATACATTCAGGCTTATGTGTTGTGCTCCAAGCTTCTTCTTCTTCCTTGTGTTGTCCGTGTGCTTCTGCAGACGTCTAACTCCAACAATTGATATCAGAGTAGGTCGCTGCTTCATCTAGGACACCGTCGACACTCCTCCGATTTCATTCTCAGAATCGCACGAAATTTGGTAGGCATACACAAGGTGCTTTAGAGATCAGAACTGCTTCGCTCTGTTTGTGCCGAAATCATGATCTGGGCTGGTTTCGGCCTCCGAACGCACTATTGCAGCGCTTGTATAGACTCATTCGTCTTTTTGTGCCAAAGGTATATACCAGTTTGTTTTGGCCTCCGAATACACTATTGCAACGCTTGTGCAGGCTATTTCGTCTTTTTGTGCCAAAGGTATATACCAGTTTCGGTTCGCGAGTATAAGCGTCTCAAAGTCTACTACAGGTTTAGCAGAATTCATATGGGCAGTTATGTTCAACTTTTTGAGATACAGTCAATTTTTTGCATCAAGGTATTTTAATCACCGGCCATGGCTGAAAGCACTGATGTATTTCGTATGTTGGTTGTTGAGGATAAGTTGGATGGTACCAACTACCCATTGTGGGCTTATATGATGCGCCATGTATTGTTCGAAAAAGGACTGTGGAATATTGTGTATGGTGTTGAAAGACGTCCTGTTACACCTGCGAATACAAGTAATGCAAATACAGGTGCTGGAACTCATGGAGATAGTGTCGAAGACGATGATATTGTACAGATTCATGTTCGTGCTATTGTTTCTGTTGCACCTACTGCAGAGCAAATTCGTTGGGATGGCAGAGATTCTCAGGCACATGCATTGATAGCTTTGTCTGTCAAACGTGCTATTATTCCTCACATTCGCTCTTGAAGGACAAGTAAGGATGCTTGGGAGACACTTACCACATTGTACCAGGCTAGGAATGAGGCTCTTGTTGCTTACCTCTGAAAACAATTGGAGAGTGAGCACATGAATGAAGGTGATTCTATGGACACTTTTCTCACAAAGATCAATTCTACTGATGAAGTTATACCAGATAACTCACTTGTGCAAACCATTCTGAATGGTCTTCCTGACTCATATAAGAGTTTTGCTTCTACTCTTCGTTTGATGATGAAAGGAAATCCAAATGCCTTGTCATTTGAGGAATTAGTCTCTATTTTGTTGCAGGAAGACCAGTCTAGGCAGAACAGGTCTATTATGTGTGTTGCAAATCAAGCTTTCGTGGCTAGTCAGAAGGAAAAAGGTAAATGGAGCTCACCTACTAGCAACCAGAAATCTTCAAATGCTACACATTCAAAGAAGGAAGACAAAGATGAGAAGAAATCAAAAAAGAAGAAATTGTTTTGCAAGTACTGTAAAGGATGATCATATCATAAAGAACTGTCCTGAACTGGCTGCAAAAGAGGCAAAGAAAAAAGAGGTTGGAATGGTCGTTGCAGAGGCCTCTACACCGTAAACAAAGTCTGCTAATCTTATGCAAGATGAAGACTGGGCATTTACTACTGTTTGCAGTTTTGACCAATCTTCTCATGCGCAGTTCATGTCTGCAATAGACTCAGATGTTTGGTACATTGATAGTGGGGTGACCAAACATATCACCTCGTAGCGCAATTTCTTCTTTTCATTCAAGCCTACCCCTACAAGGAATATTGTTACACGGGCCAACAACTTTTATCCTGTTATGGGAGTTGGTAAGATCATTTTGACTATTGTTGATGATAGTTATTTCACTTTGTCAGATGCTTTAGTTGTGCCAGGGATCAAGAAGAATCTGTTATCAGTTTTGGCTTAGCCAAGATTGGCTTACTTGTGAAATTTGTTGATGACAGATGTACAATTCATGATCTGTCAAATGGCGATGTGATTATTGTTTCTGGAATTTAATGTCGTGGGTTGTATAAGCTCATAGACTATGAAAGATCTGTAAATGATTTGGCATGTGCAGTACATGATTCTCAGGCTATGTCAGATGCAAAGCTTTGGCACGCACGCTTTGGTCATCTGAATTTTGCTAGTTTGCTATGCCTACAGAAATCTGAAATGGTGTCCTCTTTGCCCAACTTGAGGCACCCGGAAAACATGTTTGTGAAGGCTGTATTTTGGGCAAAATGCAGTGTTCTTCCTTTCCAAAAGATGGTTCAGTTCGGGCTACTAAAAAATTGCAGCTTGCACATAGTGATGTAGCTTGTACATAGTGATGTCTGTGGTCCTATGGAGACACTTTCTTTTGGAAACTATCTTTACTTCGTGACTTTCATCGATCACTTTTCCAAGCATGCATGGGTATATCCATTGAAGGCAAAGTCCGAAGTGTTTATGTTCTTCAAACAGTTTCTAGTTTTTGCTCAAAATCTGTCAACATGTAAAATGGGCACCCTCCGTCCTGATCGAGGGGGGGAATCTATGTCTTCTGACTTTAATGCATTTCTGGCTCAACGTGGGATAAAACATCAGTGTAGAGTGTCGTATACACCTCAACAGAATGGAGTTACTGAACGGAAGAACAGATCACTCATGGAGATGGAGAGGTGTATGGTCAAGAGTCAAGCTTTACCACATAGTTTCTCGCTTGAGGCTGTCATGTGTGTAGCATATGTACTTAGCAGGTGTCCCACTAAAGCGCGGTAGTCTATCACTCCATATGAGGATTGGCATGGTCGCAAACCATCTATTGCTAATCTACGTGTTTTTGGTTGTCTGGCATATGCATTAGTGCCTGAACAACATCGCAGAAAATTGGATGATAAAGCAGTAAAATGTATTTTTGTTGGATATAATTCTAAAAGTAAAGGCTATCATCTGTATCATCCACAGACTAAACGCATTCTGGTTAGCCGTGACGACGTTTTTGTGGAAGATGCTATTCAGCCATTGCTTGTACTAAGGAGATATCTGTTAGCTCCAAAGACATGTATGATACTTTGCTTCCTCTTTTTACAGGTGGACAATCTAGTGCTAGTCCTAATGATGAAACTTCTCAACCTTTGCACGTTTCATGTGATGATGCACATCATCCCATTTATGATGCAGATTTACATGATGCACTTGTTGATGACAGAGCTGATATTGAGCAGGCAAAAACTATGCCAAAATGGCTAGTGAAGACCTTGCGCGACAGCAAATTAGATGCACCTCTGTCATATCGTACTCGGTCAGGCTCTCATAGTGCCTCTTTTGCATCAGATTGCTATGCTATGGCTACGTCTAGTCTCTGTGATGAGAATGAGCCTATTTCATTTGGGGAAGCACAAAATTCAGAAAATCGGATGGCTGCTATGCAATCTGAATATGATGCTATAATGAAGAATGGTACCTGGTCTTTATGAGACTTGCCTCATGGCAAGAAGACCATTGGCACAAAGTGGGTGTACAAGCTGAAGCGTAAACCTGATGGAATAGTTGACAGGTATAAGGCTAGGCTTGTTGCAAAGGGTTATGCACAAGAAAGAGGCATTGACTTTGATAAAACCTTTGCTCCTACTTGCCAAATGACTACTGTTCATAGCATCTGTGCACTTGCATCTCATCATGGTTGGAATGTACATCAATTGGAACTTGGACATTAAAACAACATTTCTGAATGGTGACTTGCATGAAGAAGTGTATGTTTTTCAGCCCCTCGCTTTGTGCAAAAAGGGCATGAAAACCAGGTGTGCAGGTTAAAGAAGGCATTATATGGTTTAAAGCAAGCACCACGTGCTTGGTATGAAAAGATAACATGCCTATCTGATTGCACATGGTTTTGAGACCAGTCCAACTGAAAGCACCTTATATGTTAAGCGTGCTAATGATGTGCTCCTCATCATTGTGGCATATGTTGATGACATGCTGCTCGCTAGTCCTCATAACATGCATATTGCTGATTTTAAGGCTGATTTGCATGCCTCATTTGAGATGTCTGATTTGGGACATTTGCATCACTATTTGGGCATTCAATTTATGCAAGTTGATGGTTGAATGGCTTTGTGTCAAACAAAATATATTGACATATTTTTGCAACATTTTGGCCTTGAAGACAGTAAGCCTATTGCCACTCCTATGGAGACAGGTTTACGATTGAGTCTTCATGATGGTAGAGATGCATTTGATGTTGTTCTCTATCAACAGGCTGTTGGATGCTTGATTTACTTATGCATTACTCGGCCAGATATTCAATTTGCTGTCTCATATATGAGCAAGTTTATGCATTGCACAGGTGTCAAGCATTGGCATGCAGTTAAGCGCATCTTTTGCTACTTGAGTGGTACCCGGCTACTTGGGTTGTTTTATCCCAAGGGGGGATCACTACTGCCAGATTCCCATGCTTTTTCTGACTCTGACAGGCTGGTTGCTATGACACTCCTGTGTCCACTAGTGGTTTTTGCTTCATGCTTGGTAGCTCATGTATATCTTGGTTGAGCAAGAAGTAGCCTACTATGGCCACTTCCAGTTGTGAGGCTCAGTATAGGGAAGTTTTCACAGCGACTCTTGAGTGTGTGTGGCTCAAACGTCTTATGGCTGATTTGGGTGTTGGTCAATCTTCTTCCACCACCATCTTCACCGACGGTCAGAGCACATTGGAAGTTGTGAGGAACCATGTGTTCCATGCTCACACTAAGCACATTGAGGTGCATTATCATTATGTCAAGAGAGGTTCTTTGCTGGGAGATCAGCTTTGCATATGTGCCCACACAGGAGAACATTGCAGACCTTTTCACGAAGGCTCTGCCTAGGGAGAAGTTTGAAGCTCTCCGCAAAGCTTTGGGTTTACTTCCTTTTGTGGATTGATTCCACATAGCTTAGCGCTTCCTTATACATGAGTGCTAGCTCCTTGTCCACCGCATCACTCCTAGGGGGGATTTGTTGATATATTTAGGTAGTGATGTGTGTGAACAGACTAGGACCGCCGGGGCACTTTTTTCCCTCTTTAGGAGGTTTTTTTCCACAGCTTGTAAATACGCTTATTGCCCCAACGGGCTACTTATCTTTGTACATTCTAGTGGTAATACATTCAGTCTCGTGTGTTGTGCTCCAAGCTTCTTCTTCTTTCTTGTGTTGTTCGTGTGCTTCCGCAAACGTCTAAGTCCGACATATTTGTTATTGAGATTACCAAATAAGTAGCTCTGTGTGCATTGATTTCAATAACACAATGCATAACAACTTAGGTTATCAATTGTATATGGAAATCCCTGATCTATAATATTATTCATATAAGGAAAAAATAAGGTTGTGTCAAAAAATGTCATAAACATTTTACCATACTCATCATAAATTGGAATCTTGTCAAAAGTCAGAATCCCATCAGAAACAACTATACTTATATATGTACTCCCACTTGAAATGTGAGAATATCTTTACAACAAAAGACTTGTAAATGAAAAAAAAGCAATGTGGGTTCTGAAAATGACATGATGGAATAAAAGAAGCACAATAGAAGAGGTTCTCCTCGATGAAACTCTCTGAAAAACTCAAAATTTGTTGTGAGATGAAGTAATCCTCTAAAAAAGTGCACTTTTATTATGAGAAAAGAAGATTTTTTGCTATAAAATTCTTGCAAATGCAAGAAAATGCCTTCACCTTAGCATAGGCTGAAGTAGAAGAAGTCCCATTCAAGTTATGTTAGTTTTGGGACCAAGTCTTGTTGATAAGTGACTTTTAAATGATTTGGGCATATTCACACATGACCAATAACCAAAACTCATAAAAATAATATAAATGTCTAACTCGCCAATTTTGAGGTCCAAAAAATATAACAAAAATATGTTCGGAAAGCTCTTAAAGAGAGGATAATTATTTGGATGGGTCAAAATATACAAAAGGAGAGTCCCTAGCACCTTGAAGTAGGGCTTGATGCATCTTGAACAATGGAGGTGGAAAAGGGTTCTCCTCTATGGTTGATGGCATCAACATTGCAATGGTGTAGCAAAGTCAAAAGAGATGAAGCCTGGATGTAGGCAAGAAAAGATGAAGTCAATTTTTACGTAGTCTTTGGGAGGATAAAGCTAAGGAAAACGGTGAGGAATTGTTTGAGCAGAAAGAAAGAAGTATGCTTAAGCAACTACAACAGGGAAGCATGGAAACAAATGTAAATGGATGTAAAACAGAGATCATTTTGATAGAAACAAAGGGGTATGCAAAGGTGGGTGTCCCAAATAAACATGCAAGGGCAGCACTACAAGGGAATAGTAACGAGTTGTATAGAGAATCGAGATTATGTATGGAGGCAGTTGTCCCATATAAACACGCAAAGGCACCACTGCAACGGAATAGTAATGAGTTGTACATAGATAGCATAGGGCTCCATCTACCCATCTATCTAGATATGTACATGTATATCTATCTATCAGAGATTATGTATGGTAGACTGAGTGTGAGGACAATAGCACGTAAGTAGAGGATGAAACTAAATGAAGAAAAGAGATGAGGATGAACAAGCACATGACAGGAATCAGCACAAGGCCATGACCATTACAGTAACCAAGGAATGGTGACATGTCCCAAGGACAGTGACCTCCCAAAGTTGGAACGGAACCTGGCCTATCTCGAGGATGCCAATCCGGGACGACACTCAAAATATACT